>JBBGZY010000301.1:9610000-9917500 GCA_037952925.1 Lithobates clamitans
TGAACATTCTAACAGGTGGTCGCATGGAAATCTAGGAAGCATGCACTTATGTTTACAAAGACTGAATATTTTGGGTGCAGACCAATTTCAAGTCTATTAATATATGTCTTTGAAGACCACATCTCCTGGTTACAAGCCACAATCCATGTCTGATTGCATCGTTGATGGGTTGTAAAAGCTATGAATGAAATACGCCATGCTTTGTCGTAATATACAGTACTGCAAAGTTAATGATTAACCAGTGAGCTGTGTGCCACTCTATGTATAATCAGTAATACGTCCCTAGAACCAAGGCAAGAACTGGTAACCTCAAGAGCTTGCAATCATGTGCACACATGTTAGAGCTGAAAAAGTCATTGCTTATATTAACATGTCATGTCACACACTTCTTACCTGCAAAGTAGCGAGGAGAACTTGTAAACCACTAGACCCTTCAGATGCCATCTCTGTATCAATGCCAGCTATCTCTCCTGCACTCTGTGGTCAAGTAGACAACCAGCAGACACAATGCAGCTTAACCCGTCTCTGCCAAGTCCCTGATGCTCTCTGTCCCAAGGGCAGATCAAGTCACACACACATAGGCATGCTACTACTCCAAGCAGTGCAATTCTAGACCTCAGCTGCGAGAAATAAATGCCAGCTTGCCACTGTGACGATTACCTTAATTTCCTATATAAAGAATCTAGGAGATTAGGCAGAGTCTCCATGCTCGAAGTACATGGGGAGGACTAAGGGGGGTAGAAGTCCTTGTTGGGATAAAGAGAGGAGGCAACCAGCAACTTCCAAGTCAGCAAACAAAACAAGCTGGAGGGACTGGGGAATAGAAAAATGACAGACACAAGCAGGCTGTGTCTACAGTACAAATATCCTGCAAAGAGTGCTGCATAAAGTGTCAAACCGGCCTCCTTGTCCACAGGAAACTAGATACTGTGTTTTACATACTACTCACCGATCACTAAAAAGAGACTGATCGGGCTAAAGTAAATACCATGGATGTGTACTACAGATTATTTTAAATAAGCTTTGTTAAAAAATCTGGGTCTTGGTTTATGACCACCCAACCCTTTAACTGCCCACATACTCTGGCACTGTAAGGGTTGACATGCTGGAACAAGTGACAGAAAATATCTGCAAATGATAAGAAGTAGCTCTAAGGCATTACAAAACCTGTTGATGAACAACTATTCCATTTTTCCTGTAGAAAACTGAATATTTTACTTTATTTTATTCCTAATTTTTTTAGTATATATAAAATATATTGAATATGTTAGAAAAGGAAATATATTTAAATACTCAATATTTTTAATCAAATATATTTCACATAGGAAAAATATTTTTACTACATATAGACCCCATTCAAAGAATAATAATTGTTCCAGACTTTGTGGAAAGGGACCATGTAATCCAGGTTGGTATTTTTATTATATATTTTACATTTTATTTTATTCTGTCTTCTTTAGAGTCCTTTAATATGGGTTGCCTGTTTCACTTTTCCCAGGCTGTCTAATATCTTTCAAAATATTGATTAATTTATTCAAGACCGATAGGTTCACTATTTCTAAATTGAAGCATACACACTCCTAATTTTGGTACTTGATTACTTATGCCCTGTACACACGACCGGTTTTGCTGTCGGAATAAACTCTGAAGTTTTTTCCGACGGAGTTCCTATGGAATTCCTCTCAAGCTGTCTTGCATACACACGGTCACACCCAATTCCGACCGTCCAGAACGGGGTGACGTACAACGCGTACAACGGGACTAGTAAAAGGAAGTTCAATAGCCAGTAGCCAATAGCTTCCGTCTCGTACTTGCTTCAGAGCATGCGTCGTTTTTGGTGCGTCGGAACAGCATACAGACGAGCGTTTTTTCCGATAGTAAGTTGTTCCGTCGGAAAAATATAGAACATGTTCTCTATCTAAGTCCGTCTGATTTTTCGACAGAAAAAGTCAGATGGAGCATGCACACGGTCGGAATATACGATGAAAAGCTCCCATCGGATTCTTTCTGACGGAAATTCCACTCGTGTATACGCGGCGTAATAGATAAGATATTTAGGAAACATAGCATAACTGTTTGATATAATAAAATCCTTATTGGTAAAATATTGCGTTATGATCTGTATATTTATCTAAAGGGAACATCATTCAAAAAGGGAGGGTTTGCTCCCTTCCCCAGGCCTGCAACTGAATTACAGTTTTTTTGGGGTTTTTTTGGGGTTTTTTTGGGAGGAGGGAGTGGTTACTGATTTTTATCAGTACCCAATCCCATTTCCCAAATCTAGGCAAAGATCATGCCCCTTGCCACGACCCCCACTTCTTCTTGTCTCCCCTCGTCATGTGACATATCACATGACCTGAGATAGGAAGAAAGAGAAGTTGCCTTCATTCCTGGCAGGGGACACGCTGAGAATAATTAAACAGTGAATACAGGGGGGGGGGCACTCAGCCCTAGACTTCCCCTCTCTTCCACAGAACCCCCAAGGGCCCCATAGACTCCTTCCTCTCTTAGAGTTCATTAACACAGGCCGGCAGGTTGGTAAAAAACAGGCATTTGAGCCAATGTTTTATTACCCCCCCCCCCCCGACCACCCATCTGAACAAGGAGATGCAACTGCTCAGGGCTGAATACATGCCGCAATGCTTTTCTTCATGCCCGCTGTAAAAATGAAATGGCATGTTGCATTGGACTGCCAAACACAACCCTTTAAGGGAATAAGGCCATGCCGCAAATTGATTGCAGGCCATGCACAGTGGGCCAGCATTTTCAGGATTACAACAAGTGGTGGGGTGAAATATCCTCACCATTAGTCCCATCCCCTCCTTCACCCGAGGGAGGGAGTTGAGCATAGGGGATGCAGTTTGTCATCTTCACCCTAGGCACTGGATGACCTTGCCCCAGCATTGGTCCCATGCCACCATCTTGGTGCACTCAGTCATTGGGAGCCTGGCTACTTCTTTTGGATTCAGGCAACCAGGCCTCCAGTGATGCACACCAGCTCTACCCATCCACTGCTGTGTGAATCGGCTCCCAAAGCCTCCTGGGATATGTGAAGGGGATATCGTAGGAGGCTGCAGGAATAGGATTCATCATTCTTGCCTAGGCGAGAATGGAGGTAGAGGCAACATAGAAAATTGAAAAAAGAAATAAGAATGAGCCCGGAAAAAAAAGGAGGGTGACCGTGGCAGGGACTTAAAGTCCCTTTCCAGGGTGAAGATCTATTTTAACCAAATCTGACACTTATTTGGAAAACTAGAAGTTGCAATCTCTCTAGCAGGGGTGCTCAACCTGGATGTGGCCAATGACCTCAAACTAGGGAAGTGCATGCCAATGCTCTGGTTGGCAAGCCCAGATTGCAATCAACGGGTTGCCAACCCATCATTCCAGAGCATCTGTGTGCATGGAGCTGTCATTGACAGGGAGGAAGCAGGCATCTGCGGAGGAAGCAGGAGCTGCATAACTGATGCTTCCTCTGTACTGCTGGTTCCTGTCCTAGGTGGAGTGATACCAGGTGCACTTCACCTAGGACCTTTCTAGCAGCCTGGGGAGTGATGTCAGCAGAAGCTTGAAGAAGAAAAGTTAAGTGTATTAAACAACAGATACACTGCAATTTTGCAATGGGCATATTAGCACCTATAAACAAAGGTTATTACCCTGCTTTCATGCTGATCTGCAGCGCAGTGCACCCTACAGACTAAAACTGGGATGCCATTAAAGTTCATATGCGTGTAAAGACAGGCGTCCCAATACTTTCGATAACTTAGCATATGTTGGCAAAGTTCTTGAGCAATGGTTAGTGAGTTTTACTATCACATGGTGAGACTTGATGGTCACAGCAGGGCAATCACACCAGGGAACTCTGAATCAGCACCTCACAAAGTCTTAGCAGCCTCTCCAGATTGTTTTAAAATTGTGTGATCTTTTAGTAAATTCAGCTACATAAATTTTGACAATCAAGGTTCGCAGACTGTACAGTCTTCTATGGGTCAGTCAAAACCTCACACATATATTGAAGAGGACTGGCAAATGTCAATTTACCTGGAAAGTGTTAGCAAGAGCTTTTCTATCGTAATGTGCTCAATTTGTGGCACATCATAAATCGATTTTTCTCATCTCCAATCTCAAAAATGACTCTATCAAAATTGTTTTTATTTAATTTTGAATTATACTATATGATTTACGTTGGACAAAAGAACACATTGGGTCCTGCAAATGTGTAACCTTCAATACTTTGTATTTTTATTCCTCTGCAATTGCCTTCATAAAATACTTTAAAAACAAATTAAGCATCCATATATGTCAAAACATCTCTGGAGGATGTGAGAAAACTCTATAACTTTAACATTATTTTCTGTTCTTCTTCCTTCAAATAACAGAACATTGATTTTAATCAACTCAATAAAAAAAGCCCTATTATAATTGCAATAACTTTATAAATTTGTATTCTGAAAGAACATCAAGTTTTAATCAATTTCAAAGTGTATTTTTATAATGATCCCTGCCTGTATGAGTCATTTAAATAGCAGAAGTGAAAAAATCTTTACTGTTTTGAGCTGGAAATCACACAGCAGGTACACTTCAAAATCTAATGTTAACAAATACAAAAACATAAACATTTTGAAGAAAAATTTATTTTTATTAAAGATTGTTATGTTTTACAATAAAAAAAATATTATCACATTACTCTACTGAGAAACATACATCATTTATTATACAAATGAAAGCTATAAAAACTAGATAATTCAACAGATATTTTATCAATGCATAAAATGTATGCATGAATTTGTTTTTATTATATTTTTTTCGGATGATGTTTGACTACAGAAAATAGACTGTCATGTTTGTCATAAAACAGTATATGATCCTTTTCTTACCTGCTGTAAGTGTCTTGTACTTACAGTAGTTCAGAACATAACTTTATTTAAGTTTATTTTATTTGAATATATACTTTGTGTCCCATGCCCACCTTGGGTCTTGGGGTAGCTTGGGAAATCCACAGTACTTCCAGGGATGGGGGAACATTTAATACACCCCTTGCCTCCTCTTTATGTGGTGCCTGAGATACAAAAAACAAGGTTCAAGTGATATCATGTGGTCATCATGTGTAAGGCAGCCAGAAATGTGGTCATGGCTGGTATGGCATGACTTCTCTCTGTTGAGGGCTAAAGGTACCCTATGAGTTGGGTATTCAGCTACATAAAAGTGGCTTGGATAACCATAAAACCTCTGCAGGGTATCAGCATCGGAGAATTGATCCAGCAATGTGCACTCCTTGAAGCTTCTTTCCTTTAACCACTTCCCGACCAACCACCACAGTTATACTGCGGCAGGTTGGCTCCCCTGCGTAAACCGTCGTAGCTATACGTCAGCTCGCGGGGTAGGGATAGCAGGTGCGCACCCGATCCACAGCGGGAGTGCCGATGCTCGTGGCTGATGGTCTCGATGACCACCGGCCACGAGCGATCATGTGCAGGAGAGACAGAATGGGGGACAAGTGTGTATAAACACACACTTCTCTGTTCTGTTCTGACAGGAGTGACAGATCGTGTGTTCCTATTAACTAGGAACCACGATCCGTCAATTCCTGTAGTCAGTCCCCTCCCCCTTCAGTTAGAATCACTTCCCAGGGAACACAGTTAACCCCTCGATCGCCCCCTAGTGTTAACCCCTTCACTGCCAGTGACATTTTTACAGTAATTTTATTTATTTATTTCAGGTACTTCTATAGCGCCGTCAATTTACGCAGAGCTTTACATATGCATTATACATTCACATCAGTCCCTACCCTCAAGGAGCTTACAATCTAAGGTCCCTAACTCACATTCATGCATACTAGGGACAATTTAGACAGGATCCAATTAACCTACCAGCAAGTCTTTGGAGTGTGGGAGGAAACTGGAGTACCCAGGCAGTTAGTGTTGTTGTTGGGATTTGAACCACCAACCCTTCTTACTGCTAGGTGAAAGTGCTATCATTGCAATTTTATAGCATTGATCGCTGTATTAAAGCCAATGGTCCCAAAAATGTGTCAAAATTGTCTGATGTGTCCGCCATAATGTCGCAGTCCCGATAAAAATCGCACATCGCCGCCATTACTAGTAAAAAAAAAAAAATAATAATAAAAATGATATAAATCTATCCCCTATTTTGTAGACGCGATAACTTTTGCGCAAACCAATCAATATACGATTATTGTGATTTTTTTCCAAAAATATGTAGAAGAATACATGTAGGCCTAAACTGAGGAAATTTTTTTTTATATATATATGTTTGGGGGATATTTATTATAGTAAAACATAATGCGTTTTTTTCAAAATTGTCGCTCTTTTTTTGTTTATAGAACAAAAAATAAAAACCACAGTGGCGATCAAATACCACCAAAAGAAAGCTCTATTTGTGGGAAAAAAAGGACGTCAATTTTGTTTGGGTACAACGTCGCACTTCCGCGCAATTGTCAGTTAAAGCAACACAGTGCCGAATCACAAAAAGTGCTCTGGTCAGGAAGGGGGTAAAATCTTCCGGGGCTGAAGTGGTTAAAAAGGATCCCTTGAGCTCTCCTCCTCCTCTTCTTCAGCATTACTTTAAATGACAGAAGACTGGATTCAAAGGGCTCAATCCTCTTTGCTATGCCGTCTGCCAGCCTCCAGAGACAACTTCTGACTAAAATCTAGCTGACACCTGCTCCAGCTTGGACTTTCCCACCTATTTTTTTTTAAACCAATCACTGGGGGGGGGGGGGGGGGGGGTGTCTGACCATTGCCACAGTTATCTCAAGCTTGGACCAGTACTTAATTAATGCATGCATTTTTAAATTAATTTTCTTCTGTTAATTTATTTTGATGCCTTTTTATGCGGTATTTAACAAGTGTTTTTTGGTGTTTGTGCTAAATACAGCATACGGGCAATAGTGAGTTTACATTTTCATTATCACATGCGTTAAGTGGTCAGATGGCCGTCATTAATGCATGCGATAACCTTTAGGGAATTGTGCCCAATATTGCTTGATCCACTGTACTGCAAGTTTTTGGCCCTGATGAAGAGGGGATACCCCTCAAAACATGTAAGTGGAAAAGATCCAGGTGGCATCTTTCCAATCCAAGGAGCAGTGGATCGAGCTATATTGTCTTTTATGATTTTGATGCGCTTGTGATACACAGTTGTTTGTGAGTTTACATTCATTATGTTTTTATCAACAAATGGTTTACTAAGGTAATGCGCGAGGCTGGTGCACCATCTCTTTTTTGCTTTTGTAGTACTATGCATATTGGAGCATCTCCAGTCCTAAGAGGGCACTGGATGGGTGAAAAGCATCAGGGTCTGAATACCACACTTGTGTGCAGGTTGTTCTCACTGTCTACAAAGTAGCTCTCAGCCTCCCCAGCAGAACATACTTCCCTTTCCTTCACTGCCCTGCTACTCCATTTAGCTGCCCATAACAAAGTGCATTGCCCACCCCTTCCAGGTATGCATGAGCATATGCATTCCCTTTTCTCCTTTGACAGTACTAATGCCTCATGGCTGGCCCAGCACTGTCACATGGGCCCAGGGAATGAACCCATAGTCCTGTATATAAGCTTGGACAAAGAAATTTAGAGCTGGCACAGGGTTTCTTTCCCTGGTCCTGGCGGCTAAACAGATCAATGGGAGGAGGGAAGCAAAGGAGAGGAGCTAAGCAGTGGTCTCCTAACTGCAGCCTTTTGATTGCCTTTATTTGACCCATGGGGCAATATAACTCCATGCAAAGGAGGTACCTTTCCTCCCATTGACACCAACGATGAGGTATAATTCCTTCTATCGACACCAGCAATTCTCCCACTGATACCAGCAATTGGGCACTATTTATCCCACTCACACCAATGATGGAGCACTATTCTTCCCACTAATACCAATGATGGGGCACTATTCATCCCACTCACAGCAATGATGGGGCAGTATTCCTCCCACTAATGCCAACGATGGGGCACTATTCCTCCCACTGACACCAAATTATGGGGCACTATTCCCTCCACTCACCCCAATGATGGAGCACTATTTCTCCCACTAATACCAAGGATGGGACACTATTTCTTCCACTGACACCCAATAATGGGGCACTATTCATCCCACTCACACCAATTATGGGGCACTATTCCTCCCACTGATACTAAGGATGACCCACTATTCCTCCCACTGACATCAATGATGGGGCACTCTTCATCCAACTCACACCAATGATGGGGCATTATTCCTCCCACTGACACCAGTGATGGGGGAATTTTCATCCCACTCACACCAATGATGGGGCACTATTCCTCCCACTGACACCGGTGATGGGGCACTCTTCATCCCACTCACACCAGTGATGGGACACTATTCCTCCCACTGACACTAAGTATTGGGCATTATTCCTCCCACTGATACCAACAATGAGACACTATTCCCCCCACTGACACTAATACTGGAGCACTATTCTTTCCACTGACACCAATGATGGGGCGCTATTCTTCCCACTTACACCAATAATTAGGAAGTATTTCTCCCACTAATACCAACCATGGAACATTATTCCCCTCACTGACACCAACAATGGGGCACTATTCCTCCTCCTACTGACCACAGGTGCTATGTAATTTTTTACTTCCACTAAACACCAAGCTCGAGGCATTGGTTACTCCAACTGATGCTGGAGCATTTTCTCCTTTGTTTAGAAAGTTTGGAGAACCCTGGCTACGGCAAACAAAGAAGACTTTCATAATAATAATAGTGCCATGTTTAGTGATTTCCAGTACAACTCAAAGCAGCCTATTATATCATCTTTCATTAGTCCGTCCAATTTTGGGTCCATGCACTAGGCTTAAAAAAAACGCAGCTTCTACAGGCGTTTTGTGTTTTGCCTGTATAAGCAGCTCTATGTTATCCTATGTGTCCATGCACATTAGGACGTTTAGAGGCAAATTTTAAGTTCAGCATTTAGAGGCAGAAAAAAAAAACCTTCTGGTTTGCGTTTTTCAAAGGAGTTTTCTGGCAGAAAAAAAGGCTAAACGCTCCTAAATGCCTGTAAAAAATGCTGGCAGAAGAGAAAGACTGCTCACTGATAGCATCACTGGCTTCAGATTATTAATCCATATACAGTATCTCACAAAAGTGAGTACACCCCTCACATTTTTGTAAATATTTTATTCTATTTTTTCATGTGACAACTCTGAATAAATAGTGAGTGTACAGCTTGTATAACAGTGTAAATTTGCTGTCCCCTCAAAATAACTCAACACACAGCCATTCATGTCTAAACCGATGGCAACAAAATTGAGTACACCCCTAAGTGAAAATGTCCAAATTGGGCCCAATTAGCCATTTTCCCTCCCCGGTTTCATGTGACTCGTTAGTATTACTAGGTCTCAGGTGTGAATAGGGAGCAGTTGTGTTAAATTTGGTTTTATCGCTCTCACTCTCTCATACTGGTCACTCGAAGTTCAACATGGCACCCCATGGCAAAGAACTCTCTGAGGATCTGAAAAAAAGAATTGTTCCTCTACATAAAGATCTCCTAGACTATAAGAAGCTTGCAAAGGCCCTAAAACTGAGCTGCAGCACAGTGTCCAAGACCAGGACAGGTTCCACCCAGAACAGACCTCGTCATGGTCGACCAAAGAAGTTGAGTTGCACGTGTTCAGTGTTATATCCCGAGGTTGTCTTTGGGAAATAGATGCTTGAGTGCTGACAGCATTGCTGCAGAGGTTGAAGGGGTGGGGAGGTCAGCCTGTCAGTGCTCAGACCATACACTGCACACTCCAAATTGGTCTGCATGGCTGTCATCCCAAAAGGAAGCCTCTTCTAAAGATGATGTACAAGAAGGCCGCAAACAGTTTGCTGAAGACAAGCAGACTAAGGACATGAATTACTGGAACCATGTCCTGTGGTCTGATGAGACCAAGATAAACTTATGAGTGCTGCCGGCACTGGGGAGCTACAGTTCACTGAGGAAACCATGAACGCCAACATATACTGTGTCATACTGAAGCAGAGCATGACCTTCGGAGACTGGGCTGCAGGGCAGTATTCCAACATGATAATGACCCCAAACACACCTCCAAGATGACCACTGGCCTGCTAAAGAAGCTGAGGTTAAAGGTGATGGACTGGCCAAGCATGTCTCCAGACCTAAACCCTATTGAGCATCTGTGGGGCATCCCCAAACGAAAGGTGGAGGAGCGCAAGGTCTCTAACATCCATCAGCTCCGTGATGTCATCATGGAGGAGTGGAAGAATCCAGTGGCAACCTGCGAAGCTCTGGTGAACTTCAGGCCCAAGAGTGTTAAGGCAGTGCTGGAAAATAATAGTGGCCACACTAAATATTGACACTTTGGGCCCAATTTGGACATTTTCACTTAGGGGGTGTACTCACTTTTGTTACCAGCGGTTTAAACATCAATGGCTGTATGTTAAGTTATTTTGAGGGGACAGCAAATTTACACTGTTATACAAGCTGTGCACTTAGTACTAGGGATGAGCTTAGAGTTCGAGTCGAACTCATGTTCCACTCGAACATCGGCTGTTCGCAAGTTCGCCGAACAGTGAACAATTTGGGGTGTTCGCGGCAAATTCGAATGCCGCGGAACACCCTTTAAAAGTCTATGGGAGAAATCAAAAGTGCTAATTTTAAAGGCTTATATTCATGGTATTGTCATAAAAAGTGTTTGGGGACCTGGGTCCTGCACAAGGGGACATGGATCAATGCAAAAAAAAGTTTTAAAAACGGACGTTTTTTCGGGAGCAGTGATTTTAATAATGCTTAAAGTGAAACAATAAAAGTGTAATATCCCTTTAAATTTCGTACCTGGGGGGTGTCTATAGTATGCCTGTAAAGGGGCGCATGTTTCCCATGTTTAGAACAGTCTGACAGCAAAATGACATTTCAAAGGAAAAAAATTCATTTAAACTACTCGCGGCTATTAATGAATTGCCGGTCCGACAATACACATAAAAGTTCATTGATAAAAACGGCATGGGAATTCCCCACAGGGGAACCCCAAACCAAAATTTTTTTTTTAAATGACGTGGGGAGTCCCCCTAAATTCCATACCAGGCCCTTCAGGTCTGGTATGGATATTAAGGGGAACCCCGGCCAAAATTTTTTTAAAAAATGGTGTGGGGTCCCCCTCAAAATCTATACCAGACCCTCCAGGTCTGGTATGGATTTTAAGGGGAACCCCGCGCCAAAATAAAAAAAAGCGGCAAGAGAGTGCCCCCCCTCCTGAACCGTACCAGGCCACATGCCCTCAACATTGGGAGGGTGCTTTGGGGTAGCCCCCCAAAAAACACCTTGTCCCCATGTTGATGAAGCGTCACACAGCGGGCGCCTCCCTCCATGTCATCATGGATGCGTAGCGGCCCGGAGAAAAAGGGAAGAAGACGCCGCGGAGGAAGATGCCGGACGAGAACACCGGAGGAAGAACCAGAAGAATCAGAAGAAGAAGAAGATGGAGGAAGAAACCGAAGGAAGATAGATGAAAGAAGAAAGAAGAAGCATTTAAATAAAGGAATTGTCAAAAACTGTCTCTTGTCATTTTTAACATTTTTGACACTTTTTTTGTGAAATGGTAGGGGTACTTTTGTACCCCCTTACCTTTTCACACAGGGGGAGGGCCAGGATCTTGGGGTCCCCTTGTTAAAGGGGGCTTCCAGATTCTGATAAGCCCCCCTGCCCGCAGACCCCCACAACCACTGGCCAAGGTTGTGGGGATGAGGCCCTTGTCCTCATCAACATGGGGACAAGGTGTTTTGGGGGGCTACCCCAAAGCACCCTCCCAATGTTGAGGGCATGTGGCCTGATACGGTTCAGGAGGGGGGGCGCTCTCTCATCCCCCCCTCTTTTCCTGCAGCGTGCCAGGTTGCGTGCTCCGATAAGGGTCTGGTATGGATTTTTAGGGGGACCCCACGCCATTTTTTTAAAAAATTTTGGCGCGGGTTCCCCTTAAAATCCATACCAGACCTGAAGGTTCTAGTATAGATTTTGAGGGGGACCCCACGTCATTTTTTTTTTACATTTTGGCCGGGGTTCCCCTTAATATCCATACCAGACCTGAAGGGCCTGGTATGGAATTTAGGGGGACCCCCCACGTCATTTTTTTTTAAAATTTTGGTTCGGGGGTTCCCCTGTGGGGAATTCCCATGCCGTTTTTATCAATGAACTTTTATGTGTATTGTCGGACCGGCAATTCATTAATAGCCGCGAGTAGTTTTAAATGACTTTTTTTCCTTTGAAATGTCATTTTGCTGTCAGACTGTTCTAAACACGAGAAACATGCGCCCCTTTACAGGCATACTATAGACACCCCCCAGGTTTGAAATTTAAAGGGATATTACACTTTTATTGTTTCACTTTAAGCATTAATAAAATCGCTGCTCCTGAACAAACGGCCGTTTTTAAAACTTTTTTTTGCATTGATCCATGTCCCCTGGTACAGGATCCAGGTCCCCAAACACTTTTTATGACAATAACTTGCAGATAAGCCTTTAAAATTAGCACTTTTGATTATTCATGTTCGTGTCCCATAGACTTTAACGATGTTCGCGTGTTCAAACGAATTTTTTACCTGTTCGCAAGTTCTGGTGCAAACCTGGTTCGGTTCGCAGCAGAACATGCGAACAGGCAAAAAATTTGTTTGAACACGCGAACACTATTTAAGTCTATGGGACACGAATGTGAAAAATCGAAAGTGATAATTTTAAAGGCTTATATGCAAGTTATTGCCAAAAAAAAGTAATTGGGGACCCGGGTCCTGCCCCAGGGGACATATATCAATGCAAAAAAAGTTTATAAAATGGATGTTTTTTTAGGAGCAATGCTTAAAGTGAAACAATAAAAATGAACTATTCCTATTAAATATTAGTGTGCCTGTAAAGTAGCGCATTTTTCTTGAGTTTAGAATAATACCACAGCAAAATGACATTTCTAAAGGAAAAAATGTAATTCAAAACTTTTTTTGAACACAGCACAGTATTTCACAGCAGGGCCCATTCCTGCACTCACCAAGAGTAACTGTGAGGGCTTACAGTGTTCTGATACCACCAACACCTAAGGCCCAATTTTATGCAGTGTATATAGGGCAGGCCGTATAGTATATATATACTGCTGTTCAGAGTAAAAAGTGCCTGGGAGCCTGGGAGACCCCCACGCCTTTTTAAAAAAAATTTGGGTGCGGGGTTCCCCTTAATATCCAAACCAGACCCAAAGGGCCTGGTAATAGACTGGGGGGAGGGGGGCCCATGCCATTTTTTTCAAAGATTTTCATCTATATTTCCAGGACCTGACAATACATTACGGGTGCGAGCTGTTTTGAATTACATTTTTTCCTTTAGAAATTTTATTTTGCTTTGGTATTGTTGTAAACACGGGAAAATGCGCTACTTTACAAGCATACTAAGGACAACCCCCAGGCACGATATTTAAAGGAATATTTCATTTTTATTATTTCACTTTAAGCATTATTAAAATCACTGCTCCCAAAAAAACGGCTCTTTTTAAAACTTTTTTTTGCTTTGATACATGTCCCCGAGGCAGGACCCGGGTCCCCAAACACTTTTTATGGCAATAACTTGCATATAAGCCTTTAAAATTAGCACTTTTGATTTTTCACATGCGTGTCCCATAGACTTTAACGATGTCCGCATGTCAAAAAACCTTTTGCCTGTTCACATGTTGTGCTGCGAACCGCACTGGGGGGTGTTCGGCTCATCATTATTCCTGTGTGTTTGGCGGGCCTGCAGGAATGCTATCTGGATAAAGGTGGCCTTGAGAGGTAAGGTCCTCCTCTTCCTCCCGCTGTTCTGCCTCAAGTGCCCTGTCCATGATTCCAAGAAGCCTGTGCTCCAACAGGAAGACTAGAGGGACAGTATCACTGATGCATGTCGCTGCTCACCATCCTTGTGGCCTCCTCAAATGATGACAGGACAGCGCATCCTTGATCAGTAGCCACTGAAGTGGCGAAAAGAAGCCAAGCTCCCCTGACCCTGTCCTGGTGCCATACTCGCACAGGTACTCATTGATGGCCCTCTGCTGTGTGTGCAGCCACTGCAGTATTGCCAAAGTTGCCCTGGTGGGCATGTTACAAAGGAGGCAGTTGGTGGGCAGGTTGCTATCCCTTTGAATGTCAGCCAGCTGAGCACTGGCATTGTATGACCGGCAGAAATGACCACAGACTTTTCTGGCCTGCCTCAGGAGATCTTGTAAGCCTGGGTACCTGCTCAAGAACCGCTGCCCCACCAAATTCAGGACGTGTGCCAAACATGGAACATGGCTCAAGTTTCCCTTTTGTAGGGTGGAGAGAAGGTTGGTGCCTTTGTCGCATAAAACCATTCCTGGCTGAAGCTGGCGTGGTGTCAACCACCTCTGAGCCTTCCCCTGCAGAGCTGACAGAATCTCTGCCCCAGTGTGGCTCCTGTCCCCTAGGCAGACCAACTAAAGCACCGCATGGCATCTTTTACCTGACTGCTTGCGTAGCCCCTTAAACGCTTACGGAGCACCGCCGGTTCAGAGGACAAATCTGCAGAAGAGGCCATAGAGGAAGAAGAAGAGGAGGGGCTGGAGGAGAGAGCTGTGGCAGAATCACCACTAACATTTTGGAAGCGTGGTGGTGGAACAAGCTCCAACAACACTGAACCCTGTCCTGCATCCTTCCCAGTTGCCAGCAGAGTTACCCAGTGCGCCGTGAAGGAAAAGTAACGTCCCTGCCCATGCCTGCTAGACCATGAGTCAGTGGTAATATGCACCTTATTGCTAACCGCTCGGTCTAACGAGGCCAAAACATTTCCTTCCACATGCTGGTAGAGAGCCGGAATGGCCTTCCGTGAAAAGAAATGGCATTGTAGAACCTGCCACTGAGGTACAGCATATTCCAAAAATTCACGAAAGGGGGCAGAGTCTACCAGCTGAAAAGGCAGTAGTTGGAGTGCTAGCCATTTGGCCAAGCTAGCATTTAGACGCTGAGCATGTGGATGGCTGGGATCTAATTTCTTTTTAGGGTTCAGCAACTGGGATAGGGAAATTTGCCTGTTAAAATCAGATGGTGGTGTACTGCTAGCAGAGGCCCACACCAAGGAACTTTTAAATTTCAGTGGGGAGTCAGCAGCGCCCTGCGCCTGCAGAGCTCTGCGGTGTGATGCAATAGGGTAGCTGTCCCATAGAGGACATCCTGCCTCGTTGGAGTTCGGCCTCCTCCTCCTCTCCTCTCTCAGGCACCCAAGTACAGTCAGTGACCTCATCATCCGCTCCCTCCTCGTCACTGGAGCAAACTTGGCAGTATGCTGCAGCTGGGGGAACATGACTGTCAGTTTCTTGTCTTTCTTGGGCACCCCCTCTCTCTAGGCTCACGTTACTCCCTTCCTCAACCTGGGAACCAACATTGGAGCCTTCAAATCTCTGCGTATCCTCCAGCAGCATGTACCCAACACTGTGGTCGCATAATTCTGGGGATTACTCCGAGCATGATGGTGGGGCTACGAAAGAAGTGACTGTGGACAAGGAGCCGGTGGAATAGGCCACTTTGGCAGCTGCTTTGGAAGGCAAACTACTCTGAGCCTAGGTGACAGAGGATGAGGACGACTTTGTCATCCACTCCACCAACTCTTCTGCATGTTCTGGCTCAATAACACAGCCAGCAGCAGAAAAAAAGGACAAGCGTGTCCCATGGCCACCTGCAGAGGATGCACCATGTCCACGACCAACACTGTGGACTGTAGACACAGAGACTGCTTGCCCTCTTTTAGTGGCCTGTGAGCGTCTGCCTCTCCTTGGTGGCCTTCCGGACATAATGTATATTTTGTTTTGCAACACCACACTACACTGCATTAGATACTGTGTACACTGCCTGTACTGTTTTAGCAACTGTACTATGGCTGCACTGTTATGTGTACTGTGTACACCATCAGAAGTGTTGTAGAAACTGTACACACTATATTAGATACTGTGTACACCGCCTGCACTGTATTAGCAACTGTACTACAGCTGCACTGTATTGTGTACTGTGTACAAAACCAGAAGTGTAGTAGAAACTGTACAAACTATATTACATACTGTGTACACCGCCTCCACTCTATTAGCAACTGTACTACGGCTGCACTGTATTGTGTACTGTGTACACCACCAGAAGTGTAGTAGAAACTGTACACACTGTATTAGATACTTTGTACACTGTCTGAACTGTATTAGCAACTGTACAAAGGCTGCACTGTATTTTATACTGTGTACACCACCAGAAGTGTAGTAGACACTGTACACACTGTATTAGATGTTGTGTACACAACCAGAAGTGTAGTAGAAACTGTACACACTGTATTAGATACTGTTTACACCACCTGCACTGTATTAGCAACTGTATTAGGGCTGCATTGTATTGTGTACTATGTACACCACCAGAAGGGTAGTAGAAACTGTACACACTGTATTAGATACTGTGTACACCTCCTCCACTGTATTAGCAACTCTACTACAGCTGCACTGTATTGTGTACTGTGTACACCACCAGAAGTGTAGTAGAAACTGTAAACACTTTGTATTAGATACTGTGTACACCGCCTGCACTGTATTAGCAACTGTGCTATGGCTGCACTGTATTGTGTACTGTGTACAACACCAGAAGTGTAGTAGAAACTGTAAACACTGTATTAGATACCGTGTACACTGCCTGCACTGTATTAGCAACTGTACTACGGCTGCACTGTGTTGTGTACTGTGTACACCACCCGAAGTTTATTAGAAACAGTGCACCATGGAATGCACTGTAGATATAGGTTACACTGGATGCAGAGTATACATATATATACAAGACTGTATGTGTATATATATATATATATATATATATATATATATATATATATATATATATATACTGCCTGCACTGACTGAATATAGAGTAAACACTGAATATATAGTCTATGCTAAATGCACAGTATATATATATATATATATATATATATATATATATATATTCAAAATACACTGCCACTAACTGAATAACCTGCCTGCTTAATCTAAATCAAGCTATTTCTCTGTCCACACCAAGAACACTACACATGGCTGCCATGTAGGCAGCCTTATATAGTGTGGGGCATGGACTTAGTGCCCCTGAGCCATGATTAGCCAAAGGCACCCTGCATTTGGCCAATTATGGCTCTCTTAGCAGAGGGCGCTGTGATTGGCCAAAGCATGTAGGTCAGGTGCATGCTCTGGCAAATCATCATACAGCAATGCACTGCGACCTCGCAATGCATTATGGGGCGTTCCGAGGCGCTCAAATTTGCCGCGAACGCCCCATAGTGTTCGCTCTTCGGCGAACACCTGATGTTTAAGTCGAACTTATGTTTGACCCGAACATCAAGCTTATCCCTACTCAGTACTTTACATACTTTAGCAAAGTGTCATTTCTTCAGTGTTGTCACATGAAAAGATATAATAAAATATTTACAATAATGCGAGGGGTGTACTCACTTTTGTGAGATACTGTATATACTATGTTAACTGATAGTCTGGCTACTTATACCTTGTGTAGCACCCTTTAATTGTTCTAGGTGTTAGTGTAGGCAAATTTCTCAGGGTCAGGGTTCAGTGACTCATCATAGCAGCCTCTCTGGTGCCTCCCCTTGTTTTCTGGGACATTGAAAAATGTTCTAGACATAGTGGGTGGAGGTTAGGAGGAGCTGCTTGGCATATTTATGAGGGCCTTAGCCAATCCCCAAAAAGGGCTGGCAAGGTCATGCCAGCAGGGGCAGTCAGGTGGAATATGGAGATGGAGTGCTGAGGAGGCTGCCTGTGGCCCTCTAGGGTGCCCACTAGTCTGGGGGGAGGGTGACCTTAGGTCGGGGCTCAGGTGCTGGAATGATCCTGCCATAACACACGAAGGAAACTCTTCCTGGCGGCATGGGAGCAAGAGTGAGAACAGCCAATAAATCATCAACTTTCTTTAACAGACCAAGCTGTCCAGGAAAAGTGGCAGTTAGAGGGTTGAGGCAAACCTTATATTACTGACAGGGGTGCTTACAATGATCAGCGTTTATTCATTTATGTAAAACCTTTATCCCGAAAGGAAAAATAAACCGCTGCTGTAACTGCTTATAAAGTGTTAGTGGAGTTTGGCTTCAATTTGTTAGTGCATCTAAATCTGCTACTGCATCTAACACTCCTCTCCCCCAGGACTGACAATGCTCCTGTCCAAAGATGTCTCCATTGCTCCTCCTTCCAGATTGGAGGTACTCTAAAAGAGGAAGCGTGTTACTGGCTGGACCAAAAAAGGAAAACAAATCCTAAAATAAATAAATAAAACTAATGCAGCCACCACATTTAATACAGTATTAACCTGTTCAGATCTGCACTATAGCCGAATGACATCTACAGCGCAGACCTGCTTTACCAGGAGGACGTCTATTGACATCCTCCCGTGCCCGAGCGACCCGCGTGCCTCCTGCAGGGCTCGCGCGGCGTGCTCTGTGATCAGCAAGTCTATGAGACTCGTTGGATCACAGATCGGAGTAAGGGGTCCATCTCGACCCCTTACCATATGATCAGCTGTCAGCCAATGACAGCTGATCATGTGATGTAAACAGAGCCGGTAATCGGCTAGCCGATCACTGGCGGCTGTGAGAGGGACATCGGTCCCGATCACGGAGAGCTGCCGCCAGCTCCTCAGTGCCCACCTGTGCCACCTGCCAGTGCCAACAACAGTACACAGCAGTGCCGCCTACCAGTGCCCACCAGCGCACCCATCAGTGCCCACAGTGCCACCCATCAGTGCCCACAATCAGTGCCTCATTAAGAGTTCTGCACATCAGTGCCACCTATCAGTGCCCATCAGTGTCACCTACCACTGCCCATCAGTGCCACCCATCAGTGCCACCTATCAATGCCATCTATCAGTGGTACCTATCAGTGCTACCCATCAGTGCCGCCTTATCTGTCCCCATCAGTGCCGCCTTAACTGTGCTTATCAGTGCCCACCAGTGCCACCTCATCAGCGTACATCAATGAAGGAGAAAAATTACCTGTTTGCAAAATTTTATAACAAACTATGAAACATGATTTTTTTCGACATTTTCCATCTTTTTTGTTTGTTTAGCAAAAAATAAAAATCCCAGCTGTGATTAAACACCACCAAAAGAAAGCTCTATTTGTGTGAAAAAAATGATAAAAATGTAATTTGTTTACAGTGTTGTATGACCGCGCAATTGTCATTCAAAGTGCATCAGCGCTGAAAGCTGCAAATTGGTCTGGACAGGAGGGGGGTTTAAGTGCCCAGTAAGCAAGTGGTTAAACACAAAACTAAAAATGTATTATATTGCAGCTTACCAATAATTAGATGTGGTGGCCTCGTATGTTTTATTTTCTCTGACTTTTTTCCCTCTGGTTTCCACCTGGTGATCTGGCCAGTAACACACCTCCTGTATTAGTGAGACACAACTCTGGATTAATGGGCACAGGAGGCACAGCACACAGCAGCATTGTCATTCTGGGGGAGGGGAGCGTTAGATGTATTAGCAGATTTAGAACCGCTAACAAATTGAAGACAAACTCCATCTCACACTGTATAATCAGTTATAGCAGTTTTTTTTTTTCCTTTTTGGGATAAAGGTTTTTGCATGAATAAATAAAATCTGATCATTTTAACCACCCCTGCCGAGTGTTAAATTGTTTGTCTTATGCACGTAACTGCAAGCGAGCTTGTGCTTTTGGAAAACAACAGACTTACTGGCTGAATCACCAGATGGAAATTGAAGAAAGAAAGCTGAAAAAAAGAAAACTAATGCAGCCATCACATCTAAGAATTGGTAAGCTGCAATATAATAAATGTTTGCTTTTGTGTTTAATACCGCTTTAAGGATTGGTAAACTGCAATAAATGATTAGCACTGGGGTTAGCACTGCTTTAACCACTTGCGGACTTCCCCATGCACATATACGGCAACAGGGCAGCCGCTCTGCACTGGATCATGTACATGTACGGCATCTCCGGGTAGGGGGCGTGCGTATATGCACGTTGGTCAGCAGGTCCCTGTGAATGGTTTATGACTGGGACCTGCTGATGGGCTTATTGAATCACAGCACAGAGCTTTGTGTTTACCAACAACACAGGGCTCTGTACACCAGTGTTAATTTTGTCGACTAAAACATTTTAGTCGTCTAAATAAATATTATTTTAGTCGACTAAAATACGATTAAAACTAAAACAACTGAGATGACTAAAATACAACTAAAATAGCATTTTAGTCAAAAGACTAAAATGGGACTAAAACTAAAATGTCATTTTAGTCAAAAGACTAAGACTAAATTGAAATTTGACTTCAAAATGAACATTGGTCTGTAGTGCATGTCCATACCTCAACGCCATAATAAATAACATATTCGATTTTTCACTCCAGCAGTATATTATGAGTTTGGAAATTGTAGAGAAATGTTCACTAATGCATTACAATTTAATGACACCCATTAGATTTTAGACAACTAAAATGAGTTTTAGTTGACTAAAATGTACTGGAAATTTTACTCGACTAAAACGTAGGACATTTTAGTCGACTAAATACGACTAAAACTAAAACAATTGCAGAAGACTAAAATGGGACTAAAACTAAAATGCCATTTTAGTCCTAAGACTAAAACAAAATCAAAATTAACCCCTTAAATGTCCTAGATGTTAACCCCTTCCCAGCCAGTGTCATTAAATTAGTACAGTGAAAGTGTATAGTATTATCACTAATAACTGTATTGGTATCACTGGTGATGTCAGTATCAGTTAGTTCAATTAACCAATTAATATACGCTTATTGGGATTTTTTTTTTTTTTTTACCAAAGGCATGCACCAGAATACATATTGGCCTAAATTTATGAAGAAATTAGATTTTTGTTACTTTTTTTATTGTATATATTTATAGCAGAAAGTAAAAAATTGTTTGTTTGTTTTTTTTTCCTAAATGTTCAGCCTTTTTTTGTTTATATAATAAAAAAAATAAATAAAAAACCCAGATCAAATACCACCAAAAGAAAGCTCTATTTGTCTTTAAAAAAAAATAATATAGATTTAATTTCCGTACAGTATTGCATGACCGCGCCAGTTAAAGTAGCACAATGCTGAATAGCAAAAAATGCCTTAGTCGTGAAGGGGGTTAAACCTTAAAGGGGTTAAGTGGTTAACACAAGAGTCCCCTCTCTTTTGCGTATACAGTATATTATGTATCAGACCTTTAGCAGAACTCATAGCATAATGCATTAGAAAAAGGAAGCTCGTAACATTATATAGGGGTCTCCTTACACACACAGTTTCTGACCTCCATGGAGTTTTTACGCGGCTATAACGTTTAGTAAAAATACCACCTGTGGAAGCGGATGCCCATAGTCGTAACTAATAGCCCGGGTTGAAGGTCACCGAGAACAGCGCTCAAAAAGTCCATCAAATCTGACAAGGAGGCAGGAGTGGTCACCAGTGTTTAGTTACAGCTGAAAACGGAAGAGCCTTTGAAAGTCCAAAGCCGAGAAATAGCCATTACCCTGCAGAAAGTTCCTTTTCACAGGGGAGGAAAATGTGCTGCCTACCACATCAACTGCTACTTCTAATCCCATTGCTGTTGACAAGTACATTGCTGAGTAATGCACCGCCTGACCTCTGAGCCAAACAAGTTTATAAGGTTGCTTATAGTTGAATATATATATAGAGTGAGAGCTATCAATAGATTCTTAACGACTAAAATAATAATTTACTCCAAATATCTGCACCTTCATTTATAAGAGGTCATAAGCATCATTAAACGTGGAGAAAAAGGACATGGCATAGCTCCCAACTGTCCCTGATTTCGAAGAACTGTCCCTGATTTCAAAGAACTGTCCCTGATTTCAAAGAACTGTCCCTGATTTTGAACAAATCCCTCTGTCCCTCTTGAATCCTCATGTGTCCGTCATTTTGGTCTGATCTATATACCATAGTTGTATAAAATATTCATTTTTTATCTTTCAAAAAAGTGTTTCCCAGTGCTCAACCTTTCATCCAATTTCTAAATTTCTGCATTTGTAAATTTCAAAAAGCCAATATAAAGGAAGAGCAGTGGTAGAAAAGCACTTGTGGGTTTAACCACTTGCCGACCATATAACTCAGTGCTTCTCAACCTTTTTTCAGTTAAGGCACCTTTTAATATTATGGACATTGCGATAACAAGCTCCCATCGAACATTTTCCGTCGGAAAATCCGACCGTGTGTACGGGACATAAAGGCGTGAGCATACCAAGACATTTTGGACAATTTCTTGCTCCCAGCTTTGTGGGAACAATTTGGGGATGGCCCCTTCCTGTTCCAACATGACTACGCACCAGTGCACAAAGCAAGGCCCACCCCAGCCTATGTAAGGATCATGAAAAGAAAAGCAGAACAAAGCAGAAGGAGAGATATTTGCTTCAGCTCTGCTTTAATGTTTTTTCAACAAAAAAAAAAAAATGCATGTATTATTGTTTGTATAGGAGCTTGGAAAACATTGCAACTATCACTAGTGTGTTGTGGGTGCAAGACTCTGGCTCCTGCAGCTCTGAAATTGAGTTTGTTAGACCGAAAAAAAAATTAGGATTAGATGAAACCTGATCAGAAAGCAGAACTTAAAGTGTTACTAAACCCACAACAGTAAAATTGGTCTGTATATGCAGTAAAGCATGTTTGTTATATTCACTGTGGAACCTAAGGGGTTAATCCTGTGCATTGTGTAAAAAGGTTGTTTGATCCTGTCTCCTCTGATCCTCCCCTTTTTTACAGTCCCCAACCCATCTACTGAAAGAACAGAGCCTTGGAAACACTCTGCACATACGCAGTTTGGTTTGTATTGCTAGAGCAGTGTTTCTCAACTCCAGTCCTCAAGGCGCCCCAACAGGTCACGTTTTCAGGATTTCCATTATTTTGCATAGTTGATTTGATTAGTTGCACTGCCTTAGTAATTACCACAGCCTTTTCAAATCTGAGGGAAATCCTAAAAACATGACCTGTTGGGGCGCCTTCAGGACTGGAGTTGAAAAACACTGTGCTAGAGAGTTTCTTTTTTTCTTTAGAGAGTGCATGTGATCAGCACAGGGCCGATCAGCACTGTTCAGACAGAGGGTCAGGGATCCTGCAGCCTCATAGGATGGTCAGAGGATAGGGAAAACTCCTCCTACAAGCTTTAACCAGACCCTGTTAGAAGTCACAAGACTGCTATATACTGCTGAGGATAACAGGTAATTGGAAGTTTATATTTACTAAAGCTATTGCATGTTCTGTGTACTGTGGGAGAACAGATGTAGTGAATGCAGAATGGATTTGGGGATCCTCTGCCATTCCTCCTTGCAGATCCTCTCCAGTTCTGTCAGGTTGGATGGTAAACGTTGGTGGACAGCCATTTTTAGGTCTCTCCAGAGATGCTCAATTGGGTTTAAGTCAGGGCTCTGGCTTGGCCATTCAAGAACAGTCACAGAGTTGTTGTGAAGCCACTCCTTCGTTATTTTAGCTGTGTGCTTAGGGTTATTGTCTTTTTGGAAGGTAAACCTTCGGCCCAGTCTGAGGTCCTGAGCACTCTGGAGAAGGTTTTTGTCCAGGATATCCCTGTACTTGGCCGCATTCATTTTTCCCTCGATTGCAACCAGTCGTCCTGTCCCTGCAGCTGAATAACACCCCCACAGTATGATGCTGCCACCACCATGCTTCACTGTTGGGACTGTATTGGACAGGTGATGAGTAGTGCCTGGTTTTCTCCACACATACCGCTTAGAATTAAGGCCAAAAAGTTCTATCTTGGTCTCATCAGAAAAAAGAATCTTATTTCTCACCATCTTGGAGTCCTTCAGGTGTTTTTTAGCAAACTCCATGCGGGCTTTCATGTGTCTTGCACTGAGGAGAGGCTTCCGTCGGGCCACTCTGCCATAAGGCCCCGACTGGTGGAGGGCTGCAGTGATGGTTGACTTTCTACAACTTTCTCCCATCTCCCGACTGCATCTCTGGAGCTCAGCCACAGTGATTTTTGAGTTCTTCTTTACCTCTCTCACCAAGGCTCTTCTCCCCCGATAGCTCAGTTTGGCCGGACGGGCAGCTCTAGGAAGGGTTCTGGCCGTCCCAAATGTCTTCCATTTAAGGATTATGGAGGCCACTGTGCTCTTAGGAACCTTAAGTGCAGCAGAAATTTTTTGTAACCTTGGACAGATCTGTGTCTTGCCACAATTCTGTTTCTGAGCTCTTCAGGCAGTTCCTTTGACCTCATGATTCTCATTTGCTCTGACATGCACTGTGAGCTATAAGGTCTTATGTAGACAGGTGTGTGGCTGTCCTAATCAAGTCCAATCAGTATAATCAAACACAGCTGGACTCAAATGAAGGTGTAGAACCATTTCAAGGATGATCAGAAGAAATGGACTGCACCTGAGTTAAATATATGAGTGTCACAGCAAAGGGTCTGAATACTTTGGACCATGTGATATTTCTGTTTTTCTTTTTTTAATAAATCTGCAAAAATGTCAACAATTCTGTGTTTTTCTGTCTAAATAGGGTGCTGTGTGTACATTAATGAGGAAAAAAAATTATTTTAGCAAGTGGCTGCAATATAACAAAGAGTGAAAAATTTAAGGGGGTCTGAATACTTTCCGTCCCCACTGTAGATCCTTCCATCCACGCATTTAACGCAGATGGAAGAATCCTCCCCACTGAGACATTGTATTCTGATAGTGGGGACCCTCCATTGTCAGAATACACTGATCAGCGGCTGCAGGCCATTGCCTGCAACTGCTGATCGAAAAAAGTTTTCCAACAAGCTCGTTTGACAGAGGCCAATTGTTATGCCGCGTACACACATCGGATTTTCCGACAACAAATGTTGGATGTGAGCTTGTTGGCAGAAAGTGCGACCGTGTGTATGCTGCATCGAACATTTGTTGTCGGACTTTCCGTCAACAAATGTTGGCTAGCAGGTTCTCAAATTTTCCACCAACAAATGTTTGTTGTCGGACTTTCCAATCGTGTGTACATAAGTCCGTCGGACAAAAAATCCACACATGCTCGGAATCAAGTATGAGCCTGTAGCGCTCGGTCTTGTAAAACTAGCGCTCGTAATGGAGATATCACGTACGTCTTGTACGTCACTATGTTCGTGATTGTTGGCCAACATTTGTGTGACCGTGTGTATGCAAGACAAGTTGGAGCCAACATCCTTCGAACAAAAATCCACAGTTTTGTTGTCGGAAAGTCTGATCGTGTGTACGGGGCATTAGGTTGACTTCTGTAAAGTGAAGTGGCTACATATGCTGAACCTGACAAATGGCCAGCAAAGCCTTTAAGAGGTACAGTATGAGACAAATGTGTTCTCATCTTATGTTGTCATGTTCTTTTATTATTGAAATGAATCATATCTACTTGTATTAGCAGGCGGCTCTGCTTATCACTCATTGTGAGATACAGACTCCTACTCCTGATTCTCCACTAAAAGACAGAGGAGGTTCAGCTGTTCAATTTGGCAAAGTAAATATTATGAAATCCTGAAGGTTACGGAATGTCAGAGGCTTGCGGAGACACAGCTGTAATAATCATTGGCTGTCAATGGCCAGAAGGTGCCATGAAGCCATATGACTATGTCACCTCTGCCAGGACAATATAAAAAGATATCACTACATTGGCAGAACAACTGCCCTTCGAATAAGTCTGAGTGCACGGTATTCCGCATAGAAGTGGAACTGTGATCTGCCAAACGCAGACAGAATCAAGAAATGATCCTTCAGTAATCTGACTTCAGCAAAAGTGGATGTAAACTCTGACAATACAGTGCCTTGAAAAAGTATTCATATCCCCTGAAATTTTCCACATTTTGTCATGTTACAACCAAAAACGTAAATGTATTTTATTGGGATTTTATGTGATAGACCAACACAAAGTAGAACATAATTGTGAAGTGGAAGGAAAATTATAAATTGTTTTCCAATTTTTTTACAAATAAATTTCTGAAAAGTGTGGCGTGCATTTGAATTCATCCCCCTTTACTCTGATAACCCTAATTAAATCTAGTGGAACCAATTGCCTTCAGAAGTCAACTAATTAGTAAATAGAGTCCACCTGTGTGTAATTTAGTTACATAGTTACATAGTTGGTGAGGCTGAAAAAAGACACCAGTCCATCCAGTTCTACCTATGATGTGTGTGTTTGTGTTTATGTCAATACATTGTATACCCCTATATGTTGTGGTCGTTAAGGTGCCCATCTAATAGTCTTTTGAAACTATCGAGGCTCCCTGCTGATACCACTGCTTGTGGAAGAGAATTCCAGATCCTTACCGCTCTGACAGTAAAGAACCCTCTACGCAGTTTAGGGTTAAAGCCCTTCTCTTTCAACTTTAGTGAATGACTGCACGTCTTTTTAAATTCTCTTTCACCAAATAGTTTTTTGCCTATGGTAGGGTCACCAGGACGGTATTTGTACATTGATATCATAACCCCTATCAAGCGTCTCCACTCCAGAGAGAATAAGTTCAATGCTTGTAGTCTTTCCCCATAGCTGAGGTCTTTCATTCCTTTAATTAGCCTTGTTGCCCTTCTCTGGACTCTCTCCATTTCCAGCTCATCCTTCTTGAGGACTGGTGCCCAGAACTGAATGACATTCTCAAGATGCGGCCAGACCAGAGTCTTGTAGAGCGGGAGAATTATCGTTTTATCTCTGGAGTGAATCCCCTTTTTAATGCATGCCAATATTATGTTGGCTTTGCTTGCAGCAGCCTGGCATTCTGTCATCTACTAGGACCCCCAGGTCCTTTTCCATCCTAGATTCCACCAGAGGTTCTCCCCCTAGCCGGTAACATACGTTCATATCTTTGGCCCCCAAATGCATGACTACATTTTTCAACATTATTTAGTTTTGGTCTTTTTGTAAGATTTCCACATCCTGCGTAGAAGTTATTGCCCTGCTTAGGTTTGTATTATCTGCAAACACTGAGCCTGAACTGTTTATCCCATCCTCTAAATCGTTTATGAATAAGTTAAACAGCATTGGTCCCAGGACAGATCCTTGGGGACCCCACTTTCCACACTAGACCATTCAGAGTACTCGCCATTTATCACCACCCTTTGGACTCGCCCCTGTAGCCAGCTTTCAATCCAGGTACTCACCCTATGGTCCATACCTTAGTTTGTATAGTAAACACTTGTGGGGAACTGTATCCAATGCCTTTGCAAAATCCAGATACACCATGCCTACAGGCCTTCCCTTATCTAGATGGCAGCTCACCTCCTCATAGAAGGTTAATAGATTGGTCTGGCAAGAACGATTCTTAATGAATCCATGCTGATTACGGCTAATGATGCAGTTTTCATTACTAAAATCTTGTATGTAGTTCCTTATCATCCCCTCCAATAGCTTGCAGACTATTGATGTTAGACTAACTGGTCTGTAGTTCCCAGGGACGTCTCGGCCCTTTTTAAAATAATGGTGCCACGTTGGCTTTTCTCCAATCAGCTGGTAACATTCCAGTCAGTAAACTGTCCATAAAAATTAGGAACAATGGTCTGGCTTTCACCTGGCTGAGCTCCTTAGGGACCCTCGGGTGTAAGCCATCTGGTCCCAGTGACTTATTTATGTTAAGTTTTTCAAGTCTATTTCTGATTCTGTCTTATGTTAGCCATGAGGGAGCTTCCTGTGACGTGTTACTAACATTAACATTAGAGTCTTGGTTACTATATCCCCCCATTTCCTTTGTGAAGACTGAGGAGAAGAATATATTCAAAACCTTTGCTTTCTCTCTGTCATGTGTAGCCAAATTCCAATCCCTTCATCATCCTCTATGGGGCCAATATGTTCTGGCCTCGCTTTCTTATTATTTATATACTTAAAGAATTTCTTGGTTTTTTTTTTTACTCTCCTCCGCTATATGCCTTTCATGTTTTAACTTAGCCGCCTTGATTGCACTCTTACATTTCTTATTGCATTCTTTGTAATGTTTAAATGCTGACAATGACCTCTCAGCCCTGTATTTTTTGAAGGCCTTTTCCTTTGCTTTTATATGCATTTTTACGTTGGAGTTTAGCCACCCAGGATTTTCTTTAGCTCTTTTAAAATGTATTCTTGTTGGAATGCATCTTTCTTTAGTATGCTCTTAAAACACTCCTCCCATTTTTTCAGTATAAATGCAGCTGTTCTGCATAGCCCTCAGAGGTTTGTTTGAGAACCTTAGTAAACAAACAGCGTCATGGAGGCCAAGGAACACACTAGACAGATCAGGGATAAAGTTGTGGAGAAGTTTAAAGCAGAGTTAGGTTATAAAAAAATATCCCACGCTTTGAACATCATACAGAGCACTGTTCAATCCATCATCCGAAAATGGAAAGAGTATGGCACCACTGCAAACCTACCAAAACATGGCCAACCACCTCAACTGACATGCCGGGCAAGGAGAGCATTAATCAGAGAAAGAGCCAAGAGGCCCATGGTAACTCTGGTTAGATGAGACCAAAATTTAACTTTTTGGCCTAAAAGCGGATTGAAAAAGGGTTCAGTGCGTCTTTGGGTCTGGTTCAGGTGCGATTTCAGGCTATAATTCAGACCTGAATAGCACCTGAACCAGTGTACATGAACGCCCCAGACCCCAGGCACAAACCTGCAGCTGCACATGTGTGAACCCGGCCTCAAAGTCCAGACCTAAATCCAATTGGGAATCTGTGGCAAGACTTGAAAATTGCTGTTCACAGACGCTCTCCATCCAATCTGACAGAGCTTGAGCTATTTTGCAAAGAAGAATGGGCAAAAAAGTTCACTCTCTAGATGTGCAAAGCTGATAGAGACATACCCAAAAAGACAGGCCTGGCTCACAGTCTCCGCTCGAATTCATCCCAAAGGTGTTCTATCGGGTTGAGGTTAGGACTCTGTGCAGGCTAATCAAGTTCCTCCACCCCAAACTCGCTCATCCATGTCTTTATGGACCTTGCTTTGTGCACCAGGCCTTCTTGTCCAACATCAGTGCCGGACCTCACAAATGCGCTTTTGGAAAAATGATCAAACATTCCCATAGACACACTCCTAAACCTTGTGGACAGCCTTCCCAGAAGATTGAAGCTGTTATAGCTGCAAAGGGTGGGCTAACTCAATATTGAACCCTATGGACTAAGACAGGGATGCCAATAAAGTTCATGTGTGTGTAAAGGCAGGCATCCCAATATGTTTGACAATATAGTATAGATAGAATCAGAACCATCCAAGTGTTTCCACGAGATTCACCATAAAATCAAAGTGGGAACTAAAACATGAAATAAATTGCCCTAAGGCACATACTGAAGTGCTCCCAAAAGATTGTTGTGTCACAATTTAAAAGTCAACTATGTGAAAGCATGAAGTAGCAGTCCATAGGTGGCAGAAGATAAGCAGTTGTCAAGGGAAACAAATGATTGAAATAAATTGCTATGCAGTAGAAAGTGGGTAAAGAATCAAGGAAAGATCCATGGAAGGGATCACGTCATTTGAGAAGTTCTTCTGCCAGCTATCGTTGGGGCCCTTTAAGAGTGTCTTTGCACTTAATTACAGTCCCGGTTAATCTGCATGCAGTATAGGTATAGTATATGTATGGTATAGTCTCGGCATTGGTGTAAGGTAGATGTTGTTCAGAAGTAGTAAAGACTCAGTATAGTGCAGTATAGGGTTGGTATAGGTGCAGTATAGGTTTGGAATAAGTGCGGTGTAGAGTGCAGTATAAGTGTGGATTGGGTACACTTGGTGTCATGCTTTCAGTGGCTCAGTCTCTGCTAGCAGTTTCAATAATGGGCATATAGCCCTATCACCGGTTCCGAGGGTGCTGCTGTGGACACTGACTGTAGAAGGGGGCCCTGCCAATCTCTTCCTGAAAGCCTCCGTTGATCGGCGGTGTGAAGCAGAGGGTGAGTGGACGCTCCAGCCTCTCTGCAGCAGCAGAGCAGTAACTGTGATATGGGAGGTACTGTGCTGCCCCGGGTGTCCTCATTCTCAGTCTCGCATCCCTGTTGGCAGGCGAATACCCAGATAGATGCTCTCCCTCTCTCCTCAGCACTAAGAGGAAGAACTTTCCCGGGCAGTTTAATAATAAGCCTTTCTTCACTCCTCCTACTGCACAGTTCATCATTTTTGTTTGCCACGTTTTTGCAGTGGAACAGTATGAAAGTGCCCTAAGGCTCGATTCACGACTTGAGTACTACTTTGATAGAAGTATAGAATAGAAGAGAATAGAAGTCGGATAGAAGTCACCTTGAACAGTTCCTTCCTATGGTTATACAATACAGTACTGTTGTCACCATAGGACAGGAAATATGTTCCAGGTGAAAATAAAGAAGACAAAATTGTGAAGAAAAGAAATGGAATTAACCACGTCAGCCCCGGAAGAATTTCCCCCCTTCCTGATCAGAGCACTTTTTGCGATTCGGCACTGTGTCACTTTAACTGACAATTGCGCGGTCGTGCGACATTGCACCCAAACAAAATTGACGTCCTTTTTTTCCTACAATTAGAGTTTTCTTTTGGTGGTATTTGATCGCCTCTGCGGTTTTTATTTTTTGTGCTATAAACAAAAAAAGAGCGACAATTTTGAAAAAAAACAATATGTTTTACTTTTTGCTATAATAAGTATCCCCCCAAAAATATATAAAGAAAGAAATTTCTTTCTCAGTTTAGGTCGATATGTATTCTTCTACATATATTTGGTAAAAAAAAAAAAAAAAAATCGCAATAAGTGTATATTGATTGGTTTGCACAAAAGTTATAGTGTCTACAAAATAGGGGATAGATTTATGGTATTTTAATTATTCTTTTTTTTTTTAATAGTAATGGCGGCGATCTGCGATTTTTATCATGACTGCGACATTATGGCGGACACATTGGACACTTTTGACACCATTTTGGGACCATTGTCATTTATAAAGCATTCAGTACTATTAAAATGCACTGATTACTGTATAAATGACAGTGGCAGGGAAGGGGTCAAGGGGCGATCAAGGGGTTAAGTGTGTCCTAGGAAGTGATTCTAACTGTGGGGGGGTGGGCTACCTAGGACATGACAGCTATCACTGCTCCCCATGACAGGGAGCAGTAGATCTCTGTCATGTCGCTAGGCAGAACGGGGAAATGCCTTCTTTACATAGGCATCTCCTTGTTCTGCCGCTCTGTGACCCCCGGTGGACATCGAGTGCGTGGGCATGGTCACGGAGTACATGGTGGGCGCGCTGGGACATACCTGGGGACATACCTGTACGCCCATTTGCGCACATTGTGCCAACGTATATCGTCGTGCACTGGTCGGCAAGTGGTTAAGCTACCACATATAAGAAAAGGTAAGCTACAACACAATACATTTTTGTTCTTGGGTTTGGATATGCTTTAAAGCTTAAGTGCAGCCAAAATAAAAAAACAGAAAAATCAGCACAAGGGACATAACTTACAGTCAGTAGGATGTGCCAATTGTCCTGATGTCTCTTCTATAAACAGAAATCCTCTTCCATTTATGTCCCCCACTGTAATCTTCCAGTATAGCAAGGCGTAATACTATTAAAGGGTTGTCCTAGGCCAGTGATGGTGAACCTTGGCACTCCAGATGTTTTGGAACATGATGCTCATGCACTCTGCAGTGTAGCTGAGCATCATGGGAAATGTAGTTCCAAAACATCTTGGGGGGGGGGGCAAGGTTCGCCATCACTGTCCTAGGCTGTCCTCAAGAGAACCCGACTATGCTATCTCTTTCCGCCCAGCTTCTTCATTCATAGAAGCCGTACTACAGCTTCTGTAAATGAAACATGATATATGAATGAAGGAGCGACCTCTCAATCATTCACCCATCCTCCATTCATAGATCGTTTTACAGTCATAGAAGCTGTAGTACAACATCTATGAATGGCGAAGCTGGGTGGAAAGGGCGTGCATAGGGCTGGCAGGGGGCATGGCAGGTGATGGGCGAGCAAATCAGCGATCGATCGAATGACGGGGGAATCGGCGATCGATTAATCAGGTGCCGGGGGTGGTTGGTTGTCTGGCTGGGGGGGGGTGGTGGTTGTCTGGCTGGCAGGGGGGTGGCTGGCTGGCTAGCTGGGGGGGGTCGTGGCTGGCTGGGTGGGGGCCACGGGCTGCCCCCCCCCCAAGAAAATTGAGCACCAGCCGCTATTGGTGGGCACAGTCGAGCACTCTTGATTAGAGCCTGTGACAGCCCCTTAGTTCTATTAACCCTTGCCATACTGGAAGATCAAAGTGGCGGGGATGGAGAGGTTTGGCATGGGCGGAGCAAGAGTCTACCTAACAGAAGAGGCATTAGCACAAGGGACACATCCTACTAAATGTAAGCTATATCACCTGCGCTGAATTTTGTGTTGTTTTTTTTTTTTATCTTGGCTGCAAATAGGCTTTAAACCTGATTGGTTGATATGGGTCACTATTCACATTCCTAGTGCTCCTTGCACTGTCTAAGTGACTTTGCCCATGGATATCCCTTTTGCATCAGTTGACACATCAGGAGCAGTGATGAGTTTTCTATGTATTTCTCAGTATGTGGTGATCAGGTAGTATAAGCCTTGCAGACATTCATCGACATTCCAACAAGCTATCCAGTACATAGCTATGTATTCCATATATAATCTTTCACATTAGAGTACACAGACAGGAAGACCTTGGCAAGGCTGTATAAACAATCCCGGAGGCAATATTTATTAATCCCATAGCTACCGGTATCAGCCTGAAATGCCTATCTGAGCAACTGTTGGCCCAACGCCTTCTACAACGGGGATGAAGTGTAAGTGAATATTTGGCTTCTTCATTATCACTGTTTACACTGCAATATCACATGGCCATTGAAATCAACACTGTTGTCACAAGTCACCAGAGGAATAGAACGCATTAAACTCAATGGCCATGTATATGTTAATGGAATTGGATGAACTCTTTAGGGTAATAAATAAGGACAGCAGCAGAAAATGGTCCCACAATGTGTTTTGAATGTATTTTAACCACTTGACCTCCATCAATTGCATGGTCATGCAACTCTGTACATAATTTAAATTGATGTCCTTTTTTCCAAAAAAAAAAAAAGCTTTCTTTTGGTGGTATTTGATCACCTCTGCGTTTTCTATTTTTTGCGCTATAAACAAAAAAAGACAATGTTGAAAAAAAAACAACTTTATTTATTACTTTCTGCTATAAAACATATCCAATAAAAAATATAAAACTTTAATTTCTTCAAAAATTTAGGCCAATATGTATTCTACTACATGATATTGGTGAAAAAAAATCCCAATAGGTGTATATTGATTGGTTAGCGAAAAAGTTATAACATCTACAATCTATGCTATATATACTGGAATTTTTATTTTTTTTATACTAGTAATGGCGGCAATGAGCAACTAATAGCGAGACTGCGATATTGTGGTGGACATTCTGACACTGATACTTTTTGGGGGCTAGTGACACTAATACAGTGATCAGTACTAAAAATATGCACTGTCACTATACTAATTACACTGGCCGAGAAGGGGTTAAACATCTAGGGCGATCAAAGGGTTAAATGTGTGCCTAGCCAGTGTTTATGTTTATTGTGCTAGGTGCTTTCATTAAAGTGGTGTTCCGGCCGAAATTATACTTTTTAAATAAAAATACCCCTATAATACACAAGCTTAATGTATTCTAGTAAAGTTAGTCTGTAAACTATGGTCTGTTTTGTTAGTTTATAGCAGTAGTTTGTTATTTTATAAACTTACAGCAGGCCGTGGCCATCTTAAGTGTGGGCATCTGAAGCCAGACTGTATTTCTTCCTCGATCTCATCATTGCAGATCTCGCACATGCTCAGTGCAGCACAAGCAGTATAATAGGTTTCAGGTCAGGTTTCCATAGAAACGGCAGTGTCAGAGGAAGTTGCCGCCCCTTCCCAGAAGGCATTGCAAACAGGAAATGATGCGATGGGCCACGGCCAGGGAGGAGGAAGTGAAAAATGAATACAGAAGATATACAGTAGGTGCTGAGAAATTTTTTTTCTTAAATATCCAATTCGTTTACAGTGCACAGTTTAGTGAGGGATGCTGAAGAGTTGTAAAAGTGGGTGGAACGCCACTTTAAGGGAAGTACTTAGTTTAATTCCCTGCTTTGCGGGGGGGAAAAGAAATCCATTTCTTTCCTGCTGACAGGACAGGGCTCTGCCTTGTTTACATACTGTCCTGTCTGTTTCCCTGACGATCAGCGGGTGCCGGCGGTGATCTATTCGCCAGCACCCGCTGATCGACATATGCTGTGTTTAATCACAGCATGGCCAGATCACTGGCGGCTCACACGCGTGCGGCACGCCCCCCTATCCCGAAGTGCCGAATCACTTACATTACTGGGTACATGATAAGGCACAGCAGGGCTGCCTTGCCACAGTTTTTCAGTTATATGGTCAGCAAGCGGTTAAGGAAAGAAATAATCTCTCTAAAGCACACATTTTTTAGATAGGAATTTTTGGGAGCTGATGTTTTGCAGTGGAATTTTGGGGCATCATAAATATCAAAGCAGAAAAATGTTGATCTGATATAAGTGGTGTTATTGGTACTGTATTGGCATGGTATTATTCTGTTCAACATGAAAGAAGTTTGTACAAAGTTTAAAGCCCAACTCCAGGAAATTAGCACCCAAGTCTCTCCAAATTAAGGAACATGTACTCTTAGACACTTCTCTTGATGTCCCTATTGAAATGTAGAGCTCACCCCTGGAGGGGCCACTGAGAATATGTCCAGGTCCCTTGCCAGTACAGAGGCTGCCTGCAACAGACACAGTTCCATGCATACCAACAATACAGGCTCAGTCTTGGTGATGTCTTTTTGTGAATTTATTGCAGAAAATGTAAACATGAGGGAGGGATAGGGTGCAGGATACTTCAAAACCCCGGGAGAAATTAACAGAAGGACAAATTCTGTAGCAGTATCCTTGACTGGAGGTAATAGGGAATGACCAGCAACTATACTTCTCTATAAGAGCAGATCCATTCCATACAGTAACCCCTGGCACCTAACTCCCTCTAGTACATGAACACCTGGGATCCCAAGCAAGGTCCTACTTACAATATCCTTGGACAGCTGTCTGCTATCCAGCTTCTACTTAACTCAATTCAGTGAAGGACGACAAAAGATCCTTCTCGGGACCAGAGTCCCAGGCTATGCCCTTCAGCAGAAATCCTTTAGCAAATCTTCTCTATGTCACATAACTGGTCAGAGGCCAAAGTGATGAGAGGGCTTCCCTTGCGGCTAAGTGCAGAGCACCCCTGGAGATGGTGACAGGAGTTGATGAGCCCAAAGAAGCATGGGTTGCCAGCTGTGTTGCTGCCGAAGGAGTCAGCTGTAATGTGGAGCCTACTGAAGACAGGGCCGGGACAGCAGCTGGGCCAGGGTGGCACTCCGGATGAAAAAACAGGTCTGTGGCAAGACTGGGCAGGAGACATAGTCAGGAACTTGAACCAAAGTCAATCACGGTAATCAAGCAGGAGCTTAAGCAGAAGTATAGTCAGTACCAAGCTGGGGTCATGCATAGGAAGCAAGCAAGAGCGGAGTCCGTGGGAACAAGCACAACAGCCAGGAGAGAAGCAGAAGACAGATAGAGAGGCAAGCCAAGTCATTACCAGGAGATCCAAGGGTGCAGGATACAGAGGAATGCGAGGAGCTGAAGTTCAACCAGCAATCTCTGAGCGTATCTGCCATCCTCATAAAGGACATTTGGCACATTTAACTGTGGAGAGCATGCCATGCTTTAGCAGGCACAAGCGCTCCCCGTAACTTTTACAAAAACTTTTCTACACATTCCTGTGCAGATGAATGCGACCATGTTAGATATTGGCAAGTTTGCTAGGTCCTCTCCTGGTTAGCACCATGACACTCTAGACCACAGGTCTCCCAATTTTCTAAACAAAGGGTCGGTTTACTGTCCTTTAGACTTTAGGGGGGCGGGACTGTGCACGGTGGAAGTAAACAATGCTGATCTTTGGTATTAGGGGGAGAAATAGTTGGTGTCGTCAGGAGGAATAGTGCCCCGTTTTAGTTGTCAATGGATGGAATTATGCCCCATCGATGGTGTCAGTGGCAGGAATATTGCCTCAAGGGATGTATAAAGATAAGTAAAGGGCCACATCCAGCCCAAGGGCCGCACTTTTGGGGACCACTGCTCTAGGCCATCAGCTCAGCAGCTGCTGAGGCCCAAACTGCAAATTTTCTTTAACACCAGATACCTTCCAGGGGCAGCAGCCTCAGGAGAACTGTAATCCTCACAGAAGAGGAAAGGACACTTTGGAAAGACCTCACAAACATTTATCACCCCCTCAACCACCTGCTGGGCACCCCCTCCAGGCAATGGCTGAGGTAGGATAAATATTTATAAATGAGTGATTGATCCTCCTGCTCTATCTTTTGGAAGCTTCTTCCAGAAACAGGCAGGGTCAATCAATCCCCCATCTTAGAAAACCCTGACCAGACCAAGAGAACTGACTACACTGAAGCCATAAAACAAAATTTAGCCCAACAGAGGTAGAGTGTTACAGAAAGATTTCCCCTCTACCTTTGTTCTGGTGACAAAAATGTTGGGTCACTAGAACAAAAAAAGAGAATAAATCTCCCTGGTAGGGACACAGATTTCAATAAAACTTGAAGGGGTTTCTAACCCATGACCACTTTGCCCAAAAAAAGAAAAAAAAAGGCTTTTAGCTGTTTTTTTTAGTGCAATACATTTTGTTTTCTAAACATATTCAGTAGGTATATGTAAGGGTTTACAACCACTTTATGTAGGAGGAAATACAAAATGACGTATGTCTTTGGTACTCCACTCCGAAATATCTTCAATAATGTTATGGATGAGAGGGGGCAGGGGCAGATAAGAACAATTACTTCCTCCATCTTTCCATTCTCTACTCCACTCATGTTGTCTATAGGTGCAATAGAGCAGCCTTTTTAAACCAGGGTGCCCAGGCACCCTGGGGTGCCTTGAGGTTTCTTCAGGGGTGGGGCCTCAGGAAAATGGCTAAAAACCCCTGAAAATCGTATACAAGGCAAAACCCCTGAAAATTGTATACAAGGCAGTGGGTGGATGAAGCCTGCCTTTTAGTTACACAAAGCCACGGGTTTCCAATGTGCGCCATTATGACCTGCTAGCTGCCGACCAGCTAACGACCTGTGATATCATCAGTTGATAAGGAGGATGTCGGTGGCTTCCATAGCATGCTTGTTTGACCCTCCCCTGCCTCCCTCCACCACTTTTGGGGTCACATTAGTTGGGTGATGGAGAAATACTAAAGAAGAGAAACACTGGAATACTAGTCAATACAAATTTGCACCTCTAACGTTGGGTGTTCTGCATGTGTGGATATTGCTGCATTATGTATAACTATTAGAATAGTTTTTACATTTTAGGTTAGGGTGCCTCAAGATTGTCCATAATTTTAAAGGGTGCCTTGAGACTGTCCATAATTTGGCAGGGTGCCTTGACTGAAAAAAGGTTGAGAAATACTGCAATACAATGACTGTAAAAAGAAGCCTGAGCATTAGCAGGATATAGGCTAGACTTTAAAGTGAATATCCACAATACTTAGATTACAGCCAAAGACAAGCACTTGTCCAACAAACTCTCTTTATGCACACCCATGAGCCTTAGCATAAAACATGCCCATGAATACCATAAACATGGAATGTAATGTGATAATTCAGTTACTGTTGATTTTTCTCCTTGTGGGATATTTATTGTATTGTAACTATAATTTCAAAAGATTAATTTCATATCCATACACAGACACACATCTATCTATCTACATTATATTAAGAAAGGCTGCTCCAGATGACGTCTTGATGACGAAATGCGTAGGGCGGAGCTTCTAGCATCGTTCGTCACTTCCGGTTTGAAGCCGTGGATCGTGGACTGTCCCAACTTCCTGTGTTTTTAAAAAAAGCTTTAACATACAGAGCAAATGCGAGTATGTTTTTACTGTTTGGAACAAATAAACCCTTTTGAAACAGGAATTATACTATGGGAGTATCTTTCTACACGTGGGAGGCATGGATGAACACATATTAATAGGGATGAGTCAAACACCCCCGGTTCGGTTCGCACCAGAACAGGCAAAAGATTTGTGCGAACACCGTTAAAGTCTATGGGACATGAATGTGAAAAATCAAAAGTGCTAATTTTAAAGGCTTGTATGCAAGGTATTGCCACACAAAGTGTTTGGGGACCTGGGTCCTGCCCCAGGGGACATGTATCAATGCAAAAAAAGTTTTTCGGGAGCAGTTATTTTAATAATGCTTAAAGTGAAACAATAAAAATGAAATATAATATTGTGCCTGGGGGGTGTCTATAGTATGCCTGTAAAGTGGCGCAGTTTTCCCATGTTTAGAACAATACCACAGCAAAATTAAATTTCTAAAGGAAAAAAAGTCATTTAAAACTGCTTGCGGTTGTAATGTATTGTCGGGTCCAGGCAATATAGATGAAAATAATTGAAAAAAACAGCATGGGTTCCCCACCACCACCCGCAGTCCATTACCAGACACAAATAAAAAAAAAGATTGGCGTGGGGGGCCCCAGGCACTATATACTCTGAACAGCAGTATATATACTATATGGCCCGCCCTAAATACTCTGCAGAAAATTGGGCCTTAGGTGTTGGTGGTACCAGAACACTGTAAGCCCTCACAGTTAATTTTGTTGGGCACAGGAACGGACCCTGCTGTGAAATATTATATCAAGAATTGTAATTACATGCCCCTGTTAAACAGGGGTAGAAAAATTGGGCCTTGGGTGGTAGTGCCACAACACTATAACCCCTCACAGATACTCTTGTTGGGTGCAGGAATGGGCCCTGCTGTGAAATATTGGATCAAAAATTGTAATTACATGCCCCTGTCAAACAGGGGCAGAAAAATTGGGCGTTTGGTGGTGGTGCCACAACACTGTAAGCCCTCACAGTTACTCTTGTTGGGCACAGGAACGGGCCCTGCTGTGAAGTATTAGATCAAGAATTGTAATTACATGCCCCTGTTAAAGCTATCTCTCCATCCACACTAACAACACTACACAGGGCCACTGTGTAGGCAGCCTTATATAGTGTGGGGCGTGGACCTAGTACCCCTGAGCCATGATTGGCCAAAGGCACCCTGCCTGTATTTACAGGCAGTCCCCGAGTTACAAACACCCGAGTTACAAAGGACTCCTACTTACAAACGGCCTCAAATACCGGCCACTTGTGCTCCACGCTGGTCCTGGATACCTCCGGACACATCCCATACTGCAGTACTGCATGTACTGCATGGCCAGAAGAGTCCCAGATAACATAACAAGCGCCTGGAACATCCCACATCCATGCAAAGGCAGACGTTACACTTACGAATGCAGTGTTCCGACCGGAAGTTACACTTACAACTGCAGTGTTGCGACTTACTAACAACTTCAGTCCCTATTGTGCTCGTAACTCAGGGACTTCCTGTACTTTCCAAGGACTGTACATGTTTATCTCAAGCACTGAGGTCACGTATGATTGAAGAGCACCTGTCACTTTGGATTTGTACATAACGATTGTGTATATCAAATGATTCTCAGCACTAGTCACTTTTTATGATTGCACTATTTGCACATTATGTATATGAGGTATGTTTGGTACCAGTCATTTTATAGTTAACTCACTGAAGTTTGTTTAAATATATAAAGTACTGGTTAGAGAGTGAGCAGGGAGCACCCACACCCCAGAATGTAAGAACAGCAACACACTTACTTCTTTTTTAAACCTTTCTATCTACATAATATATATATATTATGAATGGACAGACAGAGAGCTAGAAAATAGTCACATATATAATTCTCTTGAACACACAGGAAAGTAGCACAATCATACAAAATTAGAGCGTGTAGGCAGATAGGGCCATTGTACCTCTTGTAGACTGATCATTTTGACTTCCTTCCTATTAAAAACATGTTCAGTAGCTTCCTTGGAAATTATGGTTGATAGCTCCACTCACATTTTCATCATATCATGGCCCTTCACCAAGGTCTGCATGACATTGTACAATTACAAAGTGGGATTGAAAGACATACAGTGACCTAAGCCAAATAAAACTATCACATCTACCCACATCCACCGTCCATTTACAAACATCCAGAGATACACTATGTACAGGCTTTATTAGGTGTAACTCTTGGCTTTTGGAAGCATTTTTATCTCAAGTATGTAACGTAAGTCCATATTTTACTTTGAAGTCAATATAGCCTGCTCTTAACAGACACAGTGGAGAAAATGATAATCATAAAACAGCTAACTTCAAAACTGAAAACTAGAGCACCCTCCCGTATGTTTCTTCCTTTGTTTTCTAGACTATTAAATGACTTATGACTTAACTTTAAGTTTATTTTGAGGAATATGACAGGAGGTGGTGGTGTTTTTATAGTACGTGATTATTTATGTATGTCAGGCAGGGGCGTTGCTAGGTCTACAAAAGATCTGGGGCTAGAGCCCATAGCAGCGTAGTAAAGAAAGTCATACGCTTGGGCGGGCATACACATGTATATACAGTAATATACGTGTGTGTGTGTGTGTGTGTGTGTGTGTATATATACCCAGAGAGCCCCCCCCCTTACATCAGGGTCCCCAGAGAGTCTCCCCTTACATCAGGGTCCCCAGAGAGTCCCCCCTTACATCAGGGTCCCCCAAGAGACCCCCTTACATCAGAGTCCTCAGAGAGCCTCCCCCTTTCATCAGGGTACCCAGAGGGCCCCCATTTACATCAGGGTTCCCAGAGAGCCCCCCTTACATTAGGGTCCCCAGAGAGCCTCCCCCTTAAATCTGGGTCCTTAGAGAGCCTCTGCCTTAAAATCAGGGTCCCCAGAGAGCCCCTCCCTTGCATCAGGGTCCCCAGAGAGCCCCCCACTTACATAAGGGTCCCAAGAGAGCCTCCCCTCCCCTTTGAGGACCCCTGCAGAGTCTCAGGGCTATTGGCCCCAGATTTGGGGCTATAGCCCCAAAAGCCACCCCCTAGCGACGCCCCTGATGTCAGGTATTTATATAGTGCTGACAATTTCCATATTGTCTTATATTATCTATCTTACATGCACACACACATATTAGGGCCAATTTGGAAAGAAGCCAATCGACATAGATATAAAGTTATTCAGGTTGGAAAAATGCACAAATCCATCTACTTCAAGAAATATATAAAAACGTAATAAACAAAAAGAAAACCTCCATACACAGAACCCTATACCCACAGTCTATGCAGAGCAAAGCAAACAAATCCGTTAAAGACTGGCCCAGCATGTCGTTGGTGTGTGGGAGGAAACTTGGGGTACCTAGATGAAATCCACACCAGCACTGGGAGAACCTGCAAACTCCATGTAAACAGTGTGCCGATTAATATTCAATCCCAAGGCAGATTTGCTAACCACTATGCCACTATGTATTATTATTGTAACAAAGGAAAGTAGTAGAGGCAATACAAAATGTAGTAAGAACAAACACCAGGGTCAAGGGCCCTACCTGTATAAATATACAGTCTAGAGCAGGATTCCTCAACCAGGGTTCCATTGAACCCTAGAGTTCCTCCAGAGGTTGCTAGGAGTTCCTCAAGTTCTGAGCAATGTCTTCCTCTCAGATAAGTTCCCACTGACACCATTGATCCTTTTAGCTATATGTAAGGAGGTAATTCTTCTCAATGACCACAAGTGTAAGGAGCATATTTCCCACTGACCATCACACTAATGTATCATGACTTGTAGATATAGTCATTTTTAGCAGGGGTTCCCTGAGACCAAAAATTTATTTCAAGGGTTCCTCTGTGTTGAAACGGTTGAGAAAAGCTGGTCTAGAGGGATATATGTAGAAAAATTAAATAATTAAGTGAACAGACTGGGTATGATCTGACAGCGTGTGCCTTGTTAGACAAGGATGGAATAACATATTAGGAATATAAGAGAATAACTGCCTAAGGGGGTGTTCTTTGAGGGTGCATTTGAAGGGTTGGAGGGTGCCAAACAGAATATATGAGAGGGAGTCCCAGGAACGGAAAGGACATATAAGATGTTCTAAATGCAGAAGTTTGGTTATGTGAAGAAGGACAAGGTCATGTGCAAAGCAAAGGTTGTGTTGGGGTGGTATCTGGAAAAGAGTAAACGTAGGAAGGGGCCACATTACATCCTTTCAATAATTGTAAGCCACTGAAAGGACTGGCAAAGAAGTGCGGCATTGTAGGAGAGAGATAGGAGGTGCTTACATAATATTCTAGTCTATTCTTCCCACAGTAGTAGAGCAACAAAGGTCCTTTTCTATGATTGGCGAAAATCCTACTGCAATCAGGAGAAAGAGCAACAGCTGTTGAGTGGTATAGATCTTTCTGAGCAGGCACAGGTGCATCTGAGCTATTACCGTACCTCCTGTGCAATGCCTGGTGAGCCTCAAGAACACAGCACTCAGCCTGTGAAGTCTCCGTAAACCTCCATACAGTCCATGCAAAAATGGAGAAATCTGATGCCATGGAAGTCGGCTGACACATTGTTTTATTATTGCATGTGAACACGCGTTTCGGACGTTAGGCCTTAATCATGGTGAACAAATAAGTGACACAAAACAGCTTAACCACTTGCCGCCCGCCATAAAGCAGAATGATGGCGGCAAAGTGGTTTAAATATCCTGACTGGGCGTCATATGACGTCCGCAGGATATTGAGCCGCTGCGCGCCCCCGGGGGCGCGCGTCGCGGCGATCGTTGTTGCGGGGTGTCACTCTGACACCCTGCAACACCGATCTAGGTAAAAAATCTCTGACAGAGACTATTTATCGCGTGATCAGCCGTGTCCAATCACGGCTGATCACGATGTAAATAGGAAGAGCCGGTGATCGACTTTTCCTCACTCGCGTCTGACAGACGTGAGTAGAGGAGAGCTGATCGGCTGCTCTCCTGACAGGGGGGGTCTGTGCTGATTGTTTATCAGCACAGACCCCCCTCGGATCCCACCCAGGACCACCAGGGAAGCCGCCCAGGATCACCAGGGAAACCGTCCACAATGGACCACCAGGTATGCCCCATAGACCCCCAGGGAAATACTAATCAGTGCCCAGGCAGCTGCCAATCAATGCCCAGGCAGCTGCCAATCAGTGCCTACTCCAATGCCTACCACTGCCAGTGCCACCAGGGATGCCTATCAGTGCCGCGTATCATTGCAGCATATCAGTGCCCATCAGTGCCGCGTATCAGTGCCCATCAGTGCCCATCAGTGCCGCCTATCAGTGCCCAGCAGTGCCGCCTATTAGTGCCTATCAGTGCCACCCATAAGAACCCATCTTTGCAGCCTTTCAGTGCCCATCAGTGTCGCCTATCAGTGCCACCCAGTGCCACATATGAGTGCCCATCAGTGCTGCCTATCAATGCCCATCAGTGCTGCCTATCAATGCCCATCAGTGCTGCATATCAGTGCCACCCATCAGTGCCGCCTACCAGTGCCCATCAGTGCCGCATTTCAGTGCCCATTGTCAGTGCCCGCTCATTGGTGCCCCCTCATCGGTGCCGCCTTATCAGTGCCTGTCAGTGCCGCCTTATCAGTGCCCATCAGTGAAAGAGAAAACTTACTTATTTACAAAAATTTTTAACAGAAACAAAAGCAAAACTTTTTTTTTTCAAAATTTTCAGTCTTTTTTATTTGTTTCGCAAAAAATAAAAACGCAGAGGTGATCAAATACCACCAAAAGAAAGCTCTATTTGTGGGAACAAAATGATAAAAATTTAGTTTGGGTACAGTGTAGCATGACCGCGCATTTGTCATTCAAACTGCGACAGCACTGAAAGCTGAAAATTGGTCTGGGCAGGAAGGTGTATAAGTGCCCCGTATTGAAGTGGTTAAATAGTGTAGCCTAAATCCCATGGTCAACCCCACGGGTCACATGACCCCAAAAAAGAGGTGGTGGCAAATATCAAAACATACAAAAGAACAGCACTATAAGCAGATTGTACATAAAGGTATAAAAACGTATCACAAAAATAAAAAAAGGAACGGCATTAAATATAATAAAAGAGTATGATGAAAAATTATACTGAAAAAGTATATACCTCCAGATGTCTGTTTCTATTCAAATTTCTCATTTTAGATGGTCAGCCTGGCTTCTACTTTTTAAAAAGTTTGACGTTTGTGTGATACCCAAAAACACATGTATTCTTTATCTATTCAATATTGGTTATATGTACTTGTTTTGGGTTTATTTATTATATTTGTGTCATAGACCCTCTGGAGGCATTTCTTTGTTTCACATTGATAATTCAGGTTTGCGCAGCGCAGCACTGATTCTATTTATTACTTTATTTCTTAGTGTGGCAATATTTTAAATGTCAGCAGATGCATTGGCCTTTTTACCTTATCCTTTTCACAACTGGAGTATAAGGAGAGTGAGGCTAAACAAATCTGAATATGGGTATACCAACCAAAATGCTTAAATACAAAGCAAAAACAGCCAAAAAGGATAGATATATATATACAGTATCTCACAAAAGTGAGTACACCCCTCACATTTTTGTAAATATTTTATTATATCTTTTCATGTAACAACACTGAAGAAATAACACTTTGCTCCAATGTAAAGTAGTGAGTGTACAGCTTGTATAACAGTGTAAATTTGCTGTCCCCTCAAAATAACTCAACACACAGCCATTCATGTCTAAACCACTGGCAACAAAATTGAGTGCACCCCTAAGCGAAAATGCCTAAATTGGGCCCAAAGTGTCAATATTTTGTGTGGCCACCATCATTTTCCAGCACTACCTTAACCCTCTTGGGCATGGAGTTCACCAGAGCTTCGTAGGTTGCCACTGGAGTCCTCTTCCACTCCTTCATGATGGCATCACGGAGCTGGTGGATGTTGGAGACCTTGTGCTTTTCCACCTTCCATTTGAGGATGCTGCACAGATGCTCAATAGAGTTTAGGTCTGGAGACATGCTTGGCCAGTCCATCACCTTTACCCTCAGCTTCTTTAGCAAGGCAGTGGTAGTCTCGGAGGTCTGTTAGGGGTCGTTATCATGTTGGAATACTGCCCTGTGGCCCAGTCTCCGAAGGGAGAGCATCATGCTCTGCTTCAGTATATCACAGTACATGTTGGCATTCATGGTTCCCTCAATGACCTGTAGCTCCCAAGTGCAGGCAGCACTCATGCAGCCCCAGACCATGACACTCCCACCACCATGCTTGACTGTAGGCAAGACACACTTGTCTTTGTACTCCTCACCTGGTTGCCGCCACACACGCTTGAAACCATCTGAACCAAATAAGTTTATCTTGGTCTCATCAGACCACAGGACATGGTTCCAGTAATCCATGTCCTTAGTCTGCTTGTCTTTGGCAAACTGTTTGCGGGCTTTATTGCGCATCATCTTTAGAAGAGGCTTCCTTCTGGGATGACAGCCATACAGACCAATTGGATGCAGTGTGCAGCTTATGGTCTGAGCACTGACAGGCTGACCCCCCACCCCTTCAACCTCTGCAGCAAGGCTGGCAGCACTCATACATCTATTTCCCAAAGACAACCTCTGGATATGACACTGAGCACGTGCGCTCAACCTCTTTGATCGACCATGGAGAGGCCTGTTCTGAGTGGAACCTATCCTGTTAAACCGCTATATGGTCTTGGCCACCATGCTGCAGCTCAATTTCAGGGTCTTGACAATCTTCTTATAGCTTAGGCCATCTTGATGTAGAGCAACAATTCTTTTTTCAGATCCTCAGAGAGTTCTTTGCCGTGAGGTGCCACGTTGAACTTCCAGTGACCAGTAAGAGAAAGTGAGAGCGATAACACTGTTTTTCTTTTTTTTTTTACAAATTTTTTATTTATTTAGTCAAAGGCAGAGGTCTATGGACCCATGGCACATTACAAACATATAGTCAACATGAATTAAACAATGGAGGATGTTACACAAGTAAGGCAGCAATTTGTCAGACATCCGAGGAAAAGAAAAAAAAAAGAAAAAAGAAAAACATTGTCTTGTTTGGTAGTCCATGAAGTCATCCCTTATCTTTTTACTTTAGAAAAGGTCAACTCCGCCACTGTGTTTACACAGAGCAAAGTTAGATAAGAAGAAGGAAGATTAATAGAGAAAGCTAAGAACAGAAAAAGGAATAGAATATATAAAGTGGGGCGAAGGTAAGGTTAGGGGGGAAAGGAGGGGGGATGGAGGGGAATGTGACATCGCGGACTATCACGTCTAGGTTACACTGAGAGGTATATATATAATACTGAGGGAGAAAACCCGTATTTCTTCAGGGGTCTATCTCTTCCCCCCCTATTCTACAACCGGACTTCCAAGTAAGGTCTGGCCTTCTTCCGAGTAGACAAACGAGTCCCAAAGTGACCACGTCTTGGAGTATCTCTCCTGTTGGTTTCGAGCTGTAAGGATAAGGTCTTCAAATTTATTGATTTCCTTTACTTTTCTGAGCCACATCACAACCGTCGGGGACTGTGGGGATTTCCACTTATGCGGAATGCAGGACTTAGCGGTGTCAAGGAGGTGACAAATAATTGATCTTTTATAGGTTTTCACCGGCACGTCTGAAACGTGAAGGAGAAAAAAGGCCGGGTCGTCTGGGATTTGCCGGTCTGTAAATTTCTGCACAATGTTTTTGACCTCAGACCAGAATCGTTTTATTTCAGGGCAGGTCCAAAACACATGTAGCAATGTACCTCATTCCACCTGGCATCTCCAGCATCTATCTGAGGATGCAGGGAATATTTTATTTAACTTCGCTGGTGTTCTGTACCACCTGGTCAAAATTTTAAAATTAGTTTCTTGCGTATTTGTGCAGATGGAAGATTTGTATGTAAATTGGATAATGCGTTGTTTTTGTTGTGAGCTAAATGTACAATTCAAGAATCGTTCCCAGTCAGCAACGTGTTTTAGTGAGTAAGAGTCTGGGGGAGTGATCAGAAGGTTATACATGCACGATAGTGTGTGTGGTAGAGTCCCTTCATTTGAACAGATTTCCTCTAGGGTTATAGGGGTTGATCAAATTTGTTTGGTGGAGTTAGCGACCTAAAGAAATGGGTGATTTGGAGAACATTCCAAAACTGTAGTCGGAATAGACCCTCCGGGTTTATGAGTTCTTGTAATATATATATATATATATATATATATATATATATATATATATATATATATATATATATATATGTGTGTGTGTGTATATATATAGTATCTCACAAAAGTGAGTACACTTACAGTATATAGATATAGATATATATATATATATAAAGATGAATACATGTCACTTCAGATACAAGTCCACATCCCATCTATGGTTAAGGCCAAGAGAGATGTGGGTCTATAATCTGAAAATCCAGTAGACCTCACACTCTAAAAATCTACGGTATCTATTGCCACCAGGTGTTGGCGGCAACACTCTCTCAACACCATTAAAGCCGAAAGAACTCATATTGCCTTTATGCTCATCCGTAAAGTTTTTGGATACGGTGGAGATGTTTTTAGCATTTTCATTTATACTATCACAGTAATGTTCTGCTATGCGGGAAAGAAGTGGAGGAATCGTACAACCAACGTACGGCAAACTACACACAGTGCATTGGATTAGATAAACGACATGATCTGTACCACATTTGATATATTTCTGTATTTTGAAATCTTCCTTAGTGTTGGCAGAAACAAAACTCTTTGACACAGTGTGTGCGGCAAAATATCTACAAGTCTTGAGTCCACCTTTGTAAAAACCCGGATAGGATAACCATGTTTTTTTCTTCTTTTTATTATCAAGGGACACAAGACTTGGGGGTAAAAGGGACCTAAGTGTAGGTGTGTGACGACTGGAGAAATGAACACCATTAGATAAAACATTATATAAGGTTTTATCAGAATACAGAATAGGGAGGTTCCGCTTTATGATGTTACTTATTTCATGATATATAACTGAGTATGGTGTAACAAAAGTGACAGGCTGTTTGGAGTTCTTGTGTCGCCTCAAATTCCTAGGTTTGGATCTAACAGTAGGAGTGTCAGATAATAAATCCCCTAGTTGTTTGGCAGCTGCAACCTTAAAACCTCTCTGGATGGACCACCGGGGATAACCTCTGGATTCAAGCCTGTCCCTAATTACTTGGCATTCATTATTACAGTAAAAGAAACCTCCATGGAGCAGTTTCTTCTTACTCTAGTAAACTCCCCTACTGGGATGGCCTTTATAGTGTGGGCTGGATGGCAACTACTGGTCAGTAAAGTGGTATTGCACGCGGTGGGTTTACGAAAAGTTTTAGTGGAAACAGTTTGGGCATAGGGATCACCTTCCAAGGTGACATGAAGGAAATCTATGACCCTGTTGTGACATTTACCAGTAAACTTTAAATTAAGGTCATTGGAATTTACATGGTGCAAAAACAGTGCAATATCAAAAGTAGCATTATCCTTAACCCAAATGATAAGCAGGTCATCAATGAATCTGCCATACCAAAATAAATTGCTATGAAATGCATTAGGTTGGGAAAAAATATAAAATTCTTCCCACCAGGCCATATAAATATTTGCATGGGAAGGAGAAAATTTGGCACCCAACGATGCACTGCGCAGGCAGGTGTGAGTCACCCAGCGGCCAAAATGTTCCCCCTGAGAACCATGGTTCAATATGTGTTCCCCAGGAAGGAGATTTCAGTAAAGGTTTGCAGTATGAAATTAAATTTGTGTGTCCAGTATCCAGCGACACTAAGAAACTGTACTGTGGGAACTGAAGTGAGCGCCAGCTGGGAGGGGAAACCTGGGCAGTAGTACAGTGTATAGAAGCTAGCTATAGAAGCAGAGGAATGACATGAGGAGCAAAAGTAAGGGCCTCCAAAGATGAGTAATTAGACCAGTTGGCGAAAGCCAGTCCATGTCTGTAGAGTCTCAGACACCTTCACTGGTCACTACAGGATTTGGCCATTGGTTAGATTTTAGACTGATGAAACAATTCAGTACTGTCCGTGATACTTTTTTTATTTGCACTAACATACAATTTTTCAGGACAAGCTTTTGGGGTATGTCCCCTTCTTCAAGGTCCAAGCAGTACTAATGCACAAAGCACACTAATACGGCGACAATTACCTCAAGCAAGAGTAACTGAGACAGAATCCAGACTGAAAATTATCAAACAGGATTTTCAATGATTGTGGTGATTGGGAATCAATAAATCTGTCCGGGTTCAGTAAATACTGATTGAAATTTATAAAATCCAAACTTAGCATTGAACCCTATAGAAGTCTATAGGAGGTAAATCCTGTTAGTGAGTTCTGGCCATTTTTTGGGCTAATAGGAAAAATCATTAAAATCATTTTAAAATCATTTTAAAGTAGGTAAGTATATATTTGTGTTTTTTTATAATTAAATGATTTTTAATTTATTGTTTGTTTATTTAAACTAAACAAATCTTTTCGTTCTGCACATGTTTAGAGCTTCCCCGTATTTACTAAGATAAATGAACATTTCCTTGAAAAGTAAACAGCCCATTTGCTCTAAGTAAATCAATCCCCAAGGCTGATCTCCAACCCTCCCTCCTTTATAGCACTGGGGTAGGCACATGACAAAGTCCCCATTATTGGCTTTTCCAAGACAGCTGACCTAAGTTCAAAGCCCCCTGCAGTGCATTATGATTACAAAGGTTTACGATAAATTCACCTGGGACCACAAATCTCAAACCTATGGTAGCGTTGAGCCTGAACTCATTCCTAAGGAGGATTTAACTACATTAGTATTCTAATTGATACATGATAATGCATATCCTAGTCTCACCAAAGGGTGGTTACTCACTCAGTGTGGTTGGAACCTCAATTAACTATTTTTAATTTTTAACAGACATTTTTTTTTCTGTTATACCTATCTATTAAGCTCAGCAACTGCAAAGTGCTTGGAGCCGATTGGCCTTTTTCTACATAATTCAGCCCAGGCCTCAAAAAATCATTGCTTTTAACGTGGCAGAAAGTGAAAACCCCTTTATGATATTTTCTTGTTCTCAGTAATTTGGAAATAGCTCCCTTGTCTTTTTTTTCTCACAGATAACACAAGGTCACGCTTTGTTCAAATGAAAGGTTATTTCATCTCCAGCTTTCTTAGAATAAGAAAGGCAAGATGTGAAATTGGTATTTTAGGATAAAATACATACAGTAGTTCTAAACTAGTGGCGGTTATGAGCTAGCTCACGTATAGTATCTCTGGGGTTTGCCTTCATTGCACTAAAATAAAAGGTTATTTATTGCCTCTGGTGCAGAAAAAAATGAAAAGGGTGCTAAATAAATCACTGTAAAAAAGAAACCAATACCGCTTAAAAACAGTGGAGCTTTACAGCAGTAGATTTATCCTGCAAAATCATCCATTCCAACAATTATGTTTAATTTTCATCATCAGCACAGTATGGTTTATTTTTTGGTAAGCAAAAACGTCAGTTGGTATCTCTTCAGTACAGCCACTTTTAATAGCATAAGTCGTTCCCAGCCGCAGGTTTGCAAAGTTTTCTTAAAACTGAACTTTAATCAACTAGAAAGAAATATCTCCTATTTGTAGCTCCCCTCCTCCTCCATGGTGACGATCTAACACTCGTTTAGCCTAAGGGCATAGTTGCCAACTGTCCCGGATTTCCCGGGACATTCCCGGGACTTGGACTCCATTCCCGAATTTGTGGTGTCCTGGGAAATGTCCCGAGAAATCCGGTTCTCGATTTTCGAAGCCACCGCCGCCGCCGCTAGAGGTCCGCGGCCAGCGGAGACATTGTCTCCGCCGGCCGCCATTTTATTGAAGTTCAGGAAGACGGCTGGGGGGGGCTAGACGGAGCTCCTGCGTCCACGCCACGCCTCGCCTCACCCCGCCTACCCCCCGCCCCGCTGCCAGTTTGATATGGAAAGGGGCGGGGGTTCTAGCCATGCTTAGGACACTTCTGAGGTAGGGGGGGGCACCGCTGTGGGACTCCTGATGTGAGGGGGGGCTTCACTGGGGACACACACCTGATGCAAGGGGGGCTCCACTGGGGACACCTGATGTGAGGGGGGGTCCACTGGGGACACTTGATGTGAGGGGGGGTCCACTGGGGACACCTGATGTGAGGGGGGGCTCCACTGGGGACACCTGATGTGAGGTAGGGGGCTCCACTGGGGACACCTAATGTGAGGGGGGGCTCCACTGGGGACACCTGATGTGAGGGGGGGCTCCACTGGGGACACCTGATGTGAGGGGGAGCTCCACTGGGGACACCTGATGTGAGGGGGGGCTCCACCGGGGACACCTGATGTGAGGGGGAGCTCCGCTGGGGACTCCTGATGTGAGGGGGGGCTCCGCCGGGGACTCCTGATGTGAGGGGGAGCTCCACTGGGGACACCTGATGTGAGGGGGGCTCCACTGGGGACACCTAATGTGACGGGAGGCACCACTGGGGACACCTAATGTGAGGGGGGCTCCACTGGGGACACCTAATGTGAGCGGGGGCTCTGCCGGGGACACCTGATGTGAGGGGGGCTCTGCCGGGGACACCTGATGTGAGGGGGAGCTCCGCTGGGGACACCTAATGTGAGGGGGAGCTCCCCTGGGGACACCTGATGTGAGGGGGAGCTCCGCCGGGGACTCCTGATGTGAGGGGGGCTCCGCCGGGGACTCCTGATGTGAGGGGGGGCTCCGCCGGGGACTCCTGGTGTGAGAGGGGGCTCCACCGGGGACTACTGTTGTGAGGGGGGCTCCACCGGGGACTGCTGGTGTGAGGGGGGCTCCGCCGGGGACTCCTGGTGTGAGGGGGGCTCCGCTGGGGACTCCGGGTGTGAGGGGGGCTCCGCTGGGGACTCCTGGTGTGAGGGGGGGCTCCGCTGGGGACATCTGATGTAAGAAGGGGCTCCGCTGGGGGCACCTGATGCAAGGACGGACTCTGCTGGGACATCTGACGCAAGGACGGATGGCTGGTGGCAGGCGACGTGGCTAGTGACACGCTCAGGGATCCCACTGATTCTGCATTATGGTGAGTTGAATGATTTCATTTTATATTACAATGTAATAATAGAAATAATGCACTTCAATCATCCTGACACCATAACAACCATGGTACCGGGATGATTGAAGTGCTAACACCAGATGTTTGGAGTATCTTTATCTGCTGATTGTTAAACTTTCTAGAATACACATATTTTTATTGTGTAGGATCTGGGGCTGCTGTCCCGTCATTTCCCTCTCCCCCTCTCCCCCTCTCTCCCTCTCCATCCCTCATTCATCTCAGACTCTAACCACATCCTCTTGAGCCACGCCCATTTAAGCCACGCCCACTATGTCACGTAAACCACGCCCATTTTTCGCCGTGTCGCGCTTCGCACGCCGCACTTGTATATTTACCTAAGCCACGCCTACAAACGAATGCCCCACCCCCTAATTATTTACGGCTCCGCCTACAGTCACAAAAGTGTCCCACATTTTTTTTTTTACAATGTTGGCAACTATGTAAGGGGCCAGTAGCAGGCAGAATCACTTACCGTACACCTCACTCCCACAAGGTTCCATTCTGAGAGACGACTGGTTCTGTGAAGCCAATCATTTACGTAGATCACATGGCTACTCTCTTGCTGATATCATCAAGTACCATGCAGGACCAGAGGCATATCATTGTACAAAAGGATATCAAGGGTTTGCTCACATTCCAGGTCTGAAAAGTGCTGATTGCCTGGGAATCAAGAAATAAGTATTCCTCTATGTTAATCCTCTTATGCCCTGTGCACACGGTCGGATTTTCCGACGGAAAATGTGTGATAGGACCTTGTTGTCAGAAATTCCGACCGTGTGTGGGCTCCATCACACATTTTCCATCAGAATTTCCGACACACAAAGTTTGAGAACTTGCTATAAAATTTTCCGACAACAAAATCCGATTGGTTAAATTCCGATCGTGTGTACACAAATCCGACGCACAAAGTGCCACGCATGCTCAGAATAAATTAAGAGACAAAAGTTATTGGCTACTGCCCCATTTATAGTCCCGACGTACGTGTTTTACGTCACCGTGTTCAGAACGATCGGATTTTCTGACAACTTTGTGTGACCGTGTGTATGCAAGACAAGTTTGAGCAAACATCCATCAGAAAAAATCCATGGATTTTGTTGTCGGAATGTCCGATCAATGTCCGACCGTGTGTACAGGGCATTAGACTAAATGAGCATTGTAAAAAACTACCTACTGATCCACACAGAAATCCAGTGACCTTGTAACTTTCTGTGCTGTCTGCCTGCACTAAATTCTAGAGCACGGTTATCAGCACCACCCTGTTCACTTTTATGCACCACATACTACCTCCCCCTATATTATGGAGATGTGCGTGTGAACATACCACTGAACATGACTATAGTACAAGGTCCAGAAGGCTAGTAGGACACATTAGACCTCCTAGGGGAAATACATATCATAGCCCTGTCATATTTGATGTCTATCAAATCATAATTTTATTCTGCTAAATGATATGTTCCAGATTTCCATCTGAGGACCAAAGATCCCAATAAGCGCTGAATGATCTTCCTGAGGAAGATCACTGGTGGTCTGGTAAGCCCCCATCTGATTTATGGTGAAGGTGTCACAACGGTGAATGTCTGAGCACTGCGCCGCCAGGATCGATCTATCCAGTGTGGGACACTGGCATGCATGAACTGTCTGCACAGGAGCACTTTAGTGATCAATTTATGAACTTTGCACTTTATGAATATATTATATGTTGCACTTTTGCATAAGGACATTTTTGGATTGAATAATATTTTAATTGGATTTTCTGTTCACTTTAAAGGTCATATATGGTGTTTTGCACATGGTCATTTTATTTAGCGCTGCACTTTTAGGACATACATATTTGATTAACATGGTATTTAGGTTTTTGTGCACAGCTGCTGTATTGACTTTTGACAACACACTAGCGCAGATTTTTTTCTATATAGTAAATGATATGCTGAGTTTGGAGTGTAAAGCCTGGTCCCATGGAAGTATAAACTTACTCAGAATAGTTGGCATAAAGGGTGGTATCACTGGGCACAATAAAACATTCCAGCACACCTACAACACACCCTTCAGATCTTTTAATTGAGTGGGAAAGCTCTGGAACACTCTTCAAGGGGACAAGAAAAGGTACAGTAGCTGCATGAGCAGCTGGGGGCTCTTGTTTTACCATTGGAACTATTAGGAAATACTAAGGCTGTATACACACCAATGCGTTACCAAGCAAGCTTGACTCAGTGGCAAAATTTGATACATGAGGTACTTTGACATTTTTTTCGTGCAACGGGCAGCCCATGCAAGTCGATGAACTGCTGTGTCAAAAATGCATGAAAAATACGCTAAAATGCATGTCACAAAATGTGACACACCACTGCGCTCAGATGCAAACGACTTATGCAACATCCAACTGGACTTCAAGTGATCCAAACTCTGCACTGTACTGAAGAACAAATGGACCATTTATATTTACTGTTGCTTATATGCCTTTTCTTAATACCTTTTTATTACCAAAAGTATTGGGACGCCTGCCTTCACACGCACATGAACTTTAATGGCATCCCAGTATTAGTCCGTAGGGTTCAATATTGAGCTGGCCCACCCTTTGCAGCTAGAACAGCTTTAACTCTTCTGGGAAGGCTGTCCACAAGGTTTAGGAGTGTGTCTATAGGAATGTTTGACCATTCTTCCAGAAGCACATTTGTGAGGTCAGGCACTGATGTGGACAAGAAGGCCAGGCTCACAGGCTCCGCTCTAATTCATCCCAAAGGTATTCTATCAGGTCGTGGTCAGGATTCTGTGCAGGTCAGTCAGCTCTCCATCAGCTCTCAGAGCTCTTCTCACTGAGCTCTGCAGTATGTAATTTCAGATCTTCGCCACCTGTTTTCTAAAAGCTCAGACAATCTTTAAAAACTCTGGATTTTAAATAGGTGTAGAGAAGAGAAGACTGCAGACAAACAGGTATGGCTTATGTAGGAGCATGTGTTTCATCTCTGTGTATCGGAGGAAAGTCACTTCACTGGGAATATGTAAGGGTTTACAACCACTTTAAAGCAAATGTCCCCAGTGATGTGCCACCAGACCTGTCCTCCTTCTCCGTAAGCCGAATTGCAGAAGATGCCCCCCCCCCCAGGATACGTAACATGCATATACCAGGAGCACAGTAGGTCATTCTTACCTAGGCGAGAATAGAGGATGGAGGAAGATTGATACCAAAAAATAAAAATAGGGGGGATTTCATGTTGTGGAGGGTGGGTGGGTTTCGGAGTTGGTAAGCTGCTATTTTAAAGTGAAGTTCCACTTTAAATAAGGTTATTAAGTTCTGTAATTTTGAGAAATTTGGACATTGATTAGACAGTGTATGCAACACATGGAATTCTCTGCTACTTTAAAAGAAGGCATGGCCAAACGGAAACATTTAGGTGAATCCTGAACTGTTCTCTGGGTTACTAAAAAGATAAGCAAAAGAAATCTCAGCACATGTATGATTGCTAGATTACGCACATGCGTGAACTGCTCCTTTACATATACTGTAGCAAACAAGCATTTCTCTTCTACTTTAAACATTCCACAAAGAAAATAAATGGAAACAATATTTTTATCTTCTTAATTCAGCTTTTATGAACACGTTCTGAACTCTTCAGTCAGACTGGTTATTTGAGTATTGATCGGTCCTGCACTGCTAAGTCATAACCAGACCATATTTGAAGACATAAACTTTAAGAGCAATCATAAAGAAGAGACAGGCTACATAAACCTTGCTTTCTCCCCCTAGAAACATCATAGTATATAAATCAGGAGGTAGTATTAAATGGCCTATTGTTGAGTTATGTTTATGTGGGTTATTTTTTGCTTTAATGTGCATTTTAAAGAAAATAAAGACCCTATAATACATATAAACAAACACTCCCTGCTGAGTTCCTGGAGATACCTACAGGCACTACATGGCGGCTGGCAGTGTGGTATTGATCTGGCCACCCAATGATACAAATATGCAGATTTGCATCAAATGAACATTTATTTTATTTTATTTATTTATTTCAGGTACTTATATAGCGGCATCAATTTACGCAGCACTTTACATATACATTGTACATTCACATCAGTCCCTACCCTCAAGGAGCTTACAATCTAAGGTCCCTAACTCACATTCATATATACTAGGGACAATTTAGACAGGATCCAATTAACCTATCAGCATGTCTTTGGAGTGTGGGAGGAAACCGGAGTACCCGGAGGAAACCCACGCAGGCACAGGGAGAACATGCAAACTCCAGGCAGGTAGTGTCGTGGTTGGGATTCGAACCAACGACCCTTCTTACTGCTAGGCGAAAGTGCTATCCACTACACCACTGTGCCGCCCTGCATGATTATTGATAGGGAGAGGGCAGGGAAAATGTTGTGGATCGAACAAAACCAAAGAAAATTCCCAGCTCAACTTACTGAACAGTTTTCAACCAACCGAATTGTCCTGTCTAATGCCCTGTACACACTATCGGACATTGATCGGACATTCCGACAACAAAATCCATGGATTTTTTCCGATGGATGTTGACTCAAACTTGTCTTGCATACACACGGTCACACAAAGTTGACGGAATTTCCGAACGTCAAGAACGCGGTGACGTACACCACGTACGACGAGACTATAAAAGGGCAGTTCAATACCAAGCGCAGCATCCTTTGGGCTCCTTTTGCTAATCTCTTGTTAGTAAAAGTTTGGTGAGAGACGATTCGCGCTTTTTCAGACTCGTGGTTTTCAGATCGTATTTCTGCTGTTCAGTTTGTGCTTGTGGGTTTGTATCTGGTCTTCAGTGCGTGCAGCGAGTTACCATTGATTTGTCATTGTGTTCTTGTCCGTTCGTTACTGATTTTCAGGTCGCTCTTCACAGGCCTTGCTGTTCTTCAGTGCGTTCTGTTACTTCGTTCTGAGCAGCCGACCGTTTTCTAGCCATGTTGCGTGTACATACTCATTGTCGAGTTCGTGCTGTGCGGGGGCTTGGTGTTGGGGTCCTGACCTTGACACAAGTCCAGTCCATGAACAGGGTGAAGAGTTCATGGACCAAGAATTGGTTGCTCCAGCATGACCAATTGTCACATGCCTTTGCTCCGTGAGATCCGTGAGAATAATCCTGACGATTTCAGGAACTTTCTCCGGATGATTTCACCGTACGGTATTTCACCGTATGTTGGCTTTGCTGACCCCTTATATCAGCAAGCAGGATACCTGCATGAGGCAACTTTTTAAGGAGAAATTCTGTGAACTATGCTGCCTCAGTTGGGCCTGAGGCCAGAATTCATAATGTACCAACCCTGACGACGCTTGATAACTGACCATCCGGGCTTGACCCCCAGAGTGCCCGTGAGGTCCGTCTAAGATACATGGAATACTTTGCGGGTAGGGGGGCCATCGATATGCCAGACAATGTCTGAGACATTTTTCAAATAAAAATATATTTTAAACTGAACAAATATTTGCTTTGATTTACTGCTTGGCTTTCTTTTAGCTGACCATGACTGAAATTTGGGGAGACCTGAAAATGACGTGATTGTTTAAAATTAGAAAGCACTGTTGGGTGTTATTTACTAAAGGAAAATACACTTTGCACTACAAGTGCACTTGAGACTGCACTGAAACTGCAATTGTAGTGCAAAGTGGATTTGCCTTTAATAAATAACCCCCATTGTCACTGAAAACACCAACTTTACTACAAAAAATGCTTTTGAGCATTAAAGGGGAAGCCACGCATTGTTGATTATCAATCTTTTTAATCAAAGCACAATCACATGTGTGTTTCTAAAAGTTTTTTTGAACAAACCAACATGTTTGTTGTATAACAATTTATTAGGTCACATTAATAAGTAGAAATTCCCTTTTAAGGTAAAACAGGCATGTTTAAAACCATACACAAATACACAACTCTGGAACTTACAAAGTTCAACTTTTATAGAAAGTGAAGGCAATATCAGACAGTGGGCACCTGGGCATTCACATTTTTGCTACTTTATGTATAACACTGTTATGACATTCCATGTAATTGATGTTGTGCATACTTGTTATTTGTGGATTTTATATATTTTTTCATTAATAAAGTTTTCATTTTTATGGATTTTTTGAGTGGGTGGTCTATTTAAAGTTCCAATTTAGGGGGTTACCACTTCTTCGTTCCTATAATATACACTGGAGCACCTGTGTGGGCCCCCTAATAAAAAGGGTGTTCTGGTGTCCCACACTAGTGCTCCAGCATCCAGATGTGTAAACAGCTTCTGAGTGTCCTCTCCTTACACAGAATCTTGTTTGCATTTCATTCTAGTTACTAATCCATCTAGACAACAAAATTATTTTAAGAGAAGTAGGCCAGAAAAAAATTATTGAACTGCATCTGGACAAAACATGGTGTTTTATTGGCCGAACGAATAATGTGTCCATGAACATGAAAGTTGTCATTTTAAAATGTTCAACAGTAAAGAAAAGCACATGGAGTAGCACGAACGTAATAAAAATAAAGAATAGGAACACAGGATAACTACTTACTTTTTTGCAGCACTCTCCTGATCCTTCTATACTGCTCGTGCTCCCTGATTTTGAGGTCCGACCACCGCTTCCTCAGTTGATCCTTTGATCGCCGTACCCAAAAATTCCTGTGCAGACTCTTCACAACTTTCACCATGATCTTGGACTTTCTGACATTGGTGTTGGGGTAAGGTCCATACTTCCCCTCATAGTCGGCCCTTTTCATTATTTCGACCATCTCCACCATCTCTACAAAGGCCATATTTGAGGCCTTAAATCTCCTCTGGGATCGTGAAGTTTCTGGCTCTGGGCTTTCCTCCTCCTCCTTGTTGCTGCTATTATCATGCACCTGCTGTCTCTCTGCCATGTGCTCTTCCCCACTGCGCCGAACGAGAAGGGGCGGGGAATAGACTAGAAAGAACGTCAGGGGCGGGCAGAGTTTCACGCATGCGCAGTGTATATAAAGTGTAACACGTGTGTGTCGTACATACGAGCTGTGAGTGGAGGAAGGAGTACCGGATAACGAAGGTAACATTTAAACTTGGGCCTATACTGCTTATAGATTGAGGCCTATATTGGGACAAGATTAGGAGACTTTAGCCTGACATTAGGGTTTGTCTTGTGTATTGCAGATAAAATGGATGGCTTCAATGACCACAACTTCCTCCCCCTGTTCATAGACAAGTACAGGGAGCTGCTATGTCTATGGCAGGTCAAACACCCGCATTATTATCATAAATAAAAGAGGCAGGCAGCGCTGGAGAAAATGCCGGAGTTGGTGAAGCCGGGGGTCCCCACAGCAACCATCCCCTATTTAAAAGCCCAAATTGGTGGCCTGAGGAGCACTTAACTTAGGGAGCGCAAGAAGGTCACAGATTCCCAGATATCCGGAGCTCTGGTACTATGAGAGACTTTGTTTTCTGTCAGACCAGACTGTAGTCAGGGAATACCTCTCAACCCTACCTTCCACTCTTCCTTCCACCCCAGCTGAGGCTTCCGATGTCCAACCTGGGACTTCCAGCCAGGAATAAGTGGAGGAGCCCAGCTTGAGCCAGGAATAGCATTCTTCTACAGATTTCTGGTCAATAAATAAATGATGTTTACTAGATGTTATTATTGATCACTAATTGCTGATTTAATAAAGTGTTTTACATATCAATAGACAGTAGTGGGAAAAAATAATTGGGACAAGAATGAAAAATGCTGGGCTCAGAATGATAGTCTGTTATATTTGTTAACATTCAATTTGCAACAGTCATGAGGTGAAAATTGTGTGATTGATGAAGAAAAAACTAAAACTATGTCCCTTTTTCATACACAGGAAGACCTCAGCCAGGAGGAGGCTGTGGAATGTGGCAGCCAGGAGGTGTCCGGGGTAAGTGGCAGCCAGGAGGAGGCCGGGCCCAGTAGGAGCCTCACAGAATCCCAGGTTCCTCCCCTCTGCCTTCCAAACAAAATACCCAGGAAGGGTAGTAACGCGGAGAATTCAGCACTCAGGCTGATTCAGGAGGCTTCTGCGTCCCTCAGAGCCACCCCCACTCGTGAAGAGGCCTTTGCCTGCATGGCTGCCACAAAACTGTAGGACATGCAGAAGGGCCAACGCCTCATGTGTGAGAACATCCTTTATAAAACATTAAATAAGGGGGTGAGGGGCGAAATCACACCCAATACCCACCTGTGTAAGTTACATCATCCTCCTCCACCTCCTGCCACACCTCCAACACCACAGACACAGCGTGGAAGGAAGAGTGGAAGGAAGACAAGAAAGTGATGGCCTGGGTTCAGTCTGGTCTGACAAAAGATGCAGGCTCTTGTATGACCACAGCCTGGGGACAGATATGTCATCTGCTGCTGTTCATGATCTCTTGGACTTCTGGACCAGATTGTACTCCCTTATATATGGACTCCTCAGGCCACCAATTTTGCAGTAAAATAGTTGATGTGTGCCCTGGGGGCCAAAGGCTTTGCCAATTTCTGCTGTCTCTCCAGCGTTGCCTTCCTCTTTCTTTGATTAGGACCCCTTAATAAATTTTTGGTTGTTTTATTATACTCGCCTATGTGTGTTTTCCTTCAAAAAGGACAGTTTATTTGTGAGGAGGCAGGTACATTTCAAAAATACAATGTGAAATTAATAAGAGACACCAACACCAAGCAACCTCCTTAAGATTAAATAATACAAGATAATAATGGTGTTGTGGTAACTTGACACACAAAACGCACCCAAAACTATTCTGGAGTAAAAAAATATATATACAAAAAATAACAGAAGATCAGGATTTAAAAAAATTAAAACAAAAAAAAAACCAAAATCTAAAAACATCCAAAAATGTAATTCTTTTTGGGAGATGTGACAAATAAAAATATTATATTCATGAAATCATGATAAATAATAAAGAAAGAAGTTTATGAGAACTCTGTGTGAATATGAGCAGCAAAACAACTTTATTCTTCTAGCATTATAAAGAAGAAGAGAGTGCGCTGCATTAAACAATTTAAAACATTGCAGCGTGACGAAAGTGCTATATCCATTACAAACGCTAATTTTACCAGAGCGAGCAGTTCCATCTTGAAATTTATTCTGAGCATGTGTGGCACTTTGTGCGTCGGAATTGTCCACACACGGTCGGAATTGACGCGAACGGATTTTGTTGTCAGAAAATTTTATAGCCTGCTCTCAAACTTTGTATGTCGGAAATTCCGATGGAAAAAGTCCGATCGCACATTTTCCATTGGAAAATCCGACCGTGTGTACGGGGCATAACAGTATGTGTTAAAACAGGGGTTTAGTTTCCACACATTTGCAAATACATGCGTAAGCTGCAGAGCCACTTCACAGCATCCCAGTATTATCTGTAGTCCTACCTTTAAATTTTGAAAGGGTAGCAGTGATTATTTCACAGTGCCAACATCCAAATATAAAGATATAGAAAGAGAGGGGTTCCCCTTGGGGTAGGACTTTAGCGGCACTTTGATAGAGGTCACAGATCAATTTAATAGAAAAATAGTCATATATTTGTAACACTAACTCTCGGTGGAGCTGCTGGTTTAAAGCGGGCTGTTACCTTCACTCTTGACATCTCTGTTATACCGGCACCGGGTCTAGGGTTCCGTTGAGTTTACCTCTGGACGATGTAGACACTAACACTTGAGTAGATTTTCCAATGCTTTAATGAACAAATAATAAAGGAAGTAGCAGGAAAGAGGCAGAAGGAAAGTTGCAGGGAAGCTCAAATACCTTTCCTTAGTATTCTTTAAAACATTCTCTTGAATTGAACACTTGTGGTTGAATGGTTGAATGCGTTCCCCCTTGTGGGACCCAATCTTTGCCCGCCTGGATAGGCCTCTCTCACTGACCTAGCAGCCAGTACACAGCACGAACAAAAGTCTCTGCCACAGACTTGTTTGGAATAAAACCTGTATGATCCTCTGCCACAGGATGTAATGGTTTGCGATGAATGTCAGACACAGTACTTGAACCTTTAAGCCAACCCGGCAGTACTATGCAGTAAGATTACTTCAGTATACGTGACGGGTCCTCCCCTGGGATCTTCTCGGTTGTCCAGCTTCTTCACTCAGGATAGACAGCTCAGGACCATTCCTCTGCTGCTGTGGTAGGCCCCAGACAGGCTTCTTGGCCCACCCACACGCCACAGCGCCGTGGGCCTCCGGATCGGAGGACCACGAGGTGGTACTCCTAACGCATACCTGTCGGCCAGGAGGGCCAGCAGGTGGCTGAAAACGAACCCCTAAACATGGCGTCCGACCCATAAATACCCTCTCCCAGAATGCAACTCGGAGGACCACCTCCACCGAGTTATCTCCGGGACAGAGGAGCGCTCATACGCTTCAACATGTTGCTTTTCCAACACCAGCCGATGGTGACAACGACACCCACCGGCACAGTGTGGAGCCACATGCAACTCAGCCAAGGTGGAACAGAGGCAAATCTAACTTCCTCTAACAAGTAACTTACAAGATTAACCTATCAGCGGTAGATTAAAAAAATCTACCAGCGCTACATATTTATCTATGTATTTCCAATAAATATACGACCATTTTTCTATTAAATTGATCTGTGACCTCTATCTAAGTGCAGCTAAAGTCCTACCCCAAGGGGAACCCCTCTCTTTCTATAACTCTAAATTTTGAGAGCCTCCACCGTGGAAGCACATGCAAACTAAACCCCTGTGCGCCCCTGTGCCTTTAAGAAGGGGTGGGCTCCCTCCAGTCTCACCTACCCTCTGCCTATCCATTATAATGCATGGGTTTCCACTGTGGAGGTGCTCAAAACTTTGAGTTAGGACTGCAGATAATACTGGGGAGCCGTGAAGTGGCTCTACAGCTTACACATGTATTTGCAAATGTGTGCAAACGAAACCCCTGTTTTTAACGCATACTGTTAGGAGAATTCAGTTGGTTGCAGACTGGTCAGTAAAATGTTGAGGGTGTCTGCCAGTCCCTGGACAAAACAATAGCTACAGTATCAACTGGGAGAATGTATTCAGGCTAATCAACATTTCCCCCTGGGCAGGCTTCATCATGAGAGTCATGGAATGCCTAAAAGGCATACCAATGCTCCTCATTCAAGCTACAAATGTTTCAATGCAGTTCCATCCTGGCACATTTAGTGTAGGCTGGTGCTGTAGTATATCCGCAGACCTGAAGTTGGCACTGCGCTGCTTAATCAGGTCAGCAGCTGTCTCCTGACATGGGCTCCAGATGGCCAGCTTGAGGAGGCCAGCATCTCATATTGGATGCCATAATCCCATGAGATTTGGACAGCTATCTTGGACACAGAGGTGCTTAACCAGTTCCCCAGAACAATTTTCTGAAAGCAAAGGCTTTGTAGATCAAAAAAATATCACTCCATATTTGCGCAGTTGTACAGTGTATCAATTTTATATTTTCAGGAAAAAATCCACTGAAATTAATTTTATTGCACGCAAACACATCACTCTTTCTGGCGGCTGCCCCTGGCAAATGCTATTTGGCTGTGCAAATGTAGCCTTAACCTTTGTATATGAATGTTCCTTAACAGGTGGTGATTGTTTAGATGACCTAGTCCTTTAGCCAAGTGTACGATGTGTAGCACACCCCCATAGGAGCCACTGGTGAATAAAATCCTTGGAGCACAACCAGGCACACAGCATTCTGCCACTGGCTCAGAAAACAGTCTAGGGTTTATTTTTATGGTTTTTATTGGAAATAATGAACTGGGATAGGGAGAGGGAGCATACAGTAAGATACCCCAAAAACTGTAACCTGGATAACTTGGAGGCTCTTTAATTTCTGGTTGCACTGCACACTCTGCTGGCTGCACTGCACATAATGCTGAATATCCATCAGGATCTCTATGCCTGTGCTTCCAGAGTTAAAAAGCTACACACAGTCATTTTCCTTCAGCACTGGGGGCATATAGTCACTCAGCCACAGGATCATTGGTTGCCTCCTGCCGATATCCCTCCTAGTGAGGGAGATGTAGACTCACACCATCATAAGACAGCTGGACTCTTTCCCACCAGCTTCTTCCTGGCTCTAACCAATGAGCTTCTCCAGACCCAGCTTGATCACCTGGCACGGATCCTAAAATAGGACCCCACAGCTAAACCTAGTCAGGACCTCGGTATCTGCCTCGTGGCTTCTTCTAGGATCCTGCACAAGAGGGGCAGAGCTCCCTTCACAGGGGTCTCCACCTTCTGGGCACACGTCCCCTGGGATTGGCTGGAGTCCCATACTGATTCAGACTGCTTGTTCTGTCCTTCCTCTCACTATACTTCTAGAATCCTCCAAAAGCCAGGGGGAAATAAAGGAGCAGCTGTTAAACACTGAGCAGCCCTAAATAATCACCCCTGCTCCAATGATTATAGGGGAGCCAAACTAATGTAGCACTCTGTAGAAGTGTGCTAGAGTTAGTATAGGTTAGCTGTTAGTGTAGGAAATTTTTAGCTTGGCCGAGGGCCAAGCCTAGGCTGTGAATCTGGGTCAGGGTTTAGTGACTCAGAGGCTGGATGACTCATCTGGCAGCTCTCTCTGGCACTTCTCTCTGGTCTGGAAGTTTGTAAAAAAACTTGCAGAGCTAGAGGGTGGGAAGGGCTGCAATGCATATTTATGAGGACCTCAACCAATCCCCAGCAAAAAGTGAGTGGAAAAGGCAGGCCATCTCATCAATAGACATTAGTCATGCCAACAGGAGCAGTTGGGTGGAAGATGGAGATGGAGTGCTGAGGAGGCTGTTGGTGGCCCTTGAGGGTGCCTCCTAGTCTGAGGGGGGTGACCTCAGGCTGGGGCTCGGGTACTAGAGGATCCCTTCTACAACACATGGGAGGAGGCTTTCCTGGAGGCATGGGAGCAAGGAGAGAGGACAGCAGGAGCAGGTCAGCACGCCTGAGAGAACTCCTGAGAGTCAGCCGGGTGGGCTGGTAAGTGTCAGTCTGGAGGACAGTGGAGAGAAAATAGCCTGGAACGCTAATGAAAGGGGCAGCTGCAGCCAGTTGGGTTAGCAGTGCATGAAGAGGTGGTGCTGGGATAAGTAGCCACAGGAGTGATACAAGCTGGACACTGAAATTCTGCTACACAACTAAGGGGCTCATGTTCCTGCCTGTAATAGGCTATTTCTTCATATAACTGAGTGACTGTCAGGTATTCTCATGCCCTGTACACACGACCGGCTTTGACGTTGGAATAACCTCTGAAGGTTTTTCCGACGGAATTCCGACGGAATTTCGCTCAAGTTGTCTTGCATACACACGGTCACACCAAATTCCGACCGTCCAGAACGCGGTGACGTACAACACGTACGACGGGACTAGAAAACAGAAGTTCAATAGCCAGTAACCAAAAGCTTCTGTCTCGTACTTGCTTCAGAGCATGCGTCGTTTTTGGTGCGTCGGAACAGCATACAGACGAGTGTATTTTCCAATAGTAATTTGTTCCGTCGGAAAAATATAGAACATGTTCTCTATCTAAGTCCGTCTGAATTTTCGACATAAAAAGTCCGATGGGGCATACACATGGTCAGAATATACAATGAAAAGCTCCCGACCCTTTCTGTCGGAAATTCTGCTCGTGTGTACGTGGCATCAGTGTTCCAGCTAGGTTCTGCATGCAAGTGTGTGCTGGAGTGAAGAAGAGAAGCTGTATGTAGAGACTGTATATAGGAAAGTTGTCCCTGAAGTTGTTCTTGACGTCAAATGGGCATCCCATAAACTCCCATCCCTATCCAAGTTATTATCCCTCAATAAACAAAAACAACAGTTCAAAAACAGACAGTTCTTTGACTCTAGAGTGGCAAGTTACCTGCTGCTCCTTAGGTGGTGCGCTACACTAAATTGACCTAGCAGCCCAATCTACACTAGAAGAGTGTTACAGATGGAATAATTGATGGTAAACAGAATACACACATGGCACTGGTTTCACAGAGAGTCCTAGGTTTTATAAATAAAGAACAGCAATAGCTTTATTAATTTGGACTGTCTTTGACCTAAAAATACTCAGGACAGAGGTGTATGGAGCCAGTAGGAGGAAGTACGAGTCATTTAGCTGTGTGTGTAATCTGAACTTTAGTGGTTCAGCTCTGAGAAAGAAAGAAAGAAAGAAAGAAAGAAAGAAAGAAAGAAAGAAAGAAAGAAAGAAAGAAAGAAAGAAAGAAAGAAAGAAAGAAAGAAAGAAAGAAAGAAAGAAAGAAAGAAAGAAAGAAAGAAAGAAAGAAAAAGGGAAAAAATGGAAAAAGAAGAGAAGAAAAGAAGAAGAAGAAGAAGAAGAAGAAGAGAAGATAAAAGAAGAGAAGAGAATAGAGAACACTGCAATCCGGGTATATTTTTGCTGCTGTCAGTATAATTTTAAAGGTAAATCCGATCTCATAGTGGCTTCTTTCCCTCTTCCCGCTCTGACTGCACACGTACAATTGACATCTCTCCCTTTCATCCCCTAATAGATGGATGACAACATCAAGTGTGACCGAAACAATAGGTCAATCTTTTTCCTCTGTGTTTTTTATGCATTTTGTCTTTTTTGTTAACACATCTCCTTTTGATCCAACTTCTATTTTTAAATATAAAGGTCAGTCAATTTCTGCACCATCAACAGAAAGTAATCTTGATTTTAACTTTGATTTTCTTTCTTGCTGCACCTTTCAGATTCCACTTTAGGTCAAGCATTTCAGATACCATCTATTGAATACCTCTTAAGAAGCTGTTAGATCTTCAATGACAGTGACACGAGGCACCTCCAATCTATAGGTGTGAGTGCTCTAATCCTTTTTAAGCTCATCCTACATTTTGCTATGTTTAGGTTATGGTGTGTTACAGGCCATGAAGTCACATACAATTTCTTCAAATTAACAGATAATGGATTAAGAATGTTCTTTAGAAGTTATACCTTTTGCTTTAAGAGAATGGGAGAATGCAATGGATAAATCAGATTCAGAAATACTTATTAGAAGACAGAGGGCAGCTAAGCAGTCGCTGCCACACAATCAGGAGGATCGCCTTCTAAATGTCTGTTTTTTTGCCAAACAGAAATTTTTAATGGGACTAACATGCTGCAACCGCAAGCCGAGAATTTGGCTCACATTTGTGGCAGGACTCCATTGACTTGAATGGGCATGTTTGACCTCTGGAAGATTTGAGAGAAAAAGGGAAAGCGCCTCTAAGTAGACATGTGTGATTAGTTTTGTATGAATCGGAAATTCATACGAATTTCCGGAAATTAGTACATTCGTGAGGATCCGAACTACAAATTTTTATGCATACGAATTACGAAATTTTGTTTACGAACTTCGGATAAATTTATCATAATGAACTTTCGTTATTGTTACGAAAAGTTCACTAACCTAAAAGTTAAAAACCCCAGGAAGTCAGCACAGCACAGGGATGGTGGGAGCCTCTCATAATGATAAATTTATCATCATCTGGTATTTATCAATATCAATATCATGGTATTTGATCATCACTGTTTTGTTTTTTTTTGTGCTAAAAAATTTTTAAAAAGACCAAACGTTTTGAAAAATAAATATTTTTAATCAGCATTCTTCATAAATTCAGGCCAATTTGTATTATGCTACAAAAGTTACAGTGTCTACAAACGGGATATATACTGCCTGACTGCATACAAATTGAAACTCTTAAGGTCTGACCTCATATTATATGGTTTTTGGTAAATCTGAAGATAAAAATATGCAGAAAATCTAATAGTGTGTATGGGGTCTTATGATGTCCCCATAAAGAGGAAGAGGACCTGTCATGATTTATTGTTATCACAAGGGATGTTTACATTTCTTGTGATAGCAATAAAAGTGACCAAAAGTTTTTTTTAAAGCGACAATGTAAAAATATATATTTTTTAAATTAAAATAAATAATTAAAAAAAAAATTAAAGCGCCCCTGTCCCTGGCATAGAGGCCAACGCATATGTAGGTCGCGCACAAATATGTAAATGGTGTTCACACCACACATGTGAAGTATCGTTATGAACGTTATAGAAAAAGCAATAATTCTAGTGCTAGACCTCCTCTGTAACTCTCTCATGTTCCCTTCCTTATGTAAGTGGTGTGCTGTGTTGTGATGCTCGTACCTTTCTTGTGCTCCTCACAAGATGAAATATAGCAACTCAGTCCTCAAACCCAGTGGTTCTCAACCTCAGTCCTCAAGTACCCCCCAACAGGCCATGTTTTCAGGTTTTCCTTTACTTTGCACAGCTGCTTTAAATCAATACAAATGACATGGTATTGATAAGAGCTATTTTATCTAAGGGAAGTTCCCAAAACATAGCCTGTTGGGGCTACTTGAGAATTGAGGTTGAGAACCACTGCTCCAACCCATGCCAGGGTCCTGCTGTGGGGTAACTACACAAATACACTCCTGATCACATCTTACATGGTCCTCACTGCTCACTGCCCATACCTGACTGACCATGAGGGCTGACCTCATTTTGCATTTGTCATATCCCAGAAAAACAGGAAATGACACATGCAGGGGAAAGCCCACCACAATGTTACCCCTGAGACATATGGTTACATAGTTAATCTGGTTGAAAAAAAGACACAAGTCCATCCAGTTCAACCCACAGAAACAAAATGCCAAAACAAACACAAACCAAAGTTTCCATATACACAATCCTATACCCACAGTTGATCCAGAGGAAGGGACAAAACCCCAATAAAGCATGATCCAAATTGCTCCAGTGGAGGAAAAAAATTCTTCCTAGCTTGAATATCGAAATTCACAGCAATATTAGGAACTGACACGAGATAACACTAGACATGTAGTACAGGTCTTTACCCGATTATTAGTGATGGTGATCTGAAGGAACAGTGGATTCTATGCATCACATATAATACTCGGGGGTGTATGGAGAAGGTTGCTGGTGGTTATCCCACCGCCTCACTTCCTGTTTTGGCTATGGGACAGGAAGTGAAGGGAAATCTCTGCAATGGGGCACAGATGGTGAAAAAAATATGACAGGGGTTATAACCCTTCCTTGCTCTATCCCAGGGCCATCTTAATAGCATCATGGGCCCCTGGGCAAAGTAATGCAGTGGGGCCCTTATCAGCCTGCCCAAATTTATGCACCTACTTTCAAGAATTAAAGTATAAATAGTTGATAGAATTAAACATATATGTTTTAGTACATTCAATAAAATTGTAAACATGCCATGAGTCAAACACTAATCAACACAAAGGGCACTGCATAGCGGAGGATGCAGTATGGGGGGGTCAGGATAGGGATGGGCCGAATGGACCCCTGCTCGGTTCGAACCAGAACTTCCGAACACCGCGAAAGTTCGGACCCGAATAACGAACCCTATTAAAGTCAATGGGACCCAAATGTCGAAAAATCAAAAGTGTCCATTTTGAAGGCTTATATGCAAGTACTTGGGAATACAATGGTTATAGAGGTCCGGGTCCTGCCCTGGGGGACATGTATCAATACAAAAAAGTTTGTGAAAAACTTCATTTTTAAATGAGAAGTGATTTTTTTTTATTCTTAAAGTGAAAGCCTAAAAATGAATTCCAATATAGTGCCTGGGGAGTCCCCTTAGTCTACCTGTAAAGTGGCAGATCTGTACCATATCTAGAATCTGCTGCAGCAATAATTGCATTTATAAAGCCAAAAAATAAATTTTCCCTGCAAGCTGCCTTTATTTTGCTCAGCAACAGCTGGGGAGCCAGTGTGTATGATGAGGCCACAATGTAGTGCACTGGGAACAAGATTAGAGATTTTTTGGATACATTCTGGTGTCACTTTGACTTTGTATAGAAGTAGCGGGTGCAGAAAAATTGGTCTTAGGGTGTTGCTGGGGCCTTCCCACCATAACCCCATAGAAGTAATCTTGATAAAAGCAAGAATTGGCCTTGCTGTAAATAATTGCAATGATATGCACCTGTTAAACAGGTGCAGAAAAATTGGTCTTTGTGTGTCAGTGGCGCATTCCCACCGTAACCCTATAGAGGTACTCTTGATCAAAGCAAGAATTGGCCTTGCTGTTAAAAATTGCAATGATATGCACCTGTCAAACAGGTGCAGAACAATTGGTCTTTATGTGTTAATTGTGCCCATGAAACCTATACCAAAAATATTCTTCCAGATTAAATGATTGAACACCCTCAAAGCTAGGCAGCCTCGAAGTCCTGCAGAAATTCCACATCCCAAAAAGACTTAATCAGTGACATCGGCATCAGGGGCTTCATAGCTGGCAATCCAGGACTGATTTATTTTTATAAAAGTCAAACGGTCCACGGAGTCTGTGGACAGATGCGTTCTATGGTCAGTAACAAAGCCTCCTGCAGCACTGAATGCCAGTTCTGAAAGCACGCTGGATGCAGGGCAGCCCAACAACTCAATGGCATACTGGGCAAGTTCTGGCCAGTGGTCTATTCTCATGACCCAGTAAGTCAGTGGATCATCAGCTGGAAAACTCTCTCATCTCTGTTTTGGCCCTGAGGTAATCGTCCACCATGTGATGCAGATGCTGACGATGAGATGTGGAAGCTGACATCCCTGGGCGGTGAGGACTAAAAAAAATTCCGAAATGCCTCGCTTAGGCAGATGCTTTCTCCCAAGCTCCTCTCTTGAACAACAGAAGACTCAAAACGACGTTTTCCACAACACTGTAACGTACTGGAGTCAGGAAAAACGTTCAATAAAATCATCTTTAACATGAGAGATATCTTCTGCACTCTCTGTGGGGACAGGATGAGTTCTGAGACCTTCTCCTTATAACGGTGGTCAAGGAGGGTTGCCAACCAGTAACCATTCCTCTCCTTTATGCCACGTATTCTTGGGTCCTTTCACAAGTTTTGAAGCATGAGGTTGCCCATGCTCCTCAAATTTGCAGAGGCTTGAGAAGCAGAATTCTTGGGGTTACTCAGAATGACAGCATCTGGAACTTCCTCCTCCCAGCCATGTACTACTCAAAAGGGTCCTGGGGTTGGAAAGCCATCGCTTACAGATTGACACATGTCTTCCTCTTCTTCAAAGCCTATGAAAGTGCCAGAATCCTCCTCCTCATCCTCCTCCCCTCTCTCCTCCTGTGTGTTCTGTGACATAGGAATGATGGTGTCCGGATAAAGTGGGCCTTGAGAGGAAAGGAAGTCCTCCTCTTCCTCCTGCTGCTCTGCCTCCAGTGCCCTGTCCATAATGCCACGCAGAGTACAGCACATTGTGTGAATTCACGGAAGGGGGCAGAATGCACCAGGCTGATAGGTAGAAGTTGGGGAGCCAACCACTTTGACAAGCTTGCATTTAGACGCTGGGCATGTGGGTGGCACTGTATCTTTTTTTCTGCTGCAGCAGATGGGGCAGAGAAATTTACCGGCTACAGTCTACAGCTGGTGTTGTGCTGCTGGCAGATGTGCTGCTAGGACCTGGGACACCCTGTGCTATACCATCATCCCTGTCACTGGAGGCTGCTGAGAGGTAATGACTCAGTATAGCAGGGGCAGACTGAAGTGGGCAAGGAGGAGGCAGAGGAGGAGGGACAGATTTGTGCCCCTTTTGTGTGGCTTTTAGGTGCCCTTGACAACGAGCTGAGTGGTTGGACGTTAAATGCCTTGTTAGGCATGTGATACCCAAATGGTTGGTGTTTTTGCCACGTTTGGTGTGCCCGAGACACAGTTTGCAGATAGCAACAGTGCAATCTGCTGTGAATGTGCTGAAAAAGGCCCAGACAGCTGAGCTTTGGGGAGTGGGCCGGGAGATAACAGCTGCAGAATGTGATGGAATAGGGTGGCTGCTCTCTACTCTTTCTTGATGTTGATCTCTTTGAGGTTGTGCAGCCTCACCTTCAGTTTCCTCCTCAGCTCTATCTGGCACCCAAGTCGCATCAGTGACCTCATCATCTCCTTCTCCTCCATCTTCATCATTACCACTGGAGACAACTTGGCACTACGCTGCAGCTTGGGGAACATGAATGCCAATCTGTCTTCCAGAGTTCCTCCCTCTCTCTAGGCTCATGTTCCTGTCATCCTCAACCTCAGAACCAACATCTGAATCCATTAATGACTGAGCATCATCTAGGAGCAAGTGGCTGATGCTGTGGTCAAATAACTCAGCTGACTCCTCAATGGCTGTTGGGGCTATGGCAGGAATAGATGTGGACAAGGAGGCAGGTTTATTCACTCTGGCAACTGCAGGGGACTGCACACTTGTCTCTGCTTGCATGACAGAGGATGAGGAGAATGAGGAAGGTTTAGTAAGCCAGTCCACCACCTCCTCTGCATGCTGTGGCTGGATAGCATGGACAAACTCACTAAACAGAGGAAATGATGCCCTGCCTGAGGACTGACCACCACGTCCACCTTTGCCTGTGGACACATTTGTTGCTGGCCCCCTTACAGTGCTAAGAGAATATCTGGCAGTAATGCACACAGCACTATATGACGTTAAACTGGCAGTAACACACACACAACTATATGGTGTTTAACTGTCAGTAACGCACACGAAACTATATGGCGTTAAACTGGCAGTAATGCACACAAAACTATATGGCGTTAAACTGGCAGTAATGCACACAGAAGTAAATGGCGTTAAACTGGCAGTAACACACACAAAACTATATGGCGTTAAACTGGCAGTAACGCACACAGAAGTAAAAGGCATTAAACTGGCAGTAACGCAATCAAATAGACAGAGTTCAACTGTCACTGCACTGACGCTATTTGAACTGTCCCTACTCTAGCTATACACTAATGTAAAGATTACTGACACGGTCTCACTACACTACACTGAAACTATCTGAGCTGTCCCTACTCTACACTAATGTATGTATGAATAGCACGGTCTCACTACACTACAGTAAAACTATTTGAGCTGTCCGTAGGTGCACACTATGCAAAGCTGAATGATGGTCCTCCTTGCTACATTCACACTAACCCTAGACTGACACTAAACTAATATTCTACACTAACAATTGAAGTAAAATAGCACAGTATAACACACTAAATAACTAATAGCACTGAACAGAGCCCTGTTCTATCTCTCTCCATGCCGAAATCACACTGAAAATGGCTGCCATTGAAAGAATACTTTTATACTGTGGGGCGGGAATGAGCCATGATCGGATAAAGTGGATAAAGTCACGATGACAGTGTCCAATCATGACTCTAATAGTGCTCTGTGCCCTGATTGGCTGAAGCTTTCACTGCTTCAGCCAATCAGGGCTTGCAATGCACTGTTCAGAACTGCAATGCATTGTGGTCGGTTCGGGAGGCGAACAAACGGTTGAACAACCCGTTTGTTTGGCTGTTCGTCAAACATCTGAACAGCAAAAGTTCAGCCCGAACTTATGCTCAGGCCGAACCGTTTGCCCATCCCTAGTCAGGAGGGCACAATACTGGGATTAGGAGGGCACAGTACTGGTTCCAGGATGCTGCACAGGACATGGCCATCCTGGGACAGCTTAGAAAAAAGCATAACTGTCCCAGAAAATCCAGGACAGTTAGCAAGTATAATGTAATGCAAGATTATCATGGGGCCCCCATGCACCTATGCATTAAGACAGCCCTGCTCTATCCAAAATGAAAAAAAAAAGTTTTGCCTATAGTTTTACTTTAACATGTAGGCACCTACCAACATGTGAGTACAGTAAAAGGGTCCAGGCAGATCTATAGCTGCCCTGATTACTTATACACAAATGCCGGGAGCCTGCTGAACAACACAAAAACACACTCACAGCTGCTACTGCATTCACAAGCTTGTTTCAACCTCCTCAGGTTTGGCTTGTATTAGACACATACAAAATGATTAACTAGTTTATGGGGTCAAATTGACAATTGTTTTTGACCACAGGAACAACAAAGAAAATTGAATAAGGAGATACAGCAGATAAGGAAGATCTCACAGAAGTAGATGTGTTGTAGAAACAATTTTTGTACAAGAAGTTCAGGCGACTTATGTTTGAAGTAGAATAAGGATTATAAACCGTCCTGAAAAGATGGAGAGCTAGTGATCTGAGTCTGAGTCTCATGGGATGTGGAAGGGATTTCCAAAGAAAAAGAATCCAAGTAAATTGAAATAAAATTGGTTGGTATGGGTTACAGCACTTTGCACACTATCATTGCCCTTTGCACCACCCTACTAAATAAACCTTATGGTCCAATTTAATGGACTCAGTAGATCTGATTGGGTACAGTCAGTTGGGTTACAGGAGGTAGAACAATTGATGTCCCCTGCAGAGAAATAAAATAGGTTGTGTAATGAGTTTCTATAATGTCATTCCACTGCACATCAGTCTGTTCTAAAGTGTTGGAGAAACATCTTGCACCAAACAAAACAATTCTGACTCTATGCTCAGTAAGCATGGCACTGGAGAGACTGACATTTATTACCGTATCGGTAAATGTACTGCCTACCCACATGTAGCTTGTCTTCCTGAAAAAGGAGAGAAAATAAACTGTTAAACACAATTACAAAATGTTTGTCAATCACTTCAGTAAGCATTATATTTTTATTTGCTGTACCTCAGCTTCCCTTCTGCTGTCACTAATAACCTCCATAATGTGTCTAATATGTTTATTTATTATGATCATCAGTTCCATTTAGTGGTTGTAATATGGCATTTTCCAGACTGAGGTATTTCAGGAAAAATACCACATTATGGCCACCAAAAGGTGCTTATGAGCTAATGAAAAATTCATATTAGACAAAATATGAAAATTTTCACCAAATTCATAGTTTGTTTTTTAAAAAAAAAAAAAAAACAAAGACCTCTAAGTGTTTCTGTACAGTTTAATATCAAATAATGTCAAATGTGGGTATTTTTATTCTAGTACTAGATGCATTTAAAATAATTTAATGACTTCTAATAAGCACATAACATCTTTTTAACTATTTTTTTTTTTTTATAGTCTAGTCCAGGGGTCTTCAAAAATTCTAAACAAAGGGCTAGTTTATTGTCCTTCAGGCTCTAGGAGGGCCGGACTATGGCCAGCAGGGGTGGAAATTTTCCTGGCATCAGTGGGAGTAAGCATTGCCACATTTCATATTAGGGGAAGGAATAGTGCCCAGTCCTTGGTATTATAGGGAGGAATAGTACCCCATTTTTGCTTTCAGTGGGAGAAATGGTGCCCCAATGTTGGTGTCGGGTGGCAGAATAGTGTCTCATATCAGTGGGAGGAATAGAGCCCCAAAGGCCAGAAAAAGGCAAGCAGAGCGCCACATCCGGCCCACGGGCCACAGTTTGGAGACCACTGGTGTAGTCTTAACTGGAGGTTAATTAACTAATGTGTACTTGTAATCTTTTCCCACCCCAGCCCCCTCCCAGTCTTTTTATTACCTGTCCTTGATCCAGAAAGATAGATTGCCTGGTTGCCTTTAAAAATTCTTCTTGGCTGGACCGATGTACAGTGTATGCCCTGCAATCCCATTCACTCCTATTGACTTCCGGGTAAAAGGTGCTGAAGGTTTCAGTGAGCCGTGGTCATTTGATTCAGGTAAGTATGCATCTGGATTCTCTGAATGTAAAGTTATCCTACTGTATTACTGTGTGCTAAGCTCTTAAAAAAACTTGCTTTTATATTAATAGTTTATATGTACAGTAAAGTGAGTACACCCCTCACATTTTTGTAAATATTTTATTCTATCTTTTCATGTGACAACACTGAAGAAAGGACACTTGTCTACAATGTAAAGTAGTGAGTGTACAGCTTGTATAACAGTGTAAATTTGCTGTCCCCTCAAAATAACTCAAAACACAGCCATTAATGTCTAAACCGCTGGCAACAAAAGTGAGTACACCCCTAAGTGAAAAGTCCAAATTGGGCCCAAAGTGTCAATATTTTGTGTGGCCACCATTATTTTCCAGCACTACCTTAACCCTCTTGGGCATGGAGTTTACCAGAGCTTCACAGGTTGCCATTGGAGTCCTCTTCCACTCCTCCCTGATGACATCACAGAGGTGGTGGATGTTAGAGACCTTGCGCTCCTCCACCTTCCGTTTGAGGATGCCCCACAGATGCTTAATATGGTTTAGGTCTGGAGACATGCTTGGCCAGTCCATAACCTTTACCCTCAGCTTCTTTAGCAAGGCAGTGGTTGTCTTGGAGGTGAGTTTGGGGTTGTTATCATGTTGGAATACTGCCCTGGGCCCAGTCTCCGAAGGGAGGGGATCATACTCTGCTTCAGTATGTCACAGTACATGTTGGCATTCATGGTCCCCTCAATGAACTGTAGCTCCCCAGTGCCGGCAGCATTCATGCAGCCCCAGACCATGACACTCCCACCACCATGCTTGACCGTAGGCAAGACACACTTGTCTTTGTACTCCTCACCTGGTTGCCGCCACACACGCTTGACACCATCTGAACCAAATAAGTTTATCTTGGTCTCATCAGACCACAGGACATGGTTCCAGTAATCCATGTCTTTAGTCTGCTTGTTTTTAGCAAACTGTGAGCTTTCTTATGCATCATCTTTAGAAGAGACTTCCTTCTGGGATGACAGCCATGCAGACCAATTTGATGCAATGTGCAGCGTATGGTCTGAGCACTGACAGGCTAACCACCATCCTTTCAACATCTGCAGCAATGCTGGCAGCACTCATACATCTAGTTACCAAAGACAACCTCTGGATATAACGCTGAGCATGTGCACTCAACTTCTTTGGTCGGCCATGGCGAGGCCTGTTCTGAGTGGAACCTGTCCTGTTAAACCGCTGTATGGTCTTGGCCACCCTGCTGCAGCTCAGTTTCAGGGTCTTGGAAATCTTCTTATAGCCTGGGCCATCTTTATGTAGATTCATTTTTTTCAGATCCTCAGAGAATTCTTTGCCATGAGGTGCCATGTTGAACTTCCAGTGACCAGTATGAGAGAGTGAGAGCGATAACACCAAATTTAACCCATCTGCTCCCCATTCACACCTGAGACCTGGTAAAACGGACGAGTCACAATGACACCGGGGAGGGAAAATGGCTAATTGGGACCAATTTGGACATTTTCACTTAGGGGTGCACTTTTGTTGCCAATGGTTTAGACATTAATGGCTGTGTGTTGAGTTATTTTGAGGGGACAGCAAATTTATACTGTTATACAAGCTGTACACTCACTACTTTACATTGTAGCAAAGTGTCATTTCTTCAGTGTTGTCACATGAAAAGATAGAATAAAATATTTACAAAAATGTGAGGGGTGTACTCATTTTTGTGAGATACTGTAATATATAGATAGATAGATAGATAGATTAGATAGATAGATAGATAGATTAGATAGATAGATAGATAGATTAGATAGATAGATAGATAGATTAGATAGATAGATAGAATATATATATATATATATATATATATATATATATATATATATATATATATACACACATATATATATATATATATATATATATATACATATATATACATATATATATATATATATATATATATATATATATATATATATATATATATATATATATATATATATATATATATATATATATATATATATATATATATATATATATACATACTGATAGGTATACAGTATATATTTGTTACGTGGTCAGGCAGGTCCACTGTTTGCTTTCTTCTTTCTCAGTTCAAGCCTATCAATCTGATTGGACATATTAGGCTGTCTATGTGTATGTGCTTAAATAATTAGATTTTAGCAGTTGTTCAGTAGAAACATGGCCAACAGTAGCTGATATAGAGAGTAGGAAAAGCATAAATCTAAGCACCGATCAATCAAAGATGGCTCAGACATCTGTTTTTGGGTTAGAGCCGTCCCTGTCACACACATAACATATTCTTGCTAGAGACTTTTCTAGGTATAATACATCACAGGTCCAGGAGCATTTTTTAACCTTAATCAGAACATGACAAAACACAGTTTGTGGTTATGTCCAGTTCACAAGTGTGATTACAAAATCCAAAGATCAATCCCTTTAAAGTGGACCTTTATCCCCAAACAGAAACAGCTGTATTATAAAATGATGAGGATTTAGGGGGTCCACTTTAATGGTACATTTATGAACAAGAATACAAGAAAGAACAATGGCTTTTCTGTTGTTGTCCCTGATAATGACATCTCCCAACTGAGCTTTGCTAAGCCCCCTCAGGAGACCAAAGCAAATGACAATGTTGTATTTTTCTAGCAATTCGCTGTTTTTATCTTCTACTCCCACTCCTTTACTATAACAATAAAAATGTACATGTTTCTACAATTATCTATCTTTAAATAAGCAGGCACAGCTGTCTTTCATTGAAAGTCTGTAGGTAGCCTAAAGTGCATTACCTGGTTCTGAAATGCACATGAATCTGTTGCAAAATCAACAATTTTGAGACTGTGGAGAGAGGGAGGTGTGTCCTTTCCCTCCACTCAGGTCTCAGATTACATTCAGCTCCCTGCTAAATGCTGTGCCGTGTGTGACATCCGACCTATGCCACCTGCCTCCTGGAGCATGGAAATGTTGTGTAAAATGTGTGCTTTAGGAGTCTGTAGAGGAGAGAGGGCTGCAGATAAACAGATACAACTTATGTAGGATGTAGGAGGATTTATTATATCTCTGTGTATAACCTGAGGCTAGCCACTTCACTGGGTATACTGTAGGTAAGGGTTTACAACTGCTTTAACACCTTTCCGACTGGCCTATAGCATAATAGCAGTGGCTTTACTGTTCTGAGTTGACATCATACGGGGTTCATTTACTAAAGGAAAATCCACTTTGCACTGCAAGTGCACTTGAAAGTAAAGTCGCTGTGGATCTGAGGGGGACATGCAAGGAAAATAAAAAACGCATTTTAGATTGCACATGATTGGATGATAAAATCAGCAGAGCTTCCCCTCATTTCAGATCTACCTCTTAGATTTAGAGCAACTGCACTTTCAAGTGCACCTGCAGTGCAGAGTGGATTTGCCTTTCGTAAATAACCCCCATGATGTCCTCTCAGAAAGCTCTGGTCACACGGCCACACAGTGGTGCGATCTGTCACTGGCTGTGTCCTCCGGACACATCCAATGACTGATCATTGTACCAGCTCACTGACTGCACCATGTGACCGCTGTAACCAATCCTAGCAGGTCACATGAAAGTTGTAAACAATGGATGGCTTCCTTTCATGCAATCCATTGTGAACAATTGTATTGCTAGCTGTGATTGGTCAATGTGATCACATGGTACAGACAGGGCCAATCACATAACAAATTGAATGAATCAGTTTCATTCAGGAAAATACTTGCAAAGGCCCCTTTTACACTTGAGCGGGAGCGGCGTCAGCGGTAAAGCGCCGATATTGGTATCGGCGCTTTACCGTCGGTATTCGGCCACTAGCGGGGCGGTTTTACCCCCGCTAGCGGCCGAGAAAGGGTTAAAAACCACCGCAAATGGCAATGACACACCCACACCACCGAGGTCATACGTCTTAAAACCACCGCAAATATATAGAACAGTATATAACGGTATAGCCGCGCTGTCCCATTGATTTCCATGGGCAGGAGCGGGGAAGGAGCGGTGAATACACCGCTCCTTCCCCACTCCAAAGATGCTGCTGGCAGGACTTTTTTTCCAAAGCAGTGGCACTTTTGGGTCAGGTTGCAGGTTTTCAATAGCGCCTGCAAACCGCCCCAGTGTGAAAGGGCCCTTATAGCAATATAATTCACTGCTATAAGCAATCATATTTTTTTTTTTTTTTTTAATCTTGATTTTTTCTCCAGATCACTTCTCCAGAGTAGTACAATGTTACTATGGTAATATTTTATTGCTCTGGTCACAGTGTGTTAAAAGAAAATCGTTAAAAACAAAGATGAAAATGTAACAAAAAAATTAAATGATTACCTTTTTTTTGTACTGTCACCAGTCAGTGTCCCTTATCGCCACCACACCAGTTATATGATGACGCTGTACTGCACAAAAAATTGTGACATTTTAATTTCTTAATTTCCCCAAAATTATGACAAAAAATGACAGCTTCAAAAAAACCCACCATGCCTCTTACTAAATACGTTGGGCTGTCTACTTTCCAAAATGGGGTCTTTTGGGGGGTATTTATACTGTCCTGGCATTTTAGGGCCTCAAGAAATGAAATAGTCTTTTACATCAGGATTGATACATTTTCAGATACACACCATAGTTTGTGGACTCTATAACTTTCCTAAAGACTAAATAATATTCACTGATTTGGGTTATTTCCACCAAAGGAATTTAGCAGAATACATTTTGGCCTAAATTTATGAAGAACACTTATTTATTTGCAAAATTTTAAAACAAAGAAAAACAAGTTTTTTTCCCCCAAATGTTTTGTCTTTTTTTTTTATTTAGCAAAAAATAAAAAACCCAATGGTGATTAATTACCACCAAAAGAAAGCTCTAGTTGTGTGAACAAAATGATAAAAATGTAGTTTGGGTACAGTGTTGCATGACTGCGCCATTGCCATTCAAAGTGCGGCAGGGCTGAAAATGCCCGGTATTGAAGTGGTTAAGGGGAGCAGTAAAGCCATGGCTCAACTGCTCAATTTATACCGCCCTCTGGATGCCCATGTGAACAAGCCTGGTGTGAATCCATCATCACCCCCTAGCATTTCAGCTTTCATGTGACTAAAAACAAGTTCCAACAGCTCCAGTCTGATAATTCCATAAGACATCTGGAAAAAGACTCCTGATTGACCTTAAAGTCCGGTGATGTGATTATAGCTTTAAGGCCAATTCAACTTATGACGAGCCAGAAAAGTATTGAGCAGCTTGGAAAGTGCACACACAGGTTATATTACAGAGCAGTAATCCCCGTATTATCTCTTTCTAGCCTAGTCGTAACTCAATGCTAATGGAAATTGTGCCTCCTCTACTTTCAAAGAAGATACAAGCCTCAGACGTTAGGGGACACTATTCCCAGTCACTGGGATCTGGAACGCCATTTGACATTGTATCTGCCGATACGACGTGCCAAAGATAAGTCACATTGCTCCAGCTTCATCCAGCAGAGGTCCGTTGCTTGACCTAGTGCTATATTTTTTACAGTCAAATGGCTGTTCTGCATAACTGTTTCCTGTTACATAATATTGCTATCAGGAGTTAATTGGTGGCTCCTTTTTAGCATCTGATGGATAAACGGTTTCTATCAATATACACCCTATACTTGGTTATGAGGTGTCTGGTGTAGGATACATAGCCCCAGCACACGTATCTGGCACATGGATAGTTATGAATCTCCTTGCCTTGTTAAAACGTCTCCTTTTCGCAAGAGCCAGGTTTCTTTTATGAGTGTTTTTTAACAAGAGAAACATCTCCCACTAAAGATCTCCTCAAGTGAACTTGTTCTGCTGTCTTTTTCCATGGCACATTCCCAAGTAAGATAGCAGTTGACTGCAGAGATTTGAAGGCTGTGACTCCAAATGATTTTCCTCCGCTGCTAAAACAAGAAAGTGTTTGTGATTAGGTAGCTACTTGGGAAATACTGTCATTTGCAGAAAGATAACCTGTGCCTACAGTGGCACATGTGTTCCGTTGGCGTCGACACAATCCGAGCTATAGAAATACTTCATCAACTCATTAGAAGATTCCTTTCATTACAAGGCGTTCTGCATTTTCCACAAATGACCTGTGTACATACCCTGTATAACAAAATGAATAACAAATTGGATATGTGTCACTGCACATACGAATAATGCCAAAATAGAACGTTTATTATTAGGGAAACTTCACCCCTCTCCCTTACCCTTGGGGTTAAAGCATTTCTGAACCCAAAAACAAAAAATTAATATATTGCAGTTTACCAGTCTTTAGATATGGTGGCTGCATTCGTTTTGTTTGTTTTTTTGATTTATAATTTTTATTTATTTCAAAAAAGAAAGAAAAGAAAAAACATTTTCCATGAAAGCGTAGTTTCGTTTTCCTTTATTTTATTTTTCCTTTATTTTTACCTGGTGATCTGGCTAGTAACACACTTGGGGGTTGGCATAACAAGGGTAGGATGCCGCTCAACTGACCCGGTTCTCGTTGAAGTAAATGGCCTCAACCAGCACTTCCCCAGCAGACACGTCCCCTGACATGTTTCGCCCCACCCACCAGGGCTTAGTCATAGTCATCTTTTCTCAATTCGTCATTCCCACATTATTTCTCACACACTTTTTTTGTTTTACATTGATCACCAACACATATTTCTCTTTCCTCTTTCACGGCCAAGGATACACTTATAAACTCTTGTCCTGCTCATATTCCCCATCTCACCCCCACAACCCTTCACCTTATCTGAATCTGGAAACCCCCTTTAATATAAAGGCGGCCCCCAGATACGCCCCCCCGTAAATGAGCATGGGGCACATAGTACCCCTACTCATTCACAAAAAAAAAAAAATCACCTAGTCACCTAGATATAAAGACACCCAATTGTTTGACAAGTCCTTTATTTTTTAAAAATACCCCAAAAATACCCCTTGTAAATCCATCATCAATCACAATGCCTGCTGCCACCGAAAAAAAAAAAAAACAATGACCATGTCGCACACAAAGTCAGATGAAGTTATTAGCTACTGTATATAAAGGAAGGGTAGGGATAATTGTGACATCATTGCTGCAATAAGGCCATATTTAGGCAATGATGTAATGCTCCATTCCCCAACTATTTGCTTACATGGCTGGAGATTCCCAGCTATGTTAGTGAATGGGCCAAATTATATCAATGGTTGGTAGGGGTGCAGCGGGTGCAAGCAGCCGCTGCTTCCTTAGCAAAAATTGACAGCAAGGATAGTGGCGACATCATTGCCCAAATATGACTATGTGGTCACTCCATTCTCCACCCTTTTGCTTACGCGGCTGGGTATCAGGAATGGATCAGGTGACCTCAGTGATTGGTAAGGACACGGCGGGTGCAAGCAGCCGCTGCTTCCTTAGCAACCCTTGGAAGGGTGTTCACTAAACATTTGGCATTCAGACAAACATCCAAGCAGCCTGTGTTTGGTCTGGACTTACCTTCATAATGAACACTGAGCTTATCTCTACGTGTTAGCCATCTATAAATATAGAAGTTTGGATCTAAGATGACTAACTAAATAGGTTGTGGTGTAAGCTTTTGTGGTATGCAGTGCCTGAAGAAAAGGTCTGCATGCCTCGAAGGTTTGCACTACAATACAATAGTTAGCCAATAAATGGTATCACCCTAGATTCAAACTTCTACTTTTAAGGTACTTCAAATACTAGAGAAGAGGAAGGGGGTTGACACAGGCTACAGATAAGTCAAGACTGCACAGAAAATTGAGACCATAAGAGAAGCAGCAAGGACCATAGAACCTGGGTGTAGTCGATGTGGTAGCATTGGATTGGGAATTGGAAGTTCTCCCCAGGAAATTCCACAGAGAGAGTAGCAGAGAGATGGGGGAGCTCATATTGGAGAGGTACTAATGGAGTTCTGAAAAGGCCTGAATCCAATTGATGTCCTATTCACGACAAGCTAGAAGAGAAGAAAAAAATGGCTGCACATCCAGAACTCCTGATTGCCTTTTATTGATCACAAGGATAACACCAAATACATCAAGAAATGGTCACGTAGACGCGTTTCACTCATACAACTTGTGCTTAATCATTACAATGACTAACAAAAACTGAAAGAGTTTAAATAGACTGCCCCGGTAGCTACAGGTGTTCCGGGGCGGTACTAATCAGCAATACATCACAACCTTATCAATCATCAAGCTTCAGCCCCAAAGGAGCCTCCGATTGGTGATTAGAGTAAAAAAATAAAATTGGAGATCCAAATCTGCATGCACCGTGAGACCTCACCCATACATGCGAGATAGTGGACAAACAATCGCTTAGAAACAAAGTGATACAAAGTGATACATATACAAAACACCATTTTAAAAAAAAACATTGAGGAGGGATAAAAGATCATGATCTGTGAAATAGGAACAATTATACAAATGTTGACATAAATAAATTCATTCAGTATAAATACATAGACATAGCAAAATCAACTGTTGTAGACCATGACCCTAATTTCCCATATACATGTGTACGCATGTGTGGGCACACATATAATATGCATCCACACTAGCATGCAGAGAACGTATATATAAAATCATTATACCCTCCAAGACCAATGTGGACTCCAACCTGATAAAATATATGTGAGTACATACAGACATATACAGTGGGGATGGAAAGTATTCAGACCCCCTTACATTTTTCACTCTTTGTTATATTGCAGCCATTTGCTAAAATCATTTAAGTTCATTTTTTTCCTCATTAATGTACACACAGCACCCCATATTGACAGAAAAAAACAGAATTGTTAACATTTTTGCAGATTTATTAAAAAAGAAAAACTGAAATATCACATGGTCCTAAGTATTCAGACCCTTTGCTCAGTATTTAGTAGAAGCCCCTTTTGATCTAATACAGCCATGAGTCTTTTTGTAAAAGATGCAACAAGTTTTTCACACCTGGATTTGGGGATCCTCTGCCATTCCTCTTTGCAGATCCTCTCCAGTTCTGTCAGGTTGGATGGGAAACATTGGTGGACAGCCATTTTTATGTCTCTCTAGAGATGCTCTATTGGGTTTAAGTCAGGGCTCTGGCTGAGCCATTCAAGAACAGTCATGGAGTTGTTTTGAAGCCACTCTTTCATTGTTTTAGCTGTGTACTTAGGGTCAATGTCTTGTTGGAAGGTAAACCTTCGGCCCAGTCTGAGGTTCTGAGCACTCTGGAGAAGGTTTTCGTCCAGGATAACCCTGTACTTGGCCGCATTCATCTTTCCCTCGATTGCAACCAGTCATCCTGTACCTGCAGCTGAAAAACACCCCCATAGCATGATGCTGCCACCACCATGCTTCACTGTTGGGACTGTATTGGACAGGTGATGAGCAGTGCCTGGTTTTCTCCATACATAACGCTTAGAATTAAGGCCAAAAAGTTCTATCTTGGTCTCATCAGACCATAGAATCTTATTTCTCACCATCTTGGAGTCCTTTAGGACTTTTTTTGCAAACTACATGTGGGCTTTCATGTGTCTTGCACTGAGGAGAGGCTTCCTTTGGGCCACTCTGCCATAAAGCCCCGACTGGTGAAGGGCTGCAGTGATGGTTGACTTTCTACAACTTTCTCCTATCTCCCGACAGCATATCTGGAGCTCAGCCACAGTGATCTTTGGGTTCTTCTTTAGCTCTCTCACCAAGGCTCTTCTCCCTAGATAGCTCAGTTTGGCCGGCTCTAGGAAGGGTTCTGGTCGTCCCAAACGTCTTCCATTTAAGTATTATGGAGGCCACTGTGCTCTTAGGAACCTTAAGTGCAGCAAAAATGTTTTTGTAACCTTGGCTAGATCTTTGCCTTGTCACAATTCTGTCTCTGAGCTCTTCAGGCAGTTCCTTTGACCTCATGATTCTCATTTGCTCTGACATGCACTGTGAGCTGTAAGATCTTATATAGACAAGTGTGTGGCTTTCCTAATCAAGTCCAATCAGTATAATCCAACACAGATGGACTCAAATGAAGGTGTAGAACCATCTCAAGGATGAACAGAAGAAATGGACAGCACCTGAGTTAAATATATGAGTGTCACAGCAAAGGGTCTGAATACTTAGGACCATGTGATATTTCCGTTTTTCTTTTTTAATAAATCTGCAAAAATGTCAACAATTCTGTGTTTTTCTGTCAAAATGGGGTGCTGTGTGTACATTAATGAGGGAAAAAAATGAACTTAAATGATTTTAACAAATGGCTGCAATATAACAAAGAGTGAAAAATTTGCTCAGTATTTAGTAGAAGCCCCCTTTTGATCTAATACAGCCTTTAGTCTTTTTGGGAAAGATGCAACAAGTTTTTCACACCTGGATTTGGGGATCCTCTGCCATTCCTCTTTGCAGATCCTCTCCAGTTCTGTCAGGTTGGATGGTAAGCGTTGGTGGACAGCCAACTTAAATGATTTTAGCAAATGGCTGCAATATAACAAAGAGTGAAAAATTTAAGGGGGTCTGAATACTTTCCATCCCCACTGTATGTCTTTATCGTAGGAACCCAGATACACTGTAAGGCAATAGAAACATGTGCATAAAAGTACAGGCACGCGGATCTATATACAAAAATGTTGGGACTACTCTTATACACTATATAAAAAATAATGATAGATAAGTTAAGCGAAGCCAAATACAGTGTGTCAGCGTAAAAAATCCTTGAGGTAGAGATAAAGGAAAACACCCAAGCACAGTAGCCAAGCATAAACGATTGTTATATAGAATATATCTATTTTTAAAATATAAAGGCACCAACGCGCAGGTGAAACCAAGCACAATCAAGGCATAAAACCTAATATACTGCTTGCAGGTCACAGCGTGCTGTATCGAGGCCCAAAGACCCAGAAAAACTGTCCAAAGATACTCATACACCAGCCGATATTGATCGCATGGCAATCACAGCATGGATATATAATATTATGCAAAGAATAATAAATGACCCACACACTACTGGTAGCAATGAAAATAATAATGATAAAGGTGTCCAAAAGAGCTCAAAGTGATGAGGCAGAAAGTGAGACATATGAGGCCATATAACAAAGAATGAGAACACAAAAAACAAATCGGGTCATATTAAAAGGTACAAAGGCACCATCGCGCAAGTGAAGCCAAGCACGATCAAGGTCAAAAGCTAGTATGCTGCTTGTGAATCACAGCACGGTGTGTCAAAGCCCAAAAAACCTGCAAAAACCATGCAGGGATACTCGTACATCAGCCAATGTTGATCGCATATAGATCACTGCATAAATATAAAATACTATATAAAGAAATAAATGCGGGTCAATCAATGACCCACACAGAATGGTAACAATAGAAGTAAGGGTGTCTGGGCTAGTTCAGGGTGACAAGGCGGAAAGTAAGACATATGAAGCCATATAATAAGAATACAAAAAAAAACAAATCAAAAAATTATTATATAAAAAAAATTATATGGAAAAGATGAAAAATAGACAAATATATCGGTCCTCACTGTATGAAGGGAAGTACAAACCTGTCCCTCATAAAAGTGACTAACATCCCACGCAAAGTTGAACCAGAGCGGGATGCAAGTCTGTAAATGGAAAATCCAGAAGACTTCCCTCCGACAGAGGGACCGAAAACTGTCGCCCCTCCCCCTCGCCTCGACACCCTGACCTTCTCAATGACCTGAACCCGCATGGCTGTTCTGTCACCATTGTGGCACCCATTGAAGTGTCTTGCCACATTGGTAGACAATTTTTAACTATAAATGTGCTCTTGAAACCGGTCTCTGAGACGTCTTGTGGTCCTGCCCACATATTGCATATTCTGACTCCGATTGTTGTGAATCGACTGTCCCTTGAGAGACCTCTATGCCTGGCCTGTATAAGATATAATCACTAAGGACAATCCTCATCAGATAGTTTGAACTCACCAAATACCAATTCCATCCACAAGATGCTTTTATTATGAACATCAGGTTACAGCAGATGACAGGATACAAACAGATGAATAGGTTGTGGTATTTATGCGGTCAAAAGATGATATTGTCTGTAGCTTACAATGCAAAATACATGTGCCCTGCTACATGTGGCTTGACGCTGCATCCATGACACAGGAAGTACCAACTCAGGAATAAGGGTGGAGCATTACATACAAAGGAAGCGTGTCATAATATAAGGGAAAAGAACATAAGAAACAAGTGCATTACCACAAAAGGTCACTACATGGCAGCATGTGAATTAAATATAAACGTCCATAGAAAATGGTTAGGAAAACAATCTGTATAAATTCTATGCCCCATCTGGGCGGCACATTGCATATCACAGATTGCACATGTAATTAAACTATGTTGCTCGTATTGCAATTGAAAAAGGACCCAATGTTATATACTCTATGGTTGGTCGAGGAGCTAAAAGTAGTGCCATCACATATGTGGCTACAGCAGGAACATCCCACTGTACCACACCTGTAGTTACCCTTGCAGTGCAACCAGGTGACCAAACGGGGAGCCTTGGTGTAGAAAAAGCTGGGGACAAAGAGCACCCCAATGAGGGGGCTCTACGTGAAACAATATTGACCCCCTCCCATTAGAATCTCGGAACAAGTACCGTCCGAGAACAAGATAGGCTGATGTTTATTGAAAATTTGTTTTATCAAATTTAATTCACTGCTGAAGGGGGTAGACAGTGTTAATTGAGTCTGTTTCCCTTTTACGTTCTCATTTCTAATGCTCTCCTTCTGACAAGCCACTTTATTGACAAGATCAGATCTATCTTGTCACCTAGCTATAGTAAGCGCTCTCTCGAGCATTCACCTAGGGTAACCCCATTGTATGAACCTCCAATATAGGGCCCGTGCCTCCTTTTCAAACTGATCGTTGTTACTGCAAATACGTGTCACACGTACAAATTGGCCAACAGGGATGCCCTTGCTCGTGTGTCTTTGGTGGCCCAACTGGGCAAGTAGGAGGGAGTTGCCTGAAAGGGGTTTTCTGTATAGAGTGGAACATACCCTGTTATCCATGCCTGACAGGCAAACAACCAGGAAACACATGGAATCACTGTCGGCCATGCCAGTAAATGACAAATTTAAATCAGTATCATTAAAATACACAAGCATAGATGGCATGAGGTCCACTCCCCCACGCACGACCAGCAGGAGATCGTCTATAAATCTAAGATAGAGGAAGATCTTGGCCCTGAAGGGATTTCCACCTCCAAAGATGCAGGACCGCTCCCACCAACCCATGTATAGGTTGGCCAATGAGGACGAAAACTTAACTCCCATGGCAGCCCCGCACCTTTGGAGGTAGAAATCCCCATCAAAAACAAAAAACAATTATGTGACAACAAATACTCCAACACATCCGCAATGAATAAGTGGTGTTCAATTAGCAGGTCTGTTAATGTCTCCAGGTAAAAAAGGACCGCTGCTATCGCTTGATTGTGGAGAATAGAGGAGTAGAGGCTGCTTACATCAAAAGTAACCCATGAAAATTCCTCCTGCCACTCCAGATCCTTCATAATATATAAAAGATGGTTGGTATCTTTAAGGAATCCTGGAAGCTGGTTCACCAAAGGTTGTAGTTTTTTATCCAGCCATTGACCTAACTGTTCATTCAGGGAATTAATCCCTTATATGATAGGTCTGCCCTGCAGGGGCTCTAGTCCCTTGTGTGTTTTTGGCAAATGATAAAACGTGGGGAGAACGGGAATTATGGTATAAGGGACGCAGCCTCTTTAGAATTAAATAAGCCTAGTCCCGTGCCCCTACGTATCAATTCCACAAGCACACCTCTAAACTTTTTGGTGGGATCCCCCTTTAGTGTAACATATGTAGATCGATCAGACAATTGTTCAATGGCCTCTTGTCTGTACTGTTCGGTGTTGAGAACCACAATCAACCCTCCCTTATCTGAGTTACAGGTGATAATGGTATCACCCGCACTCAGATCTTTAAGTGCTACTCTCTCTTCCTTGGTGATGTTATCATGCCATGTTGTTTCACCCTGTTGTGTTTGGTATGCCAAGGCTGTCAGATCACGTTCAATATTTTTTGTGTGGAGGGGTGCCTTTCCTCCAATCAGCTCTAACACACTGTAAATGCAGTATCTCCGCCCCCTCCTCCGTGATACTAACTGATGCACAAAGCTTTTTAACATGATCTGCACTTTTGAAAGAGTGTAGAGAAGAGAAGACTGCAGATAAACAAGTAAAACCTATGTAGGAGGATTTGCTTCATCTCTGTGTATCATCTGAGGCTGTTCACTTCACTGGGTATATGTGAGGGTTTACAACCACTTTAAGTTCCTGCTTGTCAGAAATCATGAATCAGACTGAGACAGAAGTACAGTTAAATCTCACTTGTTTAATAATAATAAAAAAAGGTAAACAGAGTAAACGTAGTAAAAACATAGCCAGAGTTCAGGAACCGGAACGGATAAGCAGACAAGCCAAAATGTCAGGGAGCCAGAGATTTGGGTAGTAGAACAGCAAGCAGGATCTGGAGCCAGAAGAAATGTCAGCCAAGCAAGTCTTTAACAGGAACACAGGAGAGCGTCTCTTGAGATATGCCCAAGGTGAAGGCAGAAATCATCTGGGCTGGACGGCTTAAGTAGGCAGGACTGACGAGCAGGATATCATCAACAAATGAGTCACAGTGAAGAGTTAGGAGCTGGCACTTAGCCGACAGCTGAGCAGCCAGCTCTGAGAAGGAAGGGCTGAGCCCAGCCCTGACACTGCTGCATCAGGCGGAGAAGACAAAAAAGATTTAGGAGCCACATTTCATATTTATCTAAAAAACATATTTTAGTTTCTTAATCCTGACCATAACAAATAAAGAAAAATCATTATTAATTTCAGGAACTGTACAGTCTGTCAGGACCTGGCTCACCTGCTGGTTGCACTGTGGTTTCCTGGCCGGAGGGTTGTAATTCCAGTGTCCACCAGCGGGTGTCTCCCAGCAGCCAACATCAGGTGGAAACTGATTACTGGTGTCTGCTGACTTCTGGGAGACACCCGCTGGTGGACACTGGAATTACAACCCTCCGTCCAGGAAACCACAGTGCAACCAGCAGGTGACGCAAGTCCTGACATGTGGGAGATTTACTAAAACTGGTGCAGCTGTGCATGGTAGCCAATTGGCTACTAACTTCAGCTTGTTCAATTAAGCTTTGGCTAAAACCTGGGAGCTGATTGGTTTATATGCAGAGCTGCACCAAATTTTGCACTCTCCAGTTTTAGTAATTAACTCCCACAGTCTCTAACAAAGCAGCCTCTCCCACTGTCACTTACCTTCCTTGTTCTCTGCTCTGTCTGCCTATAGGATGCATTCATTTAAAGTGATTTTAAGGTCTAATTTTTTTTCTATAAAATTATTAAACATGTTATACTTACCTACCCTGTGCAGTGCATTTGCACAGAGCAGCCCAGATCCTCCTCTTCTCGGGTCCCTCTTCTGTGCTCCTGGCCCACCCTTCCTGTTGAGTGTCCCCACAGCAGGCAGTTTGCTATGGGGGCAAGCGAGCCAAGTCACAGCTCCCTGTGTCCATTCAGATACAGAGCTGCGGCCCGGCTCTGCTCCCTCTCTTTCCTGATTGGCTAGCCAGACTTTGATTGACAGCAGTGGGAGCCAATGGCGCCACTGCTGTAACTCAGCCAATCAGGACGGAGAGTCTCGGACAGCCGAGACACTTGTGCACATCGCTGGATAGAGATGGGGCTCACGTAAGTATTAGGGGTGACCGAGGGGGGGCTGCTGCATACAGAAGGCTTTTTATCTTAAAGTGGTTGTAATCCCCTTTTTAGAACTTGTACCTATAGGTAAGTCTACAATAAGGCTTACCTATAGATACTGTAAATATTTCCTAAACGTTCGCCATTTAAGAGATATTTACCTTGTAGTACACCGATGATGTCATCGGCACATGAGCTGTGAAGAAACAGCCCTCTTTGCCGTTTCTCCCCAAGCGAGTGCCGTGACTGGTGGCTCCAGTGCACATGCGTGTGAGTGATGTCACGTGGCTCCGGCCAGTCACAGAGCCTGGAGTCCGCGGCCGCTGAAGGAAGAGGGGCGAAGATGGATGCGGCCACCAGCGGGGACAGCGCAGGCTTCGTTTGAAGGTAAGTGCAAGTGCCACATAATGGGCTAGTATGCGATGCATACTAGCCCATTATGATTTTACTTTGCAGGGTTTGCAGGGAACAAAAGAGGAACTACAACCCATCAGGATTTACTTCCCCTTTAATGCAGAGAATGCATTAAGATAAAAAACCAACTGACTTTGCAACCCCTTTAAGGAAATGTTCTACCTTCTTCTCAAGTATGAGATACCTCTACTTACCTTGGTTCAAGCTAGACCAATGTAACTATGCAACAAAAATACAAAAATAATACCTGGAGTTCAGCTTCAACATTATATTTGTTGATTTATTTTTTTACATTTGTTTTTCACTTAACATTTACCAACTAATATATTCTGTTTTAATAAATGTACTTAGTTTGTACACTACAAGATAAACGTTTCTTTTTTTAACACCCACGCACTTTTTCTTTAAAAACCCACATGTAAATTATTTTTTTTTCTACGTTTTGTTCTGTTGGATAAACAGGCTTCCATTATCTAGTCATTACAATATTTCTCCTTTAGCAGCCTTAGATTGCTTCTGGCAGATATGAATGTGTGTATTAGTATTAAATGTTGATACCAATACACACATTTATAATTAAAGAAGGATAATGACTACGTGAAGAATGGGATTAAAGTCAACGTTCCACCTGCTGAACCCTTTCACCTGTACGACCCAAAGGGCCCTGCCAACCTTGCTCAGCTGTTTTCCAAATGCTTGGAGTCTAAATGAAGCCAGCGCTCCATATTGAATTCCCATGTGTTTATTAGGAAAATAGAAACATGTCATATGAAGCTGCCGGTGAAACCGAATCCCATTGACCTGGTCACTCTATCAATGTTAGTTGTTGCTTTGCAGCTTTTTCATCATTCAAGGAAACTGATGTCAAAGTTTGTGCAAGCTCTGACTGCTCTCCTTATTGTCATTGTATCAAGCCGGCAAAATGTTCACCCTTAGGGAATCATACCTACGTCTGTGTATTTCTGTTCAGCAAGCACTAGCAATTGTACTCAAAAATATCACGTACAACTGACAAATACAATGGTGGCATTCAATAAGTGAATGTTATTTTTTTTTTATATCATTTTGAAATAGTTCCATTTAGTAATAGTTTTTTTAAATCATTTTTTTTTTTATGTCACATTGGACGGGTGCTGATTAGACTGACTATACTGGTGTAGCTACCACTGTACAGGCATGCTACTTTCCCCATACATATGAGGTTATACCTGCACTAGGGATGAGACAAACTGCCCTTCAGCCAACTTCAAAGAAGTTTGGATGCTTAATCCGAACCCTATTGAAATCAATGGGAGCCAAATCTGTCAAAAATGCCCATGTTCTGGGCTAATAAGCAAGGGGTTGTAAAAAAAAAAATGCATGAGGGTGGGCTTTATCCCAGGGTACGTGCAAAAAATTAAAATTCAGCCAGCAGCAGTGATTTTTTAAAAATGCTTAAAGTGAAACATCAAAAATGTCAAATTCCTTTAAATAACATGTTTGGAGGTATCTTAATCCTGCCAGTGAAGTGGGCACATACTGTATCTATGATGTATAGAAAGTGCTGCAGCAGCACTGACATTTACAATGGAAAAACATGCTTTAAATGGCCGTCAAATAGCATTTCTTCGCCAGTTTCGTTTTTTTAAAACATACAGGCCCTCTAAGGGTCTGCTACATATTTTTGGGGGAAAAAAGACAGTACCAGAGAGAGGGTACAGTACCACATGTATGAGCCTCAGGGGTGTAGCAACCAAAAAGATAAATAATCAACTAATTATAAATATACAAAATGTATTAGTCTCAAAAAACTATTACAAAAATATATGTCTACCTCCACCTTCCACCATCTAATATAGACAAAACAAAAATTGCGTCTAGACACCACTCACGCATACCTACAGTGGCATATATGGACCACAAATGTAATGGGTTTTGGGGAACTGTGTAATGATTCCACCGGTGGTAAGACGTAGCAAGGGTAGTGATAATAGGACTATGTTCAGCCAACTAAGGTTTCCAAGAGATATAAAATGTACATAAGGCTTTCAGATCATAAGTAGATGGAAATGTAAATATAAAATCGTATGAAACTATTTTATGAAGGAGCAGTGATGGAATAAAGTTATTCAACTGGTGAATTTCTGAGCCCAATATATTTTTGGGGACCTTTAGAGGGGGTTAGACAATCACTCGGAACAAGCTTCATCAGCTAGCTTAACTCACCAAACTCTTGAAATCCACAAATGTCTTTATTGCATGCAGAACACTGAGACAATACATTAAGTTGTCATTGATGACGTCACAATGACAAAACATATTCACTGATCCAGGAGAAGCTGCTAGCTTCTGTTACCTTTCCTTTATCGATTGTACTTTGCATTTGTATTGATTGCAATTTTTACATGCAGAAACTCAGAGAAGCGTCCCCTAGGCTCTTCCTCCACTCTGACGTGTTTTATGGGATAACAGGAAGAGGATCCTAGAAGGAAGTACACATACCAGCATTAAGAACTTTCTCCAGTGCCTTGGAGGACACCTCCTGCCAGTGCCCCGGGACAATGAGCTCACCAGCCTCAGAGCACTTGCCCTCCATATCCATTCATCTTTACTATTGGCTCTCCCTCCACCCGGCTACTGTACAGAGGTGAAGGTAAACAAGGGTCATGTGATTGCCATCCTGAGACACAGGGATGCATGTGAGAGAAACATGGAAATGAATTCATGCAGGAGTTGGTTTCATTAGTGACAATGTTCCAGGCTTACATTTTTTGGACTCCTTGAAGACTGGAGAAAATTATGCCTATTTGGGAGAAAGGAGCAGATTCAGTTGCTTATAACTTTGTGAATGCCCTATTTAGTAAGTAACACATAATTGAAAAGAGGATGCTGCATAAAGGGGGTACTGTTAAGCGGGTGTGGGGGTATGCAGTGATGGAGGCGAAGATGGGGTGCTGCAATGGAGGTGAAGGGGGTGCTGTGACAGAGGTGAAAGGGGTGCAGTGATGGAGGTGAAGATGGGGTGCAGTGATGGAGGTGAAGATGGGGTGCTGTGATGGAGGTGAAGATGGGGTGCTGTGATGGAGGTGAAGGGGGGTGCAGTGAGAGAGGTGAAGGGCAGTGCTGTTATGGAGGTGGGGTCAGGTGACCAGGGTTCTGTGCCACCTGGGCGGCTGTCTGGGTGCACATGTATTGTAATGCCCCGGGCTGCTAGGCCATAAGCCTTGGGCCTTTCCTGAGGACATCTGGCTGCTAGGCTGTCTGAGGGCCTATCCAGAAGCAAGCTAGCAGCGTAGGGTTGGGACTGCGGCTTGCAGTCCAATCAGAAGCAACGGTTCTGATTGGACTGCTGTAGTCGGAGGTAGAGGGAAAGCTGTCACCACTAAGGGACCAAAGGAGTAGCTGAAGCAAGTATCTGTGAAGTATTCTCACCAGCCGGGGACAGTGAAGAATTGGGAAAACTTCAGCAGGTGCCAAGCCAGGGACCCAGCCAGTGGAGGTGACACTTGTGGAGCATTATTGTGTGCCAAGCCAGGGACCAAGCAGGCCAGCGGGGTGACACTTGAGGAGTATCTGTGAGTGCCAAGCTAGGGACCCAGCAGGAATGTGGGGGGTGATGCTTGAGGAAGATACTGAGTGAGAAGATTGGAAGAGCTCAGGAGATCCAGTGGCGAGTGGATCTGTTAGTCTAGTGAAAGACTGGGAGCTCAGCTGAGTGAAGTTCTACAATAGGAGATTGTAGAAGAAGTGGAGGAGTTAATTGCAACCGTTGTTAGAAACTGTTACAAGACTGTTGCCTTAGAAGACAGCGGTCCTACTCATGCAGACGTGGTGTCTTGCTGGATTCCTTTCCCTGCATGGCTGTCTGCCTATAGAAGTCTTGGAGTCTGCCAATTAATACTGCATCTACTAAAGGGTGGCCTGGCTCTAACCCTCTCTACCACAGTTTTGCTAAAAGACAATAAATCTATTTGCATTCAAGAAGTGTCTGGCACCCATCAATCTACCTTGCATTATACCCACTATGCCTTGTAACCCACTCTACACAAAAAAATGTCAGCTGTCCCTAACTCTGGAGGTCACCATAAGGCCTAAAGAGGACCTGGACTTGGCTACATATACTTCCGAGCAAAGTGTTAATTGTCTCAACAGTTGCTGGTTGCTAAGCAGTCTCTGACTATTTCAATAATGAAGTTCTTCTCTAAGGTAGGCTCTCTGCCCGTTTTCAGTGTATGCAAAACCATATGTAAAGGAAGCATTTTTTTTTTATTAAATGATTCATTGAATTCATTGAATGATTGTGCTGAGGTTTATATGTGTCTGTGAGACTCTTGCTTGTGGCACAGCATATTTTGTAGGTACAACGAAGCCCAGGTTTTGTTTAACTGTTCCCCTTAAGCCTAGGGTTGTCACATCATCCCTTTAATCCAGGACACACATTAATTACACAGGTTCTGTGGCTGATTAAGGTGGTAATTAAACTCACTTGATGCCTTATCTGCATCATGTAGATCCACGCCAATCATGATGCATGTCAACCCAACAAAAGTAAAAGAAATGTCACCACCAAGACACATACGTCCCATTCCCAATTCGCCTGCCCCCCCCCCCCCCCCCGACGAATGACAGGGTGAACAGATGATAGCTGTTATATACAAGGGGGTGGGATCTCCACGATATCATTGACCATATATGGACATGGGACATGACTTTCTGGCTATGATTCATGTAACACCAATATTTAAGGTGTAATATACACTATGGTCAACATGCACAGCCACCATGAAGCCACCCCTCCCCCCCACACCACTTTTTTCAAGATGAAGGGGTTCTTCTCCCTGGAGCATCCTGTCAAATTTAAAATCGGTGCAGGTTCGTGTGCCACCCTCGGCAGCGCTGTAGGGGGGCTGTGCACAGCACAGGGAGGGAGATCAGTGCGGTGGCACGTGAGGACAATTACAGAATGATGCACTGTGTCTGTGTCTCTCCCTCCAGCAGCTGAAAGCCAGTGGGAGGAATAAATCGCCTTTCAGCTTCTGGGAGAAACACAGACACAGTGCATTGTTCTATAATTGTCCTCCCGTCCTGCCATACCGATCCCCCTGCTGTCCGGGCCCCCCTGTGTGCACGGGCCCCCTATCAGCAGCCCTGCACACATCCATCGGTATGGTATGTTAAGTTTTATTCAGAATGTATGGCACCGCATTGCACCAATGCATGTAACTTACTGGTGTAAGTTACACCAGCAGAATACCATGAATGGGCCCTCTAGTGTGTTTCAGCTCCATTCATGTGGTCTCTTAGGCTAAATGTTAACTTTCTCTTCCCTCTTCTGTGCTTTTCAAAACTCAATCAAGCATTCAACCTCCTTCCTGCTTTGTCACATCATATGAGAGGAGAATTCATCTGTTACCTTTGCTTTTGTTGACAAAATGTTATTATTCATTATGCATTTTGCATCTGGAGTCCTGTGTTTTACATCCATTATCTTACTTTCCGATCCATCCTTTTTTAAGGCCCCATGCTAGTCCTCGGCTTTCTGTCATTGCATACTTCAGTTATTCCTTCCGGGCAATCACACCGTTAAAAAACAAACGCATACCTTGCTTTGCAGAATTAAAATGAACAGAATTTGGAGCTGATACTCAAGAGACAGTAGACACCACTTCATTCAATTAGCGCTTCTCATTTAATACAGAACCAGTTAATGACTGCCTGAATTTGGACCTCATAAATTAAGTTTCTTATTTTGTAAGTCAGGCTTGGTTTAGTGTGATCTTTTACCTAGTTTCTTGGGCATTCACAAAAGTAATTTTTATTTGCACCACCACTGTCTGGAGAGATGAATTTTGTACAAGTTTGATGGTTTGGGGGATTCACTTTAAAAACAGAACTATCTTTAACCACTTGCCTACTGGGCACTTAAACCCCCTTCCTGCCTAGGCCAATTTTCAGCTTTCAGGGCTATCACTCTTTTGCCCTGTACACACGGTCGGACTTTCCAACGGAATATGTGCGATCGGAGCTTGTTGTCAGAAATTCCGACCGTGTGTGGGCTCCATCGGACTTTTTTCATCGGAATTTTCGTCACACAAAGTTTGAGAGCAGGCTATAAAATTTTTCTGAAAACAAAATCCGTTTGTGTAAATTCCGACCGTGTGTGGACAATTCCGATGCACAAAGTGCCACGCATGCTCAGAATAGATTAAGAGACGAAAGCTATTGGCTACTGCCCCCTTTATTAGTCCCAACGTACGTGTTTTACGTCACTGCGTTCAGAAGGATCGGATTTTCTGACAACTTTGTGCGACCGTGTGTATGCAAGACAAGTTTGAGTCAATATTTGAACGACAACTGCACGGTCATGCTACACTGTACCCAAATTAAAATTTTCTCATTTTTTTCACACAAATAGAGCTTTCTTCTGGTGGTATTTAAAGCGGAGATCCGCCCACCCCACGAAAAATTAAAAGTCAGCAGCTACAAATTCTGCAGCTGCTGACTTTTAATATATGGACACTTACCTGTCCAGGGAGCCCACGATGTCAGCACCGCAGCCAACCAGCTGTCGGGTGAAGCCGCTGCCCTTTGCCAGTAAGGGAACCCAGCAGTGAAGCCTTTCGGCTTCACGCTCGGTTCTGTACTGCGCATGTGCGAAGTGCGCTGTGCATTCCAATTGGTCCGGTGGCGGAGAAAGGAGGAGGGGGCCAGACTTCTGACGTATCTTGCTGCGGTGAGGTCCGACGGAAGTGGGGACAGGGTACATGTCGAAAACAGGTCCCCGTCCCCCCCCCCTCCCCCTGAAAGGTGCCAAATGTGGCACCTGAGGGGGTAGGAGACAAATAAGCGGAAGTTCCACATTTGGGTGGAGCTCCACTTTAATCATTACTGGGGTTTTTATTTTTTGCTAAAAAAACTGAACATTTAAAAAAAAATAAAAACAGTTTTATAGTTTGTTATAAAATTTTGAAAACAGGTAATTTTTCTCCTTCATTGATGTGCGCTGATGAGGCTGCACTGATAGACACTGATAAGGCGGCACTGAGGGGCACTGATGAGGCAGCACTGGTGGGCATTGATAGGTGGCACTGATGGGCACTGAGAGGTGGCACTGATGTGCACTGAGGGGTGGCACTGATGGGTGGCACTGAAGGGCGGCACTGAAGGGCACTGATAGGTGCCATTGATAGGTGGCACTGATGGGCACTGGTAGTTGACACTGATCAGCAGCACTGATGATGAGGCACTGATGGGCACTGATAGGTGGCACTGGTGGGCATTGATAGGTGGCACTGGTGGGTGCTGGTAGGTTGCACTGGTGGGCACTCATAGACAGCACTGATATGCACTAGTAGGTGTCACTGGTGGGCACTGGCACGTGGCACTGGTGGGCACTGCACTGGTGGGTGCTGTTAGCGTGAGGAAAGAAAAGCCAATTACCAATCGTGTGTTTACATCATGTGATCAGCTGTCATCGGCTGACAGCTGATCACGTGAGAAGAGGCCGGGATCAGCCCCTTACTCCGATCTGTTCCTGGATTGGGTTCTCTGTTTTCTACATATATGCCTATTTTATCTTGCTAATTTTAACAAGACTTCATCACTATCAGTTCCCTTTCTTTCCATATACTAACCACCACGTTGGGGGAGATCTCTTGTAGACCAGCTCAAGGCATCAGTCACTGCTGGATCTTTTCCCTTTTAGCCTGAAAAGCTAGGGATCCCATAGATCTGGTGAGTGTGGACACTGAGGGGGAGGGAGTCACATCACAGAATGGACGTTTGGAGCACATACACATTAAAAAACAATTTAAATAAAAATAAAAGGAAAAACAAACATTCAACACAAACAAACATATAAGCGGTGCCTAATCAATTAACCCAAAGATTGAGCGGAATCACCACATGGAGTTATCTGAACATTGCTTCTAAATTGTAGAAGTTGAATAGGCACAAAAACGGCAGTTATTGTAGCAATGGTACAATGTACAGTATGTTGTAAAGTAGATCATATTCTTATTCAGGTAGATAATTGTTCTGTTTCAAGAACTGGTTTATGCATCGATATACAGTCGACCCCCGAAATCTGTGGGGGTTAAGTTTCCAGAGCACCCGCAAATTGTGAAAAAAACACGAATTCTGGATGTGGTCAAAAAATGCCTATAAATGCCTATTTTGCATTGCTAGAATGTAAAATACCAAACTTAGGTACTCACCAATGGACATGAATGATATTGATTGAAGATGATGATGATGATGAATTAGCTGTACAGTACGATGAAGGTATGTTATGAAGATAATGACTGCACAGCAAAGCAGAGGATTTATAGCTCCTCAGGTGGCGCCTCTTCTTCAGGCACTTCAGGAGGAGTCGTATCTTCTGACAGGTTTTCTTCTGGTGGGGTTTTGCGCTGGTTTTTCTTGATGGGTTTGAGGAGGAGATGCATCACAGGGCACGTTTTCCTCTACGGTTGCTTTGTGTTCTCTCTACAGTACTAAAAAATGTATACAGTTCAAATCCGCAAATGACTGAGGCCGCAAACTCTGAACCATGACTTTGCCGCCTTTAGACCTTGGTACATTCAGCTAGCATGGTCAACAACTTTGTTCCAACCTTTTGCTAGTTCAGCCGACTTTGACATATTTATGTATGTACTGTATATATACACATGTGTATATATATATATATATACTGTATATGTGTGTATGCAATTATTTACTTTTTTCTCCCCCTTTCTGTATTAGATTGGGCTGACCATGCTGACTATATACTAACATTAGGTACCACGTGGTGGGGAATCGGATCACTTATCCCTCAGTGGCTGGGGGAGTGGGTGCTCTCACGGTCCCCCCCCCCCGTTTGGTTTTTCCACCCATGACTCACAGCAGCAAAGGATTAAACGGTCCCTTTTAAGTATTTATGCGGTTCCATTTGCAATTCCTCTCACCTTAACAGGTCAGTGGAGATACAATTACTCATACATGTTCATCTAATATTTAATGTGGTTTTAATGCTGTTTTTTGTATTATAGATAACTATTTTTTGACATTGAATTGACCCTGAAGAAGAAACGTGTTGGGCTTTAACGGTCTTCATCAAACCAATGTGTTGATTGATCAAAGGTTATCTGTTATGTGAACTGCATCTTTTCTTTTATTGTATTGTGCCATGGAATATACTTTTAACTTTTTTCAATAAAAATACTCTTTTATATATCATTGAAGTGATTGATGCCCTACAGGTTGCCTACCCGAATTACAAAGTTCCATGTAGAGGTTGTTTCTTGTTTTGTGTATCCAGTTAGGGATGTGAGCTTCTCACTTGTTCCTTTAACTACAGACTTTTCAACCGATCAAAGTGTAAAGAGACAATGATCTTCTAAAGCTTGTGTCCACTATGAAGTGTGGCAACTAAGTGAGGGAACAAGATGGGTAGGGCCTAGTTCAGGACTAAATCAGCTAATGTAAACATACAGGTAAACTGGAATATACCATTTTACAGGCATTACATTACAAGTTGTAGTTACACTGGATTACCACTAGGTGACAGCACAAAGGTCTTCAAACGCTACATAAGGAATCCAATACAAAATGATGGATACACAATAAGTGTTCCAGAACAGTAATGTTTATAAGAGACAGGTTTTTCAGCAATTTTATGAAACATACAGATTACTTAATGTCAGATGAGCATTTCCTCTGTAGGTGGTATTACTCAGTAATACTGCGATCCCTAAATTCCCTGCAGTTATCTGGCTGTCAGTGGGAGACTGTTCTAGGAAGCTGACAGAGAAAACACCCTGTAGGGAAAACTTACTTTTTCTCTCCTCATCAGGTATCTCTCCCTAATGGTGCTCCTATTCTCTCCCTAGCCCCAGCAGGGGCCGTGTTCTTATCTTATACCCACACTGCAGGCACACCGAATGAGGCAGGATCATATTTATTATAGAATCCTTAGTCAAGATGGTTAAGAGATAATTATTCCTCAATGGGCTCGCCTCCTGATTTATATGGGATTGTGCTTTATGAGTACTGAAACCTTCCTTTTCTTGCATTGCCCACACTGTGAAGACAATTGTTTTAGTTGAAAGTGTTCTAAGAGTGGTTTGTACCATTGTAGCTTTTTTGGACATTAAAATGAAGAAACTCAGTAAACACCTTGGACAAAGAAGTGAAGCTTTTTGATGCTACCAGTATGGCCTATACTTGCAAGGATGGGTGGGGGGGTTTAGCACAGTGAGGGATGTAGTAGTTGCACTGTACCAGAGAGCTGCTCTAAGGTGATGTCAGCTCTGATGTAGAGCCTGAACCTACTATATGGATAAAGGCCTCCAGAATAAAGTGTATACCCATGTCCTGTATAGAGCAAAGTGAACCTACCTCATGGAACTTGGTTTCTGATCGTGTGGAAATTGTTGGAAGGTGCAAGACCCTTTCAGAATTCTGAGGCTTAGATGGACCTACTGAACAGGGGGTGTTTTCCATGGGAGACAGTTCCTACAACTCCCATTATTACCACCACCTGCAAGATTATGAAGTGGCAGAGATATCAATGATTGAATGAATACTAGAAAGTAAGCATTAAGGACACTTTTACAGATGTTGCACATGTAATGATTAAATGAATACTGGAAAGTAAGCATTGAGGACACTTTTACAGATGTTGCACATGTTATGGATACATATTGTGAGATATGTGAGATACATGTGCTGGAGTGCAGATCTCATTGGAGTATGAAAATTGGAAAGTATTCCATTGTGCTAGAGTGCAGATCTCAGTGGAATATGGCTATTGTAAAGTATGCCATTGTGCTGGAGTGCAGATCGCACTGGAGTATGGATATTGCAAAGAATTCCATTGTGCTAGAGTGCAGATCTCAGTGGAGTATGGATATTGCAAAGAATTCCATTGTGCTAGAGTGCAGATCTCAGTGGAGTATGGCTATTGGAAAGTATGCCATTGTGCTGGAGTGTAGATCTCACTGGTAGCATGAATACTGGGAAGTGAGCTGTGTTTTCTGTGGCACAGATCTCCCTTCTTACAGTAAATGAATAGTAAGGCTATGGTAAGGCGTCAGTTATTTTAAAAATTAACAAAGGGAAGTTTATTTCTCTTAATGGGAAAATGTGGGAGAAAGGGATAGGGCCAGGGGCGGCCCCTCCATTAAGGGCACATGGGCACCGCCTCCCCTATGCATCACCGCCGCCGCCCCCTATCCATGCGTCCGGCCCCTTTCAGGATGCTGGGTGCATAAATTACAGTGGCAGGGGTGTTTTTTTGAAGCAACGATTAGAGCCAGAGGCTTTAATAGGTTTCAAAATAGGGTGGACTCCGGGCGCAGAGCATTGCGCTCAGAGCCCATCCAGGTGTGTTAGAATAGGGAATGAATATTCCCTATTCTCACACTGAATTGCCTCTCCGCCAATCAGGAAGCATGGGTCTGAGACCCGTTTCCCGATTGGCTGAAAGGAGAAGCGTTCTGATTAGCCGCTGAGGAGGAGGGAGGAGATGGAAGCCTCCGAGCAGGGCAAGGAGAAGCTGCTTATGATGCCCACAGAGGAGAGCCGGGGAAGCCGCCCGTGATTGCCCGCCATGGATGAGGTAAGTGCACCAACCAACCGACCAACACGACCCAATCGTGGTGGGGGTATCGGGTGCACTGTTTGCCGCCCCCCCAAAAAACAAATACCACCAACCCCCACTGGGTAGGGCACAGGACAACTTTAGGCAAATGCAATAGCAACGATCTGTATTCTATAGTGACAGCTGTGTCCTGTAGCAACAACCTAACTCACAGTATCCCACTGTATTTCCGCAGATGAGTTCTCTCCTGAAGCTTTCCCAGCCACTTCATAGTCCCCGGCTTATGAAGAGTCTTCCCTGGTACTCCTTCAGAACTTAATCCCTCTCAACCTGCCACCGGCAACAAGAGTGGTTGACCATCTGGCAACTTCCTCTCTCATGCCTCTCGACATCGACCAGGCTCTCCTCCGGCAGAGCACTTTTACACGTGGTTAGGCCTATGGCTTCAGGCCTACACCGCAACAGCTGTTCCTCACGTACCCACCCAGACCGCAGTCCAGGGCGGGTGGAAGGAACCCAGATCATCTGACCTCCCCCGAATAAATACCTTCTCCCAGCATCTTTGGCAGCTAAATAAACTCCTGCCAATTGGCTGAGAAAAGTATACACACTCATAACCTGCATTCTCTGTCATTCATCACACTGATGCCAAAGGTAACAGTGCCACCTATTGACAAAAGGGAGAAATCACAGGTAACACCAGGCTTAGGAGAAACCATTCAATAGACTACAAATTAGCCAGGCTAGCTACCATCTAGCACAGCAAAATTTATTAGCAGCCTTGTTTAGGACAAAGGTGCTACATTTGTATGCTTTGGAAACATTAATGATTTCTGCTATAGTAAGTACTAGGGATTATGGAGATAACTGATTATTGATCTAGGACTGTTCTCAACCAATAATGTCATTATTCTACGCACAAGGCTGTGAAGGGAATCGCTGACCCGATGTCATTTGGCTTTGCTTTGCAAATTACTTCAAAAAGCTAAGACTAGGGGATACCTTGAAGCTCTGGGTAATCAAGGAGAGCAACCTTATTTGTGTAGCCCAGGTCCTGAACTGGTCTGGCTGTTTGATCCCAGGTTTCATTCCCTGAAGGCCACATTGCAGCGAAGCACACAATATTTCCCAATCACTTGAGTCATAGAATAGACAGTGCATGTCTTTTTTTGTGTTTTTTATTTGTGTTGTAGAAATTGGATAAGGTGAGGGTGCGCCTAGGTATACTCCAATGAACTTCAAACTGGTAGTAGAGGACACCACTACTGAACTAATACTTTAGGGTGAAGGCACCCCCTTTGAAGTGTAGACATACTGGTATTAAATAGGAACTCCTCAGCAGGAATACATTCCTGTGTGTACTGGTAGTAAAAAAAATCTCCTAAATGAGGCAAAGGAAAGTCTCTAAGTTCAGAAGGCTGGTACTCAATGTGTCTTGTATCAGTGGTGTATTTAGGTTTTGTGCTGCCCTAGGCCTGACTAAGCTCGCGCACCCCCTAATTTAACTATGACCCACCCCTTCCTGTCAAGGCCACACCCCTTCCTTTTTAAGATCCGCCCTGTCATCTTCATGGGAGGACAGAGGGACACCGCGGGAGGAGGACAGTGAGTGATACAGCATCTTTTCATTTGGGGGGTAAGGGGATATGTGCTGGGTGCTTTGGGAGTCGTGTCCCTCCTCTGTGGCTCCTCCTCCTCCTGGCTGTGTACTGAGTGTGTGTGGCTGACAGTGGGGAGAGAGGTGTCGGCTGCTACGGAAAGCCCATCGCCGCTTGTGGGACTCCAGGCGGCAGATGTCCTGGGTGCCCACGCTGGCGCATCCCTGTCTGGCCAGTTACCGAAACTCAGTGCCGTAACTTGTTGTGGGCTCTGAGACAGTGGCGTCACTAGGATTGGCCTAGAGGATATCAGGTAAGGTACTTCCTAATGGCTCAGTTCCTGGGAACAGTAATGGATAATGGCCAACAGGCTCTCTTACCAGACCCGGTGAAACTGTTACAGTGATTCCTCCGGCTGGACGTTTCCCTTACTCTGGGTTGCCCAGGCCAACTCTAGTGAGTAGTGTAGCATGTCTCTACCCTGGCAGTGGCTTCATCTTTCTGCCCCTCTGGTGGTGCGGGTACAGCGTGGCTCTCTGGTGGTGCGAGTACAGCATGGCTCTCTGGTGGTGCAGGTACAGCGTGGTTCTGGTGGTGCGGGAACAACGTGGCTCTCTGGTGGTGCGGGAAAAGCGTGGCTCTCTCTCTGGTGGTGCGTGGCTCCCTCTCTGGTGGTGCGGGTACATCGTGGCTCCCTCTCTGGTGGTGCGGGAACAACGTGGCTCTCTGGTGGTGCGGGTATAGCGAGCGTGGCTCTGGTAGTGCGGGTACAACGTGGCCCTCTGGTGGTGCGGGTAAAGCGTGGCTCTGGTGGTGCGGGTACAGCGTGGCTCTCTGGTGGTGCAGGTACAGTGTGCCTCTGGTGGTGTGGGTACAGCGTGGCTCTCTGGTGGTGCCGGTACAGCGTGGCTCTGGTGGTGCGGGTATAGAGTGGCTCTCTGGTCGTGCGAGTACAGCGTGGCTCTGGTGGTGCGGGTACAGCGTGGCTCTCTGGTGGTGCGGGTACAGCGTGGCTCTGGTGGTGCGGGTACAGCGTGGCTCTCTGGTGGTGCGGGTACAGCGTAGCTCTGGTGGTGCGGGTACAGCGTGGTTCTGGTGGTGCGGGTACAGTGTGGCTCTCTGGTGGTGCGGGTACAGCGTGGCTCTGGTGGTGCAGGTACAGCGTGGCTCTGGTGGAGCGGGTACAGCGTGGCTCTCTGGTGGTGCGGATACAGCGTGGCTCTGGTGGTGTGGGTACAGGGGTACAGTGTGGCTCCCTATCTGGCTTCCCCAGCACAGTATTGTCTTTTTCTCCTCCTGTAACCCCCCCCCCCCAGCAGAGTGCATGCTTGCTGGGGGCTGTAGCATGATGTCTGTGGACACACACAGGGGCCGCCATTCTTTAGGGACTACTTTTCCTATGATGCCCCTGGAGTCTTCTGATTGGCCCTCTGCTGTGGCCAATTAAGGGGTGGGAAACAGCGGGCAGGAAGCTGGGCGGCGGCACGGCAAAACCAATTAGAGCCGCTCTCTCTCTCTTCTCCGTTCAGCTAACAGAAAGGGGAGGGGGCGAGCGGGGGAGATACACAGACATCCCGCATCTCTCCTCTCCCTGTCACAGATCTGCTGCTCCATTTACCAGAGAACTCCCCCGCTCGCCCCCCTCCTCTTTCTGTCAGCTGAACGGAGAAGAGAGAGAGAGAGCGGCTCTAATTGGTTTCGCCGTGCAGCCGCCCAGCTTCCTCCCCGCTGTTTCCCTCCCCATGATTGGCCACAGCAGAGGGCCATTCAGAGAGAGAGAGAATCACGGCTTTACGGGGCGGCTTGATGGCTCCTGTGCGGGAGGAGAGTGGGTGCCGTTTTGGTAGGGGGGGCGGCTTTTTTGCCGCCCCCCACAAAGTGCCGCCCTAGGCCTGGGCCTTGTTGGCCTAGGCCAAAACACAGCACTGTCCTGTATACTGTGTAGCTACCTGAAGTGTGACTCAGTCTTGGTACTCAAACTGCCTGTATCATGGGCCCTTAGGAAACCTTCTGTGAATGCTTCAGGCCAGCTGCTCATCACAGGACCCCAAAGCTAGTGGAGATCACAGTAGGAGCAATGCCTGCTTCAGTGATTATCAGCTTCCAGAGGAATCTCACAGGTATGGTATATGTAAAAGTATTCATACCTAAAGTTGTTCTTCAAAAATAGCCTAAAGAATGAAAACAGGCCAGCGGGGGGGAAGCTTGAGAGGTATCTAGAGTGCCAAGCTAGGGACCCAGCAGAGAAGCTGGGTAACGCTTGAGGGAGATTCCACCATGAAGATTGGGGGAGCTCAAGGGATTCAGTGGCAGTGAATCAGAGGGTCCAGTGAGAGACCAGGAGGTCAGCGTGGTAAAGAACTACAAGGAGCGGTTGTAGTGAAAGTGAAGGAACTGTTACGTTTGTGTTAGGAACTGTTAAAGTCTGTTGCCATAGGAGACAGCATTCCTACACATGCAGATTTGGCGTCTTGCTGGGTACCTTTCCCTGCATGGCTGTCCTCCTATTGAAGTCCGTGAGTCTGCCAATTAATCTTGCAATTACCTAAGGGTGTCCTGGCCCTAACCTTCTCTCCCCCCAAAAGTTTGTTAAGAGAAATAAACTTTATTTTGCATTCAAGCAATAACTTTAACTACTCTGCACCCACCATGCCTCACAACCCACTATATACAGAAGGATGTCAGCTATCCCTGGCTCTGGAGGTTCTCATTATCATTAGATCAAAGGAGGCCTGGGACCTTGCTGCATTTGGTGCCCAACATGGGGCTAAGGCGTTATCTCTGCAGCCGTCGCCCTTAGCAACAGGCCTTAGCTTCATCTGGATTTTGTCTGGCTCTGTGGGAAAGTGGCAAGTAATATTTACACTTCTAATGGACTGTGTTGTCGTGTGTACTATCAATGTGGGGAAGAGCCAATAAGTCTCACTAATCAGGAGAGAGGATCAGCCTGGTCTTTTGACACTTCCCGCCAGCGCTGTGAGGGTAATACAGATTCCAAAATAGACTCCAGTACAGTTTTGGCTCGCCACAGCATGAACAAGGCGGGTGCCACAGTTCCCAGAGAACATTTTCACCAATCCGTTGGCAGAGGGAGGAGTTTCCGCTCTGCAGAGGAGTGTAGCATCCTGGGGTTTAGTCAGGGTGCTCCTCACAAATTTACTTGCCAAGAGTAGTCATCATGGTTGATTGATAGAGATCTATTGATTTCTCCCTAAGTTTGGCCTTGTTGCACTTTTCTCTTCTACCGCTAGGTGGCCGGGAACTTGTTGGTCCATTGACACAGACAGCAGGACTCCCCCCCCCCCCCGCTGCCATCTCACTGGATTTGAGTGACAGCAGCGGGAGCCCGCTGCTATCAATCTACCCAATGAGGATGGAGACAGCGGCTAGAGCTGCTGGGCTAGTGCTCGGCGCTGGAATGATCGGGTTCAGGAAGGAAAAAGGGGGGCTCTGTGGGGCAGCTGCAGCACAGAAGGTTTTTCACCTTAATGCATAGAATGCATTAAGGTGAAAAACTTTGAGACTTTACAATCATTTTAACTGTCTCTAAAAGCCCCTCCATGTTAGCCTATGTGTCATGCACACATAAACTGTCAGAAGCCTTTAGGGACAGTAGAAAAAAAACGACAGCCTGCGTGTCCAGGAACAGAGGCTGTTGAGCTGTAAAAATGAAAACTGGCCAAAAAAAATCGCTGCTAAACGCATTTGGCGTTTTTACGTTATGGGGAGTGTTTTACTGAACAAATGCCAAAAAAACACTAATGCCGCGTACACACGGTCGGACTTTTTTGAGCTACAAAAGTCCAACGGACGCTGACGGACTAAAGCTGGCTGGTAATCCGATCGTGTGTGGGCTTCTCCGGACTTTCAACGTACTTTTTTAGCCTCAAATCCGACGTACTTTAGATTTGAAACATGCTTTAAATCTTTACGTCGTAACTACGACGGACCCCGAAATCCGCTCGTCTGTGTGCTAGTCCGACGGACAAAAAGCCACGCTAGGGCAGCTATTGGCTACTGGCTATCAACTTCCTTATTTTAGTCCGGTGTACGTCATCACGTACGAATCCGTTGGACTTTTGTGTGGTCGTGTGTAGGCAAGTCCGTTCGTTAGAAAGTCTGCAACAAATCCGCCGCAAGTCCGCCGAAAGTCCGCCGAAAGTCTGTCGGACCGGCTGTCGGACTTTTGTAGATGAAAAGTCCGACCGTGTGTACGCGGCATAACACCCAAAAATGCTGCTTTTTATTGGCAGCAGTGCGGGTGTTTTTTAAACGTCCCGTGTGCATGAGGCCTAATGCCTGCAGCTGCAACCATCACAAATACTTTTCCTATGCTGCTACCAGCATCTAAAACACTCACAATTATCTTAGCTATGTCTAACATGGAATCATACATTTATTTGCAATGAGTTTTCTTTTCCAAAAGTTCACTTTATTAAACTTCTAAACAAAATTGCCTGAGCTACAAAGATATGTTTTACCATAATGAAGTTTCTAGCTTTTATGTATTTGCTATTCAGATTTACCTTTTGTGTTTATTAGAGGGTTCAGCAAGCTTTACATATGGGTGTGAAACATCAGAATGGTATAACACAAAAAAAAAGCGTGATCTCCAAAAATCCTTCTTTACACATAGAACACAGGTCACAGCCATCCACCACTATTCCTGAATAGATGTAACGAGTAGAAATGGAACAGATCACACAATAGGGAATTACCTTCACGGCAACAACTGTGGCTGAAATCTGTCTGAAAATAAATATTGTAAAAAAATATGGCTGCAGAATTGACACCTTCTGTGAAGTTAGTTAATTAGTGATGGTGATGAAGCGATGAAAAGATGTCCTACTCCTTGGTTTTCTGTTGTATGTGAAATTCTTTACTGGAAAACCTTCAAAACCTTTAATGGTCTTTTGAAAACTAAGCCTATTTGCATTAACTTTGCAAGAGCCGTGATACCACTGCTGCAAGGATTAGCGCTTTACTAAGTTAAGAGGTAATTTGCTAGCAAGTAGATTTCCAATTATACTGTTTTTATTAGGGACACGCTGGCACTCCATAACGAGCTGGATAAGGACAGATCAAGACGTGCTAAAAAGGTATTTTTATATAGACATGTGACAAAGTATCAGTATCCTTTTCAATAAACTTTGCAGACTGTGTCCTTAGGCGTCATAGACAAACTTGTCCTCATGGGGTTTAAATAATACCATAACAATGATGACAGACACACAAATAAACTTATCGCCGTACACACATATATGTTGTACCCCGATCAGCCATAACTTTGTGACCACTGATGGGTACATTGATTATCTTGTTACAATGGCATCTAAATGTCGGTGGGATATATTAGGCAACAAATGAACATGCTGACCCCATAGCTCCCAATTGTCCCTGATTTCGAGGGACTGTCCCTGATTTGAAACAAAGTCCCTCTGGCCCTCTTTCCTCTTCATTTGTCCCTCATTTTGGTCTGATCTGTATAGTTGTATATAAAATCCACTATTTATCTTTCATAGTGCTAAACCTTTTATCCAAATTCTAAATGGCTGCATTTTTAAATTTTAAGAACCAGTATAAAGGAATGGTAGTGGTAAAAAAGAAATAGAAAAGCTCTTGTGGGTTTAACAAATGTTTTTTCTTGTTTAATTCCCCTTTAAGGGGGCGTGGCAGGAGGTGTGTCCTATACCTACATACTTTTGCTAATAGGTGTCCCTCATTTGCATCTCAAAAAGTTGGGGGGTATGTGACCCGTATCCACAGCCAAAAGCACCACCAAAAATGGGCACGTGAGCATCAGAACTGGGCCACGAAGTAATAGAAGAAGGTGACCTCGTCTGATGAATCATGTGGATTGCCGGTTTCGTGTGCATTGCTTACCTAGGGAAAGACACAATATGGGAAGAAGACAAGCCAGCAGAAGCAGCGTGATGTTTTGGGCAATGTTCTTCTGGGAAGCCTTGGGTCCTGCCTTTCATTTGACATACTTGACACATACCACCTACCTAAACATTGTCGCTGACCAAGTATACCTGTACATGGAATTGGTATTCTCAGATGGCAGTGGCCTCTTTCAGCAGTAATGGTTTGAGGAACACAAGGATTTTAAAGTCTTGACTTGGCCTCTAAATTAACCAGATCTCAATCCAAATTTGCATCTGTGCAATGTGCTAGAAAAACAAGTCCAATTCATGGATACCCCACCTCGCAACTTACAGAACTTAAAGGATCTGCTACTGACAGCTTGGTGCCAGATACCACATCCCATCAGAGATCTAGGGGTGTCCATGCCTCGATGGGTCAGGGCTGTTTTGGTGGCAAAAGGGAGACCTACTTAATATTAGGAGGATGGTCATAAAGTTATGGCTATATATATATGCTTGCCTGCAACTCATCGGCCAAGCAATGACAGCTAACTTCTGGGTTTAGATGGCTCACATCTAGCCTTTAGCTCTCTGTTAGCTCCATCTTGAGCAGTGGTTCTCAACTCCTGTCCTCAGGACCCACTAACAGGCCAGGTTTGCAAGATAACTGAAATACATCACAGGTGATATAATTTGCTGCTCAGTGATTGCAGTATTCTAGTCTGCATCTCCCCAAGGTAATACTTAAAATCTGGCCTGTTAGTAGGTCCTGAGGACAGGAGTTGAGAACCACTGATCTAGAGCAACTCAGAGCTTACACAGAGCTGGCTATAGACACTAGAGGGCAGTCAAATACACAAACATGATCCAACCACCCTTGGTCATTTGTGGCAGTCAAGCAGGGGCATTGCTAGGATCCTATAAGACCTGGGGCATCCTAAGGCACTGTTAAGCTATAAAATGATGACATGTTTTGCACATCACAGCAAAATGTGTATGTGTATAATGTCCCCTAGCAGCAGCTATATTATAACCCCAACAGCATAATCATTCCCTATTGGTTTATTTATATCCCATAATTAGGTATGAGCTCAAATGTCTGAAAGATGGACATTTACTATTTTGCAAGATAAAACATCATATACTGTATATTGTATTCGATTGGCCATGTAAACGAAGGGGCGGGGTTTGCGTGATACCACTGACAACACATGGCGATGGCCATAGTTCATCATATATTTCAGCTCAAGGACCCCACCCCTTTGTTTATGTATGGAAACATGGAGAAGGAGACATTTCTCTCTTTACAATCAGTATAATTTCATTTTCTGCTGTTATTGTAAGAGAAGCTCCTGGAACAGACTCAGTACCAGGCACCCTGGGGTGCGCCGGTGCACGTCGGCACGTGCGGGTGCACACCCGTGTGCGTCACTGTACAGGCATCGGCGCGTGCGCACACGGCGTTTGGCGCCAATCGCCCTATTTAAACTGTTTGTGCACTTTGCTCAGTGCTGTCCGATCTGCAGCTCCCTGTATCTGTGTTCCCGTTAACCTATCTGAACGTTTGATCTCCTGACCACCCGGCTTGTCCTTTGGATTACTCTTTGTCTTCTGCCAGCATCTGACTAGGCTGCTCGCCTGTTGCCAACCCTGCCTGTGACCTGGACCCTGAACCTGCCTGCTCCTTTGTACTGTGCTGCCCGCCTGTTGCCAACTCTGCCTGTGACCGGACTTGCCCGCTCTGCTCCTGCTCTGCATCTGCTGCCTGTGATCCAGCTGACTAGTGATCTCCAACCCATCTGCACCAGGATCCTGGGGCTTTACTTCCGCAAGTCACATGCCAGGCTCTCGAACCAGACACGTAAGGGAGACCTCCCCCTGCTATATCGGGCTCATCGGTCAGGTACGTGGAAGTCTGACAGTTATGCTGAGTGTTGTGTTGCAATACCCCCTCCAGTCAGCAGAGGGAGAACTTTAGCCAGAAAAGCCTGAGGACTCCTATGCAGAATGAATAGGATCATGGGAATTTTTTTCTGAAATATCAATCACAGCATTGGACTTATAGACTTTTACAATACAGTTCCCATAGGACATTGAGGAGGAAGGAGTGACCAAAGCCAGGGACTGAGATCTGGAGATGTAGACAACCTAAGTAGCGCAGCACTGATGACAGCGATTACATCTGTACTGTTGCCGCAGGAAGAACCAAGCATCCTCTCATCCTCTACTACCCACCCCTGATAAACAAAGGAATTCTGTGGAGAGACTAAGGGCCCCCCCTTCTACAAAAAGAGGTCACTACAGCATCCCAGGTAATGGTGAGAGGGCTATTCGTCCATTGCTGATACTGCTAACAGGGACTGAGCCACTGAGAGCAGGACACCAAGTATACATAATCCATACTGCATTTTTTACAAACCTAGACTGCACATATACCAACCCTATACCACATTATACTGAACCTTTACAGCATCTGAAACACATCTACCTTGGCCTGTGCCAAGACTATACTGTACTTCTTTTGCTTGGTGTCTATTACTATTACTTTGCCATCAGAGCCGATCAGCCCTATACGCTCACTACGCAAGCTGCGTAGGGCCCCGCAAATTACTCGAGGCCCCGTCTCCCCCTCAGGTCATAGTGCGTCAATTAATGTTTACAACATCCAGTGGCGGAACTTTAGGGGTCGCTGCAGTCGCATTTGCGACTGGGCCCTTCTGGTATACCGCTGTGGGGGGCCCCCAAGACCCAGCATCCCCCCCTGCACCTTTGGTTGGCCATTTAGAGTGCAGCGGGGAGAGGTGGGAGGAGGTGGAAGGCGGCTAACGGCAGCTCTATGGGGCCTGTGTGGGCAGCGGGATCTCCCTGGGGCTTGTAGTACTCTCTCGAGTGTCAGTGTATACAGTGGAGAGGAGAAGGGAGGGACCTCTGACCCGGGCAGGTATCAGTTTCACTTTCACTCTGCTTGAAAACTGTTGCTGATGCCCGGGTCAGAGGCCCCTCCCCTCTCCACTGTATACATTTGGAGATATAACTACTAGCCCCAGGGTGATCATCCTGCCTGTGGACACCATAGAGCTGCAGATCACCGCCTCCCACCTCCACCAGCCAGGTACAGGGGAACCTCTGCAAGGGGGGGAGTCAGCTGTTTGGGGACCCTGTGTAAGAGGGGGGCTTTGGGGAAGCTGTGTAAGGATGGGCTCTCTGGGTACACTAATGTATGAGGGAAGGCTCTCTGGGGATACAAATATAAGGATAGGCTCTCTGGGGACCCTGGTGTAAGGGGGGCTCTCTGAGGACCCTGAAGGAGGGAGGATTGTATTGGGAGCACTGAAGTGTCAGGTGTGACTGTGTGGCAATGGCAAATGGTTTACATAGGTCGTACATACATGGCATCATGGGTCAGGTAGAGGGCCCCTTAGCAGAATTTTGCTTAGGGCCCCAGGGAGGTCAGGATCAGCACTGTTTGCCATATACTGTAAGCCAAAAAAGCGATTAAAACACTGTAGTGTATTAATGTTTGCTTTACTAAACAGAAAAGACTGCACATACAACTGCAGGAAAAACAATTCATAGCATGCAAAGTATAACAAAATATGCAAACAATATACACATGCCAAAACTGTCTAGCAATCCCAACAAATAAGCATGGACCATGTACTGTATAGTATATGATAGGCATAGGTGTACTAATCAGCTACTTAACTTGGGTTTTGTGGCTCCTTGCTCAGAGTTCAGCACAAAACATCTGTCTCAAAGCAATTCTGTCCTCTTTTGTCTCCATAGTTACATACATAGCTAATCAAGTTGAAAAAAGACACAAGTCATCCAGTTCACCCAAAAAAAATTTAAAAATACAATCTGATATACACAATCCTATACCCACAGTTGATCCAGAGGAAGGCAAAAAAACCCAGCAAAGCATGCTCCATTATGCTACAGCTGGGGGAAAAATTCCTTCCTGATCACCCTAGAGGCAATTGGATTTTCCCTGGATCAACTCTACCTATAAATGTTAGTACCCAGTTATATTATGTACATTTAGGAAAGAATCCAGGGCTTTTTTAAAGCAATCTACTGAGCTGGCCAGAACCACCTCTGGAGGGAGTCTATTCCACATTTTCACAGCTCTTATGCCCCGTACACACGATCGGAATTTCCGTCAGAAAAACCTTGGATAGTTTTTCCAACAGAATTCCGCTCAAGCTTGCCTTGCATACACACGGTCACACAAAAGTTCTCTGAACTTTCGACCGTCAAGAACGCGGTGACATGCAACACTACGACGAGCCGAGAAAATGAAGTTCAATGCTTCCGAGCATGTGTAGAATTGCGTTGAATTGTGTTGAATTGTTTCCGAGCATGCATAGAAATTTTGCGCATCGGAATTGCTACAGAAATTCGGAATTTCCGATAGGAACTTTTTGCATCAGAAAAATAGAGAACCTGCTCTCAATCTTTTGCTGGCAGAAATTCCACCAGCAAAAGTCCGATGGAGCATACACACGGTCGGAATTTCAGACCAAAAGCTTGGACATCGGAATCGCGTGTACGGGGCATAACTGTGAAGAAACCTTTCCATATTTGGAGATGAAATCTTTTTTCCTCTAGACATAAAGAGTGCCCCCTTGTCCTCTGTGATGTCCTTAAAGTGAATAACTCAAGACCAAGTTCACTATATGGACCACTTATGTATTTGTACATGTTGATCATATCCCCCTTAATCTCCTCTTCTCAAGAGAGAATAAATTCAGTTCCTCTAATCTTTCTTCATAGCTGAGCTCCTCCATGCCTCTTATCAGTTTGGTTGCCCTTCTCTGCACTTTTTCCAGTTACCCAATATTCTTTTTGAGAACTGGTGCCCAAAACTGAACTGCATATTTCAGATGAGGTCTTACTAATGATTTGTACAGTGGCAAAATTATGTCTCTCTCTAGAGTCCATACCTCTCTTAATAAAAGAAAGGACTCTGCTTGCCCTGGAAACCACAACTTGGCATTGCATACCATTATTGAGCTTATGATCTACCAAAACCCCCAGATCCTTCTCCGCTATGGATTCCCCCAGTTGTACTCCCACTAGTATGTATGATGCATGCATATTCTTAACCCCCAAGTGCATAACTTTGCATTTATCAACATTAAGCCTCATTTGGCACTTAGTTGCCCAATTAGACAGTGCATTGAGGTCGGCTTGTAAATTGGAGGCATCCTGTAAGAACATACAACTGCATAGCTTGGTGTCATATGCAAAGACAGAAATGGTACTTTTAATCAGAACAACTCTGTCTTTGTCTCAGCACAGAGCCTGTTCAAAATCCTATTCCCCTCCCTCTATTTCCTGCTACATCATATCCAGTAGCCTCCTTCCTGTGCTGAGCTCATAACCCAGTCCAACGGGTTAATTTGCAGATCAGTAGGGGAGGCCTAGCTTCTAAAAAAAAAACCCACATATAACTAAAATGTTACTCCATATTAGTGCTCTAAACATCACTACAAATAGTCATGGCAACACAGTACCTATGCTTTACCTATACTGCATACAGGTAAACTGGGACTGTTGTTAGGTTAATCAAAGCTCCTAAAGGGCCCCGACATTATCCGGCAGAAGAACATCTTGAAAGACTGTCCCTCCTGTAATAATTATTCTGCATGTCCCCCCTGTTCTCTGCTCTCTCCTCCACCATTCTCCTTTTTTTCAGACAGTGCTTACCCAGATGGTCTTGGGCTAGCTAGCATTTCCACCATAAATATACTCTGGCAGTATAGTTCCACACTCAGTAGGTTAACTTTTAGTACTGCTTTTTGCTTGAGGTGACCTTGCTACTGTTAATGCTGATTTGGATGCCAAATGTCATCTTATGCCTAGTCATTACTGTTAATCACTTTGTATTTTTAACCAGTGGGTCTGTAACTGGATCAGGATTATTAGAGTTTAGGGCAGCCCGACTCATACAGACAGCTCTCTGGTGCCTCCCCTTGGTTCTAGAAAGTTGGAGAACATTATGGAGACTAGAAGGCAGAGGCTAGGAGGGGCTTTTTTGCATATTTAGGGGTCCTTAGCCAATCCCCAGGAGGTGGGCCTGGCAAGTGAACCCCTAAACAGGAATGAGTAATGCTGAGAGGGGAGTCAGGTGGAAGATGGAGTTGCAGTGCTGAGGGAGACTGTCGGTGGCCCTCGAGGGACCCCTGCCGGGAAGGGGCTTTGCCTCGGGCCGGGGCTCAGGTGGCTGGCCTGGAAGGATCCTATCACAGGAGAAGTTGGAAAGAAGGCTTTCCTGAAAGGCAGCAGGAGCAGGAAAGGCAGTGTGAGTACATCAGCACAGTGCAGGGACTGACAAGGAGAGAGACTGCCACATGTAGCAGGGGTCTCTTGAAGACAGCGATGTGCTTAAGTCTTCTATAAGCCTTGCCCTGGGAGAGCTTCAGAGTGTCAGTCGGGTAGACTGGTGAAGAAGTAGCCAGGTGGGCTGGTGGAAGAGGCAGCAAGGTGGGCTATCATTTACTGCAGAGGCAAAGCTGGGACCAATATCTACAAGGGTGTGTAGGAGCTGCAGGATGCAGTTCACACCATATTGTGCTACCTACCAAGGGACTGAGAGTTCCTAGCCTGTAAGGGGCTGTTGCTAAGTCTAACAAAGACTGTTAGCTTGTGCAAAAAAAGGAATCAATTGGAGCTGTACAAGGAATTGAGCGGATTTGTGCAGGAGAAGAACAAAGTGGAACTGTACACACAGGGAGGAGGTTGTCTCTGGTTTTGTTACTGTCAAGATGGGCATCCCATAATTCCTATCCCCTTCCAAGTTATTAACCATATTAAAACACAAAAACAAAGCTAAAGGGCTGTTTACTGGATGAAAGCTGAAAATGTTATGTGCCTGGCTGTGCAGCAGTGGGGAACCTTGTCACCTGCAACCCTTACAGGGGTAGTGCTAAACTAAGTTATGGCATTACCATTGTTAATGCATTTTATGCTTGCCTAGTTACCAACCATATTGGGTGACTATACAGTATATTAAGTTTGCCTTTACTACCTTATGTGGTGCCTATTTTCTTTAATATAGTGCTACTACTGGGTTCTAACTATTATGTTTGGTGATTTCCTGTGGCATTTTATGTTTGTACACCAACCTGTTGTGTTAGAGGGGCTGAGGTTCTTGAAAAGTTTGAGGCAGAGAACAGAGGACCCATCCTAACCATTGGCACCTATAGGGTTAGCGTGACATTTGCTTTTAGAGGCAGGGCTCAGGAGATGTAATTCAGTGCAAGTGCGCAAAAGGGGCAGTTAGCGGGATTTTCTTTTTTTTTTTTTTTTCCGGCAGGTCAGCAGGAATCGTTCACCGTAATTTATGCGGATCTGCATCACTGAATGACATGTTTTACGATGGATTGACATTGATATATTTTTTTTTTTTATAATAAAGGACCTGTTAAAATCTGTGTATATGTGTTTAGTTATATTCACATTTTGTGTGTGAATGAGTAGGTACACTATGTACTATTCATTTTTATCTTGTCATTTTTGAATGAGCTTTTTCTCTAGTGTTGATGTTTACATATTTTCATATAAGATTTCACAAACTGTATATCAAAATACCATGCACAGACATACAAACTCTGTCTCAACAGTGTTTGCTACCCAAAGTTCCATGTTTTCTCATATGTAGTGATAAATTTTAAGTATATAAAGTATCTAAACCCCAAATCAAAAATGTAGTAAAATGCTTACCAATGCTTAAATGTGGTGACTGCATTCCAGGGTGGATAAAAACCAATGATTTTTTTTTTAAAAATCAAAACAAATCTGATTTTTTTGATTTTTATCAAATTTATTTTAATAAAATGCTTTTGGAGTAAAAATCTATTTAAAGGTAGTTTTCTTTTTAACATACATTAATAATTTAGTTTATTCAGCATGAAATGGAGCTTAGTTATGTAGCATGAGGCTGTATATTCTGCAATATTTACATTTTTGGTAAACTCATTCAATGAATCCAAGCTCTGCAAGCTGAGATAACATGCATTGCTTGCTTTGTGCACTGGTGCGCAGTCATGTTGGAACAGAAAGGGGCCATCCCTAAACTGTTTCCACAAAGTTGGGAGCATAAAATTGTCCAAAATGTCTTGGTATGCTGACGCCTTAAGAGTTTCCTTCACTAGAACTAAGGGGCCAAGCCCAACCCCTGAAAAACAACCCCACATCATAATCCCCCCTCCACCAAATGATTTGGACCAGTGCCCAAAGAAAGGTCCATAAAGACATGGATGAGCGAGTTTGGGGTGGAGGAACTTGACTGGCCTGCACCTGACCTCAACCCGTTAGAACACCTTTGTGATTATATAGAGTGGAGACTGTGAGCAAGGCCTTCTCGTCCACATCAGTGCCTGACCTCACAAATGCGCTTCTGGAAGAATGGTTAAATATTCCCATAGACAGACTCCTAAACTCTGTGGACAGCCTTCCCAGAAGAGTTGATGCTGTAATAGCCGCAAAGGGTGGGCCAACTCAATATTGAACCCTACGGACTAAGACTGGGATGCCATTAAAGTTCATGTGCGTGTAAAGGCAGGTGTCCTAATACCGTGGGTTCGTGCCTGGGGTCCGATGCGTGTCTGTTCACCAGTTCGGGTGCGATCCAGGCCCAAATTTTTGCCAGAATTTGCACCCAAACAAACAAAGGACCCTTTTGCAATCTGCTCCACAGCTGCCCCAGACCTGTGTGAAACGGCTCCATTGAGAGTCGGTCACACTCGCCTGTCATGCAAATTGGATGCGGAGAAACCCGCATCTAATTTGCATATATGGGAACCCAGCCTTATGCCCCGTACACACCGTCGGACTTTGTTCGGACATTCCGACAACAAAATCATAGGATTTTTTCCGACGGATGTTGGCTCAAACTTGTCTTGCATACACACGGTCACACAAAGTTGTCGGAAAATCCGATCATTCTAAACGCGGTGACGTAAAACACGTACGTCGGGACTATAAACGGGGCAGTGGCCAATAGCTTTCATCTCTATTCTGAGCATGTGTGGCACTTTGTCCGTCGGATTTGTGTACACACGATCGGAATTTCCGACAACGGATTTTGTTGTCGGAAAATTTTATATCCTGCTCTCAAACTTTGTGTGTCGGAAATTCCGATGGGAAAATGTGTGATGGAGCCCACACACGGTCGGAATTTCCGACAACACGCCCCGATCGGACATTTTCCATCGGAAAATCCGACCGTGTGTACGGGGCATAAGACTGGGATGCCATTAAAGTTCATGTGCGTGTAAAGGCAGGTGTCCTAATACCGTGGGTTCGTGCCTGGGGTCCGATGCGTGTCTGTTCACCAGTTTGGGTGCGATTCAGGCCCAAATTTTTGCCCGAATTTGCACCCAAACACACACAGGACCCTTTTGCAATCTGCTCCACAGCTGCCCCAGACCTGTGTGAAACGGCTCCATTCAGAGTCGGTCACACTCGCCTATCATGCGAATTGGGTGCGGAGAATCCCGCATCTAATTTGCATATATGGGAACCCAGCCTTAGACTTACCTTGCCTTACAAGTCCTTAGTGTCAGATAAAATTGTCTTTATGTAACGATTATCCTATTGCCAGCATATGTGTAGGTCTCTGAAGCTTGCAATGCCTTTATGCCTATCATGCATACAATACTCATTGTACAATGCTCAGTAAAGTTCTGTTTTGAATATATTTAAAAAAGGAGGTAATCTAAAACAATCCTTAAGACCCAAAAGTGTTCGCTCATTCCTTCGCTTGCCTCCACTTGCATCATATATTTCCAAGGATGACAGCTGAATATTTAACCATTACTGTATGCGTTTCTCTTTGTCTGGGAATTTTCAGAACATAATGTTTGAATAATTCAAAGGCAGCTGTCAAGTTCCTAGAAACTAGTTATGCTGAAAATATAATAGACAAGCATATGGAGAAACTGTTTTTTTTTTTCATCTGCTGGGGGGGAAAAGACAATACTTTGTAGGTAAACATACTTTAAAAAAAAAAAAAAAAACTTTCATCTTGACTACAGGTTCTATTGTATGTAGTGATTTTTATGTAAATTAAAGAAAATTCACTATTGACACCTACTGAGTTTCATTGTACACAAAAACAAAATGTGACAATTATTCCTTTGTTTTATTCCCATCACTGTGAGTTTTGTACCCTTCTGTGTCAATTATATTAAATTTATACAGTCTTCTTGAGTTGCAGATATACACCATTAAAAGCTGAGTTTGTTGTTTGCGCTAAGGCTTTAGTGTCACAGGTCATATGGCTTTGTGTTTGACTTTAATACAATAGAAATACTGGTAATCAGTTTATAGCACAAAACAAGAAAAAGTTGTAAATACTTCAAAATAAACTCACTGATCTTGTCTGAAATGTTCATCTAACACATTTTGTAGAATGTTTCACAAGCTAAATTATTAATAAGTATTTCTATTTACAAAATCTTCATATCCTACAATTTCTTAAAGCGGTTGTCAAGACTAAAGTTCAAAAATGAAAAGTCAGCAGCTATAAAAACTGTAGCTGCTGACCTTTTAGTAATAGGACACTCACCTGCCCCAGGATCCAGCGATGTCCTCACCTGGCCAGATTTCATTTTCCTAGTCTTGCGTCTCTCTCCACTCCTGCTATGGCGCAGTTCATAATTATATATATATATATATATATATATATATATATATATATACACAGTATCTTACAAAAGTGAGTACACCCCTCATATTTTTGTGAATATTTTATTATATCTTTTCATGTAACAACAGTGAAGAAATAACACTTTGCTACAATGTAAAGTAGTGAGTGTACAGCTTGTATAACAGTGTAAATTTGCTGTCCCCTCAAAATAACTCAACACACAGCCATTAATGTCTAAACCGCTGGCAACAAAAGTGAGTACACCCCTAAGTGAAAATGTTCAAATTGGGCCCAATTAGCCATTTTCCCTTCCCAATGTCATGTGACTCGTTAGCGTTACAAGGTCTCAGGTGTGAATGGGGAGCAGGTGTGTTAAATTTGGTGTTATCGCTCTCACTCTCTCATACTGGTCACTGGAAGTTCAATATGGCACCTCATGGCAAAGAACTCTCTGAGGATCTGAAAAAAAGAATTGTTGCTCTACATAAAGATGGCCTAGGCTATAAGACGATTGCCAAGACCCTAAAACTAAGCTGCAGCACGGTGGCCAAGACCATACAGCAGTTTAACAGGACAGGTTCCACTCAGAACAGGCCTCGCCATGGTCGACCAAAGAAGCTGAGTGCACGTGCTCAACGTCATATCCAGAGGTTGTCTTTGGAAAACAGACAAATGGTGCTGCCAGCATTGGTGTAGAGGTTGAAGGGGTGGGGGGGTCAGCCTGTCAGTGCTCAGACCATACGCCACACACTGCATCACATTGGTCTGCATGGCTGTCGTCTCAGAAGGAAGCCTCTTCTAAAGATGATGCACAAGTATTCCCACAAATCCCACAAACTGTTTGCTGAAGACAAGTAGACTAAGGACATGGATTACTGGAACCATGTCCTGTGGTCTGATTAGACCAAGATAAACTTATTTGGTTCGGATGGTGTCAAGTGTGTGTTGCGGCAACCAGGTGAGGAGTACAAAGATAAGTGTGTTTTGCCTACAGTCAAGCATGGTGGTGTGAGTGCATTGGTCTGGGGCTGCATGAGTGCTGCTGTCACTGGGGAGCTACAGTTCATTGAGGGAACTGTGAATGCCAACGTGTACTGTGACATACTGAAGCAGAGCATGATCCCCGTCCTTCAGAGACTGGGCCGCAGGGCAGTATTCCAACATGATAATGACCCCAAACACACCTCCAAGATGCCCACTGTCTTACTAAAGAAGCTGAGGGTAAAGGTGATGAACTGGCCAAGCATGTCTCCAGACCTAAACCCTATTGAGCATCTGTGGGGCATCCTCAAACGGAAGGTGGAGAAGCGAAAGGTCTCCAAAATCCACCAGTCCTGTGGTGTCGTCATGGAGGAGTGGAAGAGGACTCCAGTGGCAACCTGTGAAGCTCTAGTGAACTCCATGTCCAAGAGGATTAAGGCAGTGCTTGAAAATAATGGTGGCCATACAAAATATTGACACTTTCGGACAAATTTGGACATTTTCACTTAGGGGTGTACTCACTTTTGTTGCAAGCAGTTTAGACATTAATGGCTGTGTGTTGAGTTAATTTGAGGGGACAGCAAATTTACAGTTTTATCTCAAAATTTTTTTATTTTGAAGTATAAAACTCATATACAAGGGCAACATTGGTGAAACAGAAAAGATAGCTTATGATACAATGGAAGCGTAGCTCCAGAGGAGCTAGTGTGAAATCGGAGAGCCATCTAAAGATCATTTCAGAGAATTAATCGGCATATAGCGTAACCAGAACACTATTTATGAAGCCCAATAAACTAACTGGCATCATCCTGAGGGCTATTTTGGGCCTCTCAGACACATCAAGTCAGTCATATATTGCCGTAGGGAGACCGGGTCGGTCCAGGGGAAACCCCCTTCTGTGCCCGGCACCCCCAAGGGGATCAAGCTGTGTCAGGAGGGGAGTCTCAGATCCCCGACTCTAACCCCTATCTCACACGGAACAGCAGTAAATTTACAATATTATGGCTACTCTCATATGCAAAAAATAACTGTAACTTTAATTTTTGTCTCAACCTCTGTAACCCAACATATTTGGGTGTCATAGTATGGAGAGAGTAGGTAGTAGGAAGAAAGAAAGAAGTAAAGAAAGAGGAAGTAGGAAGATAGATTTTCCTGAAACATTATCCAGTGGATTTTCTTGTGAGCAGCCTTTACTGAGATTTTTGGTTGTTTCCATGCCTTGGCCACAGTCAGTTTGGCTCCTCCTAGAATAAAGTGGATTAGCCTTCAAGTGAAAGTAGAGATCTTTGGGATCATGGCATTGAGGAGATCCACCATTGGGGTCCTAGGGACCTGGCAACCAGCGAGCGTATCAATAATGTTGAAGATTTTCTCCAAAAAGGGCGTATTCTGGGACATTCCCACCAAATGTGGGCCATTGTTCCCTAAAGCATAGAGGGTCTGCCGAGGGATACATAGAGGCCAATCTAAAGGGTGTGTAATACCATGTAGAAATCACTTTCAGACTGGCCTCTGTGACGGATGTATTTATAATGCCCTTAAAGGATTTAAAAGAAGCCGTCTGCCAGGTCTCCAGGTCCCATCGGAATTGGAGGTCCAACTCCCAAGAGGTCATGAAGGAGGATTTGGAGGCAGGAAGAACCAGTGACGAGTAGATGATCGAGATCCCTCCCCTCTGTTCCATGCCCTGTCCGCACCAGTGTTCGTACGCAGTGAACCTAGGCAGAAGACATTTTTCCGACCAGATTGAGCGTAAAAAGTGTGAAATTTGTCTGAATCTGAAGTGTTCTGAAGCAGGTAAATCCAACATATTAACGCAATGATTGAGGGAAAGAGGGCCTGATGGAGTGTAGAAATGTCCAATTCAGTACAGTCCTTTGTCCAACCACCATTTAAATGCTAATATGTTCATGCCTGGGGGGAAATCAGGGTTACAGGGTTATTAAATAAATGGGAATTGCGTAAAGAGTCCCATAGGGCTAGGGAGTGAGACAGGGTCGGTGCCATTATCGGAGGGCGGGTTTTTGGGGGACACCACAGCAAAAAGTCCAAAGTGTGGTAAGGGGCTGCTTACCTTTCAATTTGTCCCAGTCCGGTTTTTCAAATCTGGAGTATATTATTGAAAGCTGGGCAAGTCTGGCTGCTAGATAGTATTGGTGTAAGTGTGGTAGGCATAAGCCCCACCCCTTTTCCTATGACAATACAGGGTGTGTTGCGGAATTCTGTATCCGCCCTTACCCCATGTGAATTTCAGTATCTTGCTTTGAAAGGATCGAATGTAGTCCCTCTTGATTGGGATGGGGAGTGAGAGAAACAGGTAGAGCAGTTTGGGGAGTAGTGTCATCTTTATAGAGTCTATCCATCCTATCCAGGATAGGTTATGTTTGGACCAGGCCTTAAGATCTAATTCTAGTTTACGGAACATAGGGGGGTAATTACTATTATAGAGGGACTCCATCTTAGGTGTTAAGTTAATTCCAAGATATTTCATGGACGCTTCACTCCATTCAAATTTAAAGGATTTCTGCAGAAGGGAAACCGTGTCCGTCTGAAGGGAAACGTTCAGTGCTTGGGACTTGGAGTAGCTAACCTGTAGTCCTGATATTTTGGAGAATTCTTCCAGTGTCTGGCATAAGTTGGGAAGTGATGTGATAGTGGAGGTGAGGAATATTAGAATGTCATCCGTGTACACCCCGCACTTGTGATTTTGGGAGCCACATGTTACTCCCTTTATGTTTGAGTTTTGATGTATTGCAATAGCGAGGGTTTCAATTGCCGGGGCAAAAATTAGCGGCGACAGTGGGTACCCTTTCTTAGTGCCTTTTGCAATGTGTATTGGATTAGAATAGTATCCCTGGAGGCGAACTCATGCCTGTGGTTGAGAATAGAGAGCTTGAAATAAAGGCCATGAATCTGTCACCAAAGCCCCATCACTCTAGGAGGGTAAAGATATACGGCCAGGAGACAGAGTCAAAGGCTTTTTTTTAGGTCTAAAGAGGGAAGCATGCCTGATTGTTTAGGGCCTCCTTCCCAGTTAGTTTGGAGTATGGATACTATATCAATTGCTCTCCTAATTTGGTCAGGACCCTGTCTGCCTGGGATGAAACCAACTTGATCTTTGTGAATGTAAGTGTTGATGAAGGATGAGAAACGGTTGGCTAGGATTTTGGTCAATATTTTCAGATCACTATTAATGAGGCATATCGGATGATAGTTGCTGACTTCCCCGGATTTTTGTCTGGCTTGGGTATCACAGCAATGTATGCTGTATTAAGTTGTGTGTCCATTGGGTCGCTTTGGGTCTTGGCATTAAGATGAGGCGCTAATGTGTTAGCGAATGTTTTATAGTAAGGGTTAGATAGACCGTCTGGCCCTGGGGCAGACCCGATTTCAAGGTCCCTGATGACCCCTAGCATCTCCTCCTCGGTAAAGGGAGCTTCCAGACTATTTTTATGTTTGGGTGATAAGACAGGAAAGGGCGGATTATCCAGGAATCAATTAATGGATTGATTATTATTTGAGCGATGGGCCTTGTACAGTTTGGCATATAAATCCTGAAATGCCTCTAAGATTTTCATGGGGTTAGTTGTGGGACCCCAACAGTTGATTCCAACAAAGTATTTTTCTGCTTGTGCCGTGATGGCCAAGTTAAGTTCTAGCCTGATTTTGTCAAGTTGGACCATTGAAGTAATTGAGGGATTCTTTTTGTGTTGGGATTGAAGCGATGTGTATTCACTTTCTAATTTTCCAATTTTAGCTGTTCTTGACCTTTTTATTTGTGCATTCATTCGAATAATTTCTACCCTGATGAAGGCCTTGTGGCTGCCCACAGGGTCTCCGCCGAGGTATCCTCGATATTGTTAAATTTAAAGTATTCCAGCAATGATTTCTTAAGCATGATTACTCTGATTGGATCAGAGAGAAGTCTCCAGTGCCTCTGTCCAGGCTTTGGGGAGGAAAAGCGAATGGTCATTATAACCAGTGAGTGGTCCGACAGGACCGTGTCTCTAATTTGGGAGTTTAAGACAAGAGGGATAGTGTGTGTGTGGGAATCAGAATGTGTTCGATCCTGGCATATGGTCAGTGAGGCTGCAATGGGGGCACAGTGAGGCTACAATGTGGGGCAAAGTGAGGCTGCAAAGTGGTTCACGTTGAGGCTGCAATATGGGTCAAGGTGAGGCTGCAATGTGGGTCACGGTGAGGCTGCAATGTGGGTCATGGTGAGGCTGCCATGTGGGTCACGGTGAGGCTGCAATGGGGGCACGATGAGGCTGCAATGGGGGCACATTGAGGCTGCAATGGTGGGCACGGTGAGACTGCAATGTTGAACACGGTGAGGCTGCAATTCACTGTGAGGCTGCAATGGTGGGCATGATGAGGCTGCAATGATGGGCACAGGTCACGCTGCAATGATGGGCACAGGTGAGCCTGCATTAATGGGCACTGGTGAGGCTGTGCTGAGGGGAACTGATAAAGTTGTTGTCAATATTTATTTTTGTAACTTAATTCTGCATAAAACATTTAAGTGTCATTTCATGAGATAATTTATGATGGTGTGATTAGGGATGGGCAGAGTAAGGGTTGAGTGGGGCAACTGGTGGCGAGTAACCCTTGAGACCTGGCTAGTAAGCTAGCCACTAATTTTGCGTTAGGACAAACTATGTGGTGACCCAATTTTGCCCAAAACCATAGTTTTATAAATGCTGTGTTAGTGCCTTAGAGGCATTATTAACCTTAACCTGTTCATTGATTGTGTAGTTTCATGGTGTCATTTTTTTGCCTGGTACACACAGCCTATAGTAGAGTCAATTTTCACATTTTATTGTCAGAAGTTTCTGTTTGTGCTGAAATATGAGGGATGCTGCATGGCAGTGTAGAGGGTAAATGCATGACCTCTGTCTGAAGTCTGAGAATTAACACTTCCTGTAAAGAAACTACATATCCCAAAATCCCTGGGTCTCTCAGTCTAGTTCTGGTACAGGTTCATGCTACACAGTAATTAGATCTGACACAATCACAAGCCGACTGAGCATTCACAGACACACAGAGAGCTCACAATGAAGTTGGAAGGTTTATTTGTTACATTTGTACTCCCACATTTGTGATGCAACGCAGAGCAATTGGCAACTGCACTGGCTGCTGTGTGACCCAGGACAGGAAGTTGTCTTGTCCCTTTGGTGAATAGGGACCAGCTAGCTGCAGCAATACATGGACATAGGGGAATTGATCAGTCATGACACTACAAACTGCAGCCACGACGTGAGTTCCATATTACTAGGTAAGGGTAGAGTTGCCACCTCATCCCTTTAAACCTGAACACATATTAATTACACAGGTTCTGTGGCTGATTAAGGTGGTAATTAAACTCACTTGTTGCCTTGTCTGAATTTAATTAGCCTCAGAATTCATATGTGTTTGGGTTTAAAGGGATGAGGTGGCAACCCTAGGTAAGGCAAACAAACAACACAAGGAATAGAACTATACTTATAACTAGTTAAAACAATTAAAATAATCTAAAATGTACAATGACTTTACAACTAGTACTATGGCTTGAACTCTGAAATCCCTTGTAATATGCCTGGATACAAGAATGTGGTAGAGGCAGATTTACTAAGTAGACTTAAACTTTCTTTCTTTCATGGAACGGTATCACCAGTTATAGCACGCGTTGAAGGTTTGGGAAGGATGCTTTTCCATGAACGTTAAATCATGAAATGCCGCACCAGGAATTTGTTCCCTCTTTTTCTGGATCAACACATCTAGGATTTATGAAGGGTGAACCTGAAGGACTTTTGTCTTTTTCAAGTTCACTATGTAACCGAATATGCCTAACGTATTATCAGCCTTTTCTCCAGGGCAACAGACAGCTGGCATTTAGAGCGGCAGGATGTCATTATCCTGGACATCTCTGGAACAGAGAAGGGGAGAAGGACAGAGAACAGAAGCGTCAGTCAGTGAGCGGAGTGCAATTTATTTTTACGTAGACATGATCTGTTCAGCTTGGTAGGTCAAAGAAAGAGCAGTAACTATCAACTGTAAGTTGAACAGAACACTCTATCACAGAATGTTTTACTCACGGATTGGTGAATGTTGTGTCAAAAATGTAAATAGCTTGAGAGAGGAGATAGAAATTATTAATTTTACCTTTTAATAATAAAACTACAGATTCTGCAAAGAGAAAGGATGATGTGTCAAATGCAGTTACTCGCAAGAAACAATCAGATTCTAGTTTATGAATTTCAGATCAGTGTGAGATGAATTCTGATCAGCTAGATTTAACACTTTGCATATTGCCCTTTGCTTTACGGAATTGGATTGTGTAGAAAAAAGAAATGCATTGCTTATACATGTAAGTACAATATATGCAATATGTGCCTGCTAAAGGAGACCTTCACCCAAAAATGGGTGTTGCTCTGATCATTTTCCTCACCTTCAGGGGACAGCTAAGTTTCATTAATGATACCCACTCCCATTTTCCCAATCCCCACCTAGGAGAGGATGAGGTTGCCTCGGACCACCCTTCACCCACAACCTTGAGGGATAATGTCACCAGAAGGCTACAGAACCCTGAGGAGCCAGTTGTGAATTATCAGTAAGTCACAGCTGGCTCCCAAATCCAAGATGGAAGCACTAGAGAGTTCTGAGCAGCATTGGCTACAGTCCAATGGCTGGTAAGTATCTGTTCCTTAAAAGTCAGCAGGTACAGCATTTGTAGCTGCTGAGCTGACTTTTAATTTTTACAAGTCAGGGAGAAGGTGAGGGGTTTGAGTCCCCAAAATGGAACCTATGTGTGGTCAGCAGAGGCACCTATTAAATAGAAAGGTGCTTTCAAGTGGGTTCTCCAGCAAAGTCAGTATGTATTGAACAAAAGAACAGGTTAAAACACACCATACACACAGGCAGATACAGCCCTCTGCAGGGACCAACGAACTCCACCGTCAGGATCCCAGGATATCTTGTAGTGTTCCTAAGGCAAGCAGGTCAATCTAAAACAGTGTTTCTCAACTCCAGTCCTCAAGGCGCCCCAACAGGTCATGTTTTCAGGATTTCCCTTTAGATGCAACAGCTGTGGTGATTACTAAGGCAGTGAAACTGATCAAACCACCTGTGCAAAATAATGGAGAGCCTGAAAACATGACCTGTTGGGGCGCCTTGAGGACTGGAGTTGAGAAACACTGATCTAAAAAAACCTCACTGGTCCGAAGGGCTGTGAGTGCAGAAAGACTCCAATGGTGTAGTATGAATAAATAAACCTTTTATTGCTCAGACATGCGGAGAACACTCCTCCGCCATAAAAACACGTTAAAAAGCCGGCAAGTTAAAACAGTAAGGAACACCTGCGTGCAATACAAACATGGGGCGTACGACGTGATGGCGTGTAGTGCGTAGCCACGCCCTACATGTTTCGTTTTATGACGATTACTAAAATTAGTAACATAACAATTCTATCCGAAACTAAACAAATTTTTCCGTTCCGCACATGTCTAGCTAGAACCACCAGAATATCCTGTGTAAGCTTTGACTTTCTTAAAATGGTAACTAGCACAGAGCACAGGGCTATGCAGGCTACTTCCAACCCACATGTGACAGTGACTGGGACTTTTGATTGGTTGCTCAGTCACTGCACTATAGGAAAGAAAGTAGATAAGGCTGTTGGTCTTAGAGTCTAAAATTCTATTTATTTATTCATAAACAGGATGACATGGGATAAAATAGTCAACACTATTTGGAGGTTCAACACAACCCCCCTTCATCAGAACTTTATCTACTTTTTATATTTGAAGATTGAAGCTTTCGTAAAATGTTTTTCAGCCTTTAACAACTCCAGAAGCCTTTGATTGATAAAAACTTGTTCCATTGACTATGTAATGCTTGTTTTAAGCATGATGAAGGCCCTGAGCTTATCAAGACCCCTTTGCTTCATGATGAAAACATTTCAGATAACAACAGAGACTGTCATGCATTTAATCAAGTGGTGATTAAAGCGGAGTTCCACTTAAAAAAAAAAATTAAAAGTCAGCAGCTACAAATACTTCAGCTGCTGACTTTTAATAATCGGACAACTTACCTGTCCCAGGGTTCAGCGACGCAGGGGAACGAGCCCGGCTCGTCTCCCCCTCCGCTCGGCGGTGCCAGCATTGTAACTGTGGGTGCCCGGCTGAGGCTGCACAGCCGGGCACCCACTGCACATGCACGAGCCGCGCCGCGCGCCGTGACTGGCCGCGCAATCATCTGGGACCTGTCACATGTCCTAGATGATTGCCTACAGGGAGGGGGCTGAGCTGATCTCCCTTCCTGCGCCAAGGAACGTGACATCAGGAGCAAAAAATAAATAAAAAAAACAATTGGAGAAAATTTTCTTTTTTTACTCACCTCTTTAATGCCTGTTGCTAGGGGGTCCCTCATAATCTGCCTCCTTCAGCGCCTGGGCTCCTGACATCACTTCCCTTGGCGCTAAAGGAGGTAGATTACGAGGGACCCCCTAGCAACAGGCATTAAAGAGGTGAGTAAAAAAAAAAAAATTTTCTCCGAATGTTTTTTTTTTTTTTTTTATTCATGCACATTAATGTTTTTTTTTTTGGGTGGAACTCCACTTTAAGCATAATGAAGACTTCTAATGGGGCGTACACTAGGTCGGACTTTTCGACCGGACTGGTCTGACGGATGCCGACGGACAAAATCCGGCGGACAATCTGATCGTGTGTGGGCTTCCTCGGACCTTCAGCGGACTTTTCCAGTCGCAAATCTGACGGACTTTAGATTTGAAACATGCTTCAAATCTTTACGTCGTAACTCCGCCGGACCCAGAAATCCGCTCGTCTGTATGCTAGTCCGACGGACAAAAATCCATGCTAGGGCAGCTATTGGCTACTGGCTATCAACTTCCTTATTTTAGTCCGGTGTACGTCATCAGGTATGAATCCGTCAGACTTTGGTTTGATCGTGTATAGGCAAGTCCGTTAGTTCAAAAGTCCGTCGGAAGTCCGTCAAAAGTCCGTCGAAAGTCTGCTGGAAAGTTTGTCGGACCAGTTCGGTCGAAAAGTCCGCCCGTGTGTACGCGGCATTAGATTCAGTAATCTCAGAAATTAGTAGAATGGAAAACATAATGGGGCTGATTTATTAAAGGCAAACAGACCATGCACTCTGCAAATGCAGTTCCTCCAGAGCTTACTAAATGAAGGGGAGCTCTGCTGACTTCCATCATCCAATCATGTGCAAACAAAAAGGCTTTTATTTTTATTTTCCTTGCGTGTGATTGGGTCTTCTTTGCGGTCCTAACTCTATAGTTTTGAGTCTCCAAGTTGGAGCACATATAGCAGTAGATACATTAAGGGCAGGTTTGCCTATAGAGAGCCCACTCCCTCTTAATTGCTTGCCAACCATATCACTTAGATATACGGAAGCAAGGCGGCTCTACTGCGCTGGATCACATACCTAGTACGTGATCCAGCACGTCTAGGTTGGGGGCGCGCAGGCGTGCTGCTGGTGGCCTGCTCCCACTGTGATTATACACAGCGGGAGGTGATCGGCAGGTACTGCGGACTCGATGTCCACTGCCACCCAGCGATCGTTTGATACACAGGCAGAAGGGCAGTCTGACTATGTAAACAAGGCAGATTGACAATCTGTCATTAGTACAGTGACAGTGCATATTTTTTACTAAACAAGTAAAATCAGTCAGTGCAAATACAAAAGAAATTAACCCTATCTACAGCAGCTGAACACTCAAGGTCAATATATTACACTCCTTGAACAGACATATAGTAAAAAAAAACAGTACAGCGCTTACAGTAATAATTCTAAAAAGCTTTCATATGGAATGTCCAATAACTCAAAATTATATGTCTCAATGAACGAATAAAAAGCCAGGTCATCGTAGAGAGAGGCACCAACAGACAAGATGAAGAATCCTCAATAGTGATCAGGATGCTCGAATACAATTGTAATATATATGTGGGTCCTTATCCGTGCTTCCACCACTATTAGTATAGGCTGCTCACCCAGGGGCGGACTGACCATTCGGGCTCTCGGGCACTGCCCGAGGGCCCCATGCCACTAAGGGGCCCCATCAGGGTTGCCAGCCTCAATAGAACCAGGGACAGTATGTAAAAATCTGTGTTTTTTTAAAAAATCCCAAAATTATAGCTGCCCCGCCTCTCCAGTGCCTTTTCAGTGTGTGTATGTGTATTCTGTGTGTGTATACTGTGTGTGTATATTGTGTGTCTGCGTGTGTATACAGTGTGGCCCCATAATCTATTGCCTGGAGGCCCCATAATCTCCTATTGCCAGGGGGCCCCATAATCTCCTCCTAGAAGATACCATTGTTTGTTCATGTGAAAATCAATAGAACATACATAGTGTTCTCTGCTTATACTTGAAAAGCTTTTTTATTCAATTAAAATGCTACTTACAAAAAAAGCACTGAAATCCCAGTGCTAGGAAATGTAGCTTGTTTCATAACACAGCATCGCATGATAAGAAGTTTGAAAGGAGGCTGTAATGACGTCCGAGTGCATATTTATATATATATATTTATATATATATATATTTGATCACTGTACTAGTGTCACTGGTCCCCCAAAAATGTCCGCCGCAATATCGCAGACCCTCTATAAGTGGCTGATCGCCCCCATTACAAGTAAAAAAATAAAAATTTTATAAAAAACATCCCATAGTTTGTAGACGCTATAAATTTTGTGCAAACCAATCAATATACGCTTATTGAGATTTTTTTTTACCAAAAATATGTAGCAGAATACATATTGACGTAAATTAATGAAGAAATTCGTTTTTTTCATTGGATATGTAGTATAGCAGAAAGTAAAAAATGTTGGTTTTTTTTCAAAATTGGCGGTCTTTTTTTGTTTATAGCGCAAAAAATAAAAACCACAGAGGTGATCGAATACCACCAAAAGAAAGCTCTATTTGTGGGGGAAAAAAAAGAGATCAATTTTATTTGAGTACAGCGTCGCACGACCGCACAAATATAAGTTAACGTTTTTTCGTTTTGTGTTGCTTGTATCACGAACTGGTGGCGATTGCGTGGTGCTCCGGCAGTCCCTGCGTGAGTGAAAATTCTGTTACTTAAAAATTCAATAAAAAGATTTTTTTTTTAAAGTAACGTAGTGCCACCTCGCAAACAATGGCCTGGTCATGAAGGGGGGTAAATCTTCTGGAGGTCAAGTGGTTAAAGGCGCAAAAACACATTGGATGCCCAGCAATAGCACAACGGCAACTGAAGGCATCCAATGTGCCCCCACACCAAATCAGCGAACAAGCTATACAAAAAGGTGGTAACCAGCCCAATTTATAACTAGCCTTTGCAGTAAGGTGCACATGGAAGGGCAACGGGGGGGGGGGGGGTCCCTGAGCATTGTTTAATGGAACTTACCATTGTTACCTTTGTTCAACTCCCAGAAGCAGGGTTAGTTCTGGGACTAGTAGGGTTGGGTACTGAGCATGATGCTACACAGACGTTCTCTACTCAGGAACTAGCAGTACCTCCAAGAGTTGGACAAAAGTAGTCTCCAGCCCGGGAAAGGAGGCTCCACTCTACCAGATGAAGATGTCTTGGCAAGTTTCCTTTAACATTTTATTTTAATTGCTATATGAAAACTAAACATTAGTTGGGGACGCCAAGGTGGAGCAGAAACACTGCAGAAACAGATGATCATGACACCCGCAACACTTCTGTGTGAACCCAGGCTGAGGACATTATGACAAGCCTGGGTTCACACTGGAGCGGTGGGGGAAACGGCATTTGATTCAGACAGGAATTGCACCATATTCCTGTTCAAATCACATGCGATTCCTTGCAGTGCAATTTGAGCCCATTTATTTTGTATGGGCTCAAATTGCACCGCAAAGGTATCCGTTTCAGGTATCAGGGCTTTTTTTCAGCAGGAACATGGGGGGAAAGTGGTTCCGGCACCTCCAGCAATGAATATATGTAATGCCAAGGGGTGCTGGGGTGTGCTGAAAGTTCTATTGATGCTGGCTGTTGGGGATCTATTTTTGGGTGGCGATCTAGTGTTGCTGGGGTGGTCTATTGTTGCTGGTGGGTCAGTTGTTGCTGCAAGGTATCTACTGTTGAGAGAGGGGTCTATTGTTGTTGGCTGCTGGAGAGTCTATTGATGCTGGCTGCTGGGGGTCTATTGTTGCTGAGGTGGTATTTTGCTGTGGGTGTCCATTGTTGCTGGGGGAATCTCTTGTTGCTGGGGGGGGGAGTTCTATTGCTGCTGGCTGAGGGGATCTGCTTTACTGCTTTTCTTCTTATCATTAACAAATTCCATACAAATTACTTAGCACCAAAAAATGATACTTGGCTCTGTATTCTCTAAAAGGAGCGGTACTGAGAGGTGGGCAGGGAGTGGAAACAAGGGACGGGTCTCGTAGGTGGGTATCGGGAGGGGCAAAGACAAGAAGTAACTCAGAAGGGGGGAGTTCTTTCACCTATTCTCTGTTATTTCTGTTAGAAATCCTGGGGCCCCATACAGCCTTCCTGACATGCCCCCCCCCCCCCGGCCAAAAGTGGCTGAGGATTTATAATACCCTTTCTCCACAGCCTCAGCTGCACAGATGAATGAATTGAAAGCGCTCTGAGGATTCCTGCTCATTCACAAACTGAAGCATTGTAAATACCGTTTACTATGATTCAGTGATGAATGGACACAAGAGTGATTGGTACTGATTGCTCACTGTGTTCATTCAAAAAAGGAAGGGGCCAGTAAATGACATCCCCCTGTGTGCCCGCAGCAGAAAGAAAAGCCAGCAGTGCTATGGGGGAAAGGAGCACATAGAGGGGCCGATGGAAGTGGCGCATGCGCCAGAACCAATCCCATTGCAGTGCAGCTGGAGAGAGGGAGAGGAGGAGAAGCTGGCAGAGCTGAAGTGGGAGACAGAAGAGGATCGGTATCTGCAATAAGATAGTACAGCCAGCCTTCCTGCTCAGCAGGTGCCTGGGCCCCCCCTTGTCAACTGATGAAGCCCGGGCCCAGTACAGGAGGGCTGGGCCCTGCTCGTGCAAATGCTTAGTATCGACACCGGTATCAGTATCAGTGCAACCCTAGTAAAAATATATACTGATATAGAGATGACATGGAAACAGTTACTGCAACAAATAATTGAATGATGGGTAAAGAATGAAAATGTTAATATTTCCTTCAACAATGACATTGAATATGAACCTTGAGCTATAAAACAATTCCAAAAAGTGGACTGGACTGGCTTTAAGATTTACATTTGCCATAAATGTCAGCATGCGAAGGGCCCTGTCCCTCTTAAATAGGCTGTCCTGTCATATTTCCTCTAATTTTCTTGGTGATGTGCCTATAAAAGTGAGGACTAAGACGTGACAAAGAAGTCATAAAATCTTCAGGCAACACAGTTTTTGCATCAGTTTTAGCTGCCGTTGTGAATTTATACGGCTTGTTGTCCCTCCTACAAATTTATTACCCTGCACAAAGGAAAGTTTGAAATAGTATTTTGCTATAATGTAAAAATTATTACCAATACAATACCATTAGTGCTGGCAGGATAATATATTGCAGAGGTAGGTGCCATAAATCTAGGCACCAGTCAGACTGCTCACTCTGTTTACTACTTAATTAGAAGAATTTCATTCGTCCAGGAGCCGCTACATTTCCTTAAAGCTCAGCGCTATTGCTGTTTTAGTGTTATATCTGAAATACACAAAATTTGAGTAACAGTTGTACTTTCTCTAGAATAACCCCCGAGGCCCAGTTGAGATGGGTGTCAATAAGTTATACTCCGGTTTGTTTGCTGAGGCCTGTTAAGTGCTCCTTGTCAAGAACTCCCTAATAATTGGATCTGAAAGGATGTATTGAGGAGCTAAATGGTTTTCGGTGTCACGTTTTTTAATAGCTGTATAAAGCATCTTAAAAACAGGCTTCCACCTTTAACACGCCAATGTGTGCCTTGTAAGTATTTAACCGCTTAAGGACTGGAAGGATTTGCCCCCTTAATGACCAGGCCATTTTTTGCGATACGGCACTGCGTCGCTTTAACTGACAATTGCGCGGTCGTTCGAAGCTGTACCCAAACAAAATTTATGTCTATTTTTTCCCACAAATAGAGCTTTCTTTTGGTGGTATTTGATCACCTCTGTCTTTCTTTTTTTTTTTTTTTTTTGCGCTATAAACAAAAAAAGACCGTCAATTTTGAAAAATAAAACAATGGGGGTTATTTACGAAAGGCAAATCCACTTTGCACTACAAGTGCAAACTACAAGTGCAAAGTACACTTATAATTGCACTGAAAGTGCACTTGGAAGTGCAGTCGCTGTAAATCTGAGGGGTAGATCTGAAATGAGGGGAAGCTCTGCTGATTTTATTATCCAACAATGTGCAAGATAAAATGCTGTTTTTTATTTTCCTTGCATGTCCCCCTCGGATCCACAGCGACTGCACTTCCAAGTGCACTTTCAGTGCAATTTCAAGTGCACTTTGCACTTGTAGTTTGCACTTGTAGTGCAAAGTGGATTTGCCTTTCGTAAATAACCCCCAATATTTGTTACGAAAAATTGAAAACGATACTCTTATGCCGCGTACACATGATCAGGATTTTGGTCTGAAAGATATGACAGCTTTTCCGACAGAATTGCGCTCAAGCTTGCCTTGCATACACACGGTCACACAAAAGTTCGCTGAACTTTCGACCGTCGAGAGCGCGGTGACGTACAACATTATGACGAGCCGAGAAAATGAAGTTCAATGCTTCCGAGCATGCGTGAAATTGTTTCCGAGCATGCGTAGGAATTTTGCACGTCGGAATCGCATCTTCGGACAGGAACTTTTTCCGACCGAAAAATTGAGAACATGCTCTCAATCTTTTGCTGGCTGGAATTCGGCCAGCAAAAGTCCGATGGAGCATACACACGGTCGCATTTTCTGACCAAAAGCTCTCATCGGTCTTTTTCTAGCCGAATTTCTGATCATGTGTACGTGGCATAAGTGAGGGAAAAAGGACGCTGCGCGCCCCTAGTAAGGCATAAATAGGAAAGGTTCCCCGTGGGGTAACAATATTTGTTACTTTTTGCTATAATAAATATTCAAAAAATAAATGTAAAAAAACGAATTTCTTCAGTTTAGGCCAATATGTATTCTTCTACATATTTTTGGTAAAAAAAATCACTATAAGCGTATATTGATTGGTTTGCACAAAAGTTATAGCGTCTACAAAATAGGGGATATATTTATGGCATTTTTATTATAAATTATTTTTTTTTACTAATAATGGCGGTGATCAGCGATTTTTAGCGGGACTGCGAAATTGCGACTGACAGATTGGACACTTTTGACACATTTTTGGGACCAGTGACATTTATACAGCGATCAGTGCTAAAAATAGCCACTGATTACTGTATAAATGTCACTGGCAGGGAAGGGGTTAACATCAGGGGGCGAGCAAGGGGTTAAATGTTCCCTAGGGAGGTGTTTCTAACTGTGGGGGGAGTGTAGTGACTGGGGGAGGAGACAGATCACTGTTCCTAATCACTAGGAACAGTAGATCTGTCTCTCCTCCCATGACAGAACTGAGATGTCTGTTTACATTGACAGATCCCCTGTTCTGTCTCTCTCTGGAGCGATCGCAATTGGCCTGCGGACATTGTGGCTGCCGGCCACGCGCATCAGCTGCAGTGTCATGCCGCGGGCAGGCGCACACACCCCCTAGAGCTCTTAAAGCGACCGACGTACAATGACAGCGATTCGCCCAGGAGAGCCAACCTGCCGCAGAACAACTGCGGCGGCTGGTCATAAAGTGGTTAAAGTGATATTAAAGACAGATATAAAAAAAAAATAACAAACATGTCATACGTGCTCTGTGTAATGGTTTTGCACAGAGCAGCCCTGATCCTTCACTTTTTGGGCCCCCGCCGGTGCTCCTGCCCCCCCTCCCCCTCCTGCCGAGTGCCAGGCTGCTTGCTATGGGGGCACCCGAGCCGCTGCCAAGTGTGTCCAGAGCAGTAGACGTGTCAGTAAGACATTGGATGGTCTCAGTCAGTAAAGCAGTGGGCGGTGTCAGCAGGGAGGAGATTGATGTCAGTAGGGCAGTGAAAGGTGTCAATAGGTTTATATTTTTATTATTTTTTGCAATTTTTTTTATTATTCATTTTTGTTATTTTTTTTTCCAATTTTTTTCAGAGCTCTGAAAGGGGGCTTTGGTGAAATATCAAGCGTCTAAACCAGGGGTCTCAATCTGGTGGCCCTCCAGCTGTTGCGAAACTACAAGTCCCATGAGGCATTGCAATACTGACAGTTATGTAGCTAGGGGTGGGCTACGGTAATCTGACTTTTGCAGACTTGTCTATTGCTATTCTAGCTTGCTCCTATGTCCCACTAGTGCTGGATCCGAATCACTGACAACATAGAGAAAAGCATTGTGGGAGATGTAGTCTTCTGATAGGCATCGCTGATTTTTCAGAACTGACTGTGAACTGCGTCTCCCAGGAGACCATCTGCTCTACAGGAGAATTGTGGGAGAGACTATATAGGGATCTGCCAACCAGGCCTGCGCCCTCTTGCTTCCTAGATTTTACCGTGTGAGCACCGCTCCGCCGCTATGTAAGAGGATTGCGGCCTAGTACACGACACACAGCCCACTGTTCCAGCAGACTGTTGCCTGGTCTCTGCCCATCAGTAATAGGAAGAATCGTTTGTTGGTCCCAACAGGAGGCTCCGAGGTCAATCAGGGTTGGTGAGGGGGCTTGTACCCACAGATCCCAAGTACTACACTTTCAACACAGTGCACATGTGACATTTGCTTGGATTACAAATAGTATTGCTATCAAGTGAGATTTGCTATCTTGCATTGTTTATCATCACTTTGCTGCAGCCAGGAATATTTGTTCTATGAGCTCCAACGTTGCTGGTAAAGACAGTGCAAGGCCTTGCTGTTAGGACAGTGTTGTTAGTACTCTTAAAGGGGACACTTTACTTGTTCACTGTAGTATGCTATCTCTCATTGGGATAGTATGCTATATACTATACTATGTATACTATGTTATAGGTCAGCCCGGGGCTCTCCTTTAAAGTGAACACATTTCCTTATATTCATTGATTGCTTTTCTATAATATCCCATGTGATTGTGTATATTGTTTCATTCATGTGTCATTGTTAATTGTTATTGCTACAAGTGTTATTTCAGCCTAGTCTTGCTGAACCCAGGATTTGGCTGAATAATTCTTGCTTAAACCTCTCGGCTCACATAAGTAATACCAGAGAGAGTTGGATTTAATATTTCTGTCAGGTTTAATTTTCTTTTCTGTGGCCCCACCTGGGAGATTTTCCATCATTTATTGTGCCTCTGATGCTAGGACAACAAATGAAGCAATGAAAACCGTACATGCCAACAGTCCCAATTTTCCCGAGACAGTCCCGAAAATTGGACCCTCGTTCCGATTTGAACATGATCCAATCAAAATCCAGATTTATTTGGTTTTGTTGGCAGTGTCACCAGCCGCTGCAGCTTCTGGCTATGAAAACATGGCCGTGAGATTTCCTTACGGCTAGCAGGTCTCTTTCCCCTGTGTCCAGTGGAGAGGGGCTTCCGCCCCTCGTAGCTAACTGGCATCAGTGTACAAGCAAATTGTCTACTTGTACACTGAAGAGAGGTGTCGGTTAGCTGTCTAGGTCGGATGCACCTCCCCTCTCCACTGAACACAGGGGAAAGAGACCTACTACCCGGAACAAGATCTTGTGGCCATGTTTTCATAGCCAAAAGCTGTGGCCGGTGGTCGGCAGGTGACGTGTTGCCTAATAAATACTGGAAGATCCCGCAGGCACCATTTAAGCTTCCGTCAGCCCCCCCACCCTACTCAATTCTTAGCTGACAGCCAGAGGTGCGGGGGGAGATGCTGCAGGCACCAGTGACCACAGTTGCAGGTGAGTGGCCATGGGGTGATCTGCTAGAAATTCTGTGTGTTGGGGGGGTACAGAGCTGGGTTGGAGGTGCAGATCAAGTCCTGTGGTAGCACTGCATCCGGTGACAAGTGACTTGGCAGGAGACAAGCTGCATCTGGTGGCAGGCGACATAGCAAGTGACAATGCACATCTGGTGCCAGGCGACATGGCAAGTGACAATCCATATCTGGTGGCAGGTGACGTGGCAAGTGACAGTCCATATCTGGTGGCAGGCGACGTGCCAAATGACAATCCACATCTGGTGGCAGGCGACGTGGCAAGTGACAATCCACATCTGGTGACAAGTGACAAGCTGCATCTGGTGGCAGACGACGTGGCAAGTGACAATCCATATCTGGTGGCAGGCGATGTGGCAAGTGACAATCCACATCTGGTGGCAAGTGACGTGGCAAGTGACAAGCTGCATCTGGTGGCAGACGACGTGGCAAGTGACAATCCATATCTGGTGGCAGGCGGCATGGCAAGTGACAATCCGCATCTGGTGGCAGGAGACGTGGCAAGTGACAAGCTGCATCTGGTGGCAGGTGACAGTGGTAAGTGACACGCTCAGGGCTCCCACTGATCCTGTATTATGGTGAGTTGAACTATTTCATCTTATATTACAATGTAATAATAGAAATAATGTGCTTCAATCATCCTGACACCATATCAACCATGGTGCCGTGATGATTGAAGCGCCAACACCAGATGTTTGGAGTATTTTTATCTGCTGATTGTTAAACTTTATGGAATACACATATTTCTATTGTGGTGTAGCATCTGGGCCTGCTGTCCCTCCATCCCTCTTTCTTTCCTTTCCTTCTCATTCCTTCCCTCCCTATCTTTCTCTCTCCCTCTCTCTTTCTCCCTTTCTCTCTTTCTTTCTCTCTCCCTCTCTTTCTCCCTCCATCCCTCTCTTCCTTCTCCTTCCATCCCACTTTCATCTCAGACTCTAACCACACCCCCTTTAAACCATTTTTTTGCCTCGCCCTTAATTATAATAAAACTCCACCTACAGACAAAAAAGTGTCCCTATAAATTTTTTGACAATGTTGGAAACTATGGAAAACAGAAGCTCTAGGGCTTCATGTACACTAGCCTACACTGCCAGCTCCTAGACTTCAATTTAGGAGCATTTGGCGTTTTTTTGCCAAAGCTCCTAAACTCAACTCCATAAAAGCCTGTGGGGGTGATTTACTAAAGGCAAATAGACTGTGCACTTGCACAGATGAACTCTGCAAGTGCAGTTGCTCCAGAGCTTAGTAAATGTAGTAAATAAAGCTAGGGTTGCCATCCTATCCAAAACAAACTAACATAAGATGTGGTCAGGCTTTAAAGTGACATAAAGGTCATTTTTTTTTTAATTTAAATAACAAACATATCATACTTACCTCCACTGTGCAGTTCGTTTTGCAGACAGTGGCCCTGATCCTACTCTTCTGGGGTCCCTCAGCGGCTCTCTGGGCTCCTCCCTGCATCAGATAACCCCCTAGGAGAAGGGGGTAACCTTGCGGGCGCGCTACCAAATCCAGCATTCGGCATCCATAGATGCCAAATGTAGAACTCAGCCCCGCCCCCCGGCAGCCGCGTCATTGGATTTGATTGACAGCAGCGGGAGTCAATGGCTGCGCTGCTTTCAATCTATCCAATCAACAGCCGAGAACCCCCTAGCAGAGAGAAGGCTCATCCCTGTTGAACAAGTTCGAGGGTTCAGGTAAGTAAAACGGGGGGCTGGGGGGGCGGTCACTGACAGGTGTTCTTTTAACTTAATGCATAGGATACATTAAGGTGAAAAAGCATGAACCTTTACAACCTCTTTAAAGAACAAGTTTACTTTGCCCAAAGTGCTTAGTTAAAAAGCTTTTTCAGTACTGTCACATCCTCAATGAAAGTTTTTTTAGCTTTTATGCCATTGGGGATTTTACATAGAAATACAGCACCGGAACTGTCATAGTCACATTTGGCACATGGTTGCAGTGCAGTCCCATTGACCTCAGTGAGTGAGTTTGGCAGACGGTTATTTAATACGTTAAAATTGCCCAACTTCGAAGCAAAGCATTGTGGCTGCGGCAATATAAACAGACTGAAGAGGTAGGTAAACCAGAGACAAGATCTCCCCCCACCCATTCACAGAACACCTTGCATTCTGTGAAAATAATACATGCCTTTTTGTGAATGGACAAGGAAATAGGAAAGGGGAGCGTGAACAATACAGTCCCTACATTGTACATTTTTGAAGCATTAGAAGAAGAGCGCTGTTTGTAAAATCCAGCCTCAAATGAAACTGCAATTTTTACATTCAGCAGCAGCCATCCGGGCCTGGCATAGTCTTCATTGTAAGTACATTTTTTCAATGGCACTGTTTTGAAAACAAAATCTATCTAGTAGTAGTTGGTCATATTCAGGGCTGCTGATAAGGCAGTACAGCCAGCCCTCCGGTACTGGACCCAGACCCCATCAGTTTAAAAGGGGGGCCCAGGCGACCTGTTGAGCAGGAGGGTCAGCTGTACTGTGTTATTGCAGACACTGATCCTCTTCTGTCTCCCACTGCGGCACTGCCAGATTCCGCCCCCCCACTACACTGCAAGGGGATTGCTTCTAGCACATGTGCCCCTTCCATCTGCTGTCTGGGACCCCCTGTGTGCCCCTTTCCCCCACAGCACTGTCAGCTTCCATCCTCTACCTTCAGCAGCTGCTGCGGGTACACAGGAGGATGTCAGTTACTGGTCCCTTCCTTTCCTGAATGAACACAGTGAGCGATCAGTACCAATCACTCCTGTGTCCATTCATCACTGAAGCATAGTTGTCAGAAACCATGAAATCAGGCCGAGACAGAAGTACAGTTAAATCACACTTGTTTAATCATAAAAGTAAAAAAGAACAAACGTAGTCAAAATATAGCCAAGGTTCAGTAACCGGAACGGATAGTCAGCCAAGCCAGAAGTCAGGGATCAATGTAGTGGAACAGCAAGCAGGATCAGGAGCCAGAAGGAATGTCAGCAAAGCAAGTCTTGAACAGGAGCAGGAGCAGGAGATAGTTGGTCAACATCTGTGATGTTGACCAAGGCGACGGCAGAGATCCTCTAGACTGGACGGTTTAAGTAGGCAGGACTGACGAGCAGGATATCATCAACAGCTGAGTAACTGTGAAGAGAGATGGGAGCTGGCAAATAGCCGACAGCTGAGCGGCCAGCTCAGAGAAGGAAGGGCTGAGCCCAGCCCTGACAATAGTAAACTGTGTTTGCTTTGCTTTAGTTTGTGAATGAGCAGGAAGCCTCAGAGCACCTCCTATTTATTCAGCTGTAGAGAAAGGGTCTGATAAATCTATGTCCTCAGTCACTTTCGGCTGGGAGGGGTCCTTACAAGTGGGCTGTATGGGGCCCCATGATTTCTAACAGCAGCCCTGGTCATATTCATTTGGACTTGCCCTGCAGTGTTGCAGACATTCCATAGCTTAGCTGAAATTAAACATGCCCTACCACATGGCAATGTTGTAGCCTGCAGTGATGTGTATGTGCTTTGTGAATGTATTTATTTGTATTATGTTCCTACCATATCTTCTTGTTTAGTTTACCTGTCATTTACAAAGGGTATCTTTGTGCAAGGTTCATTAAATGTCCACAAGGGAGCCTCTGCTCTTGAAAGAGAAGAAACAATTATTAGTTGTTCATTGTACATTAGGCTATAGCCAACAGCAGTAATCATTGTGCTACCCCAGCCTGAAAGACTCCCTGTGCCAACCCCTCAGCCGGCAGAACACAATACCTCTGCGGGAGGGATTCCACTATCAACACTGACTGTGTTGAAAGGGGAAATCAAGCGATTTTCTTGCCTGCAAACTGTGGCTGCAGGCAAGAAAATCCAATCATCTATGGCCTGCCTAACTCTCAGCAAAGCAAAAGAGTATCCCCCTTGGGACTTTGGAGGCAGGTACAGAGACAGTATGAATGTAGAGTAAGATAAAATCAACAAAAACTTTTATTCACAAATAGTAAAAACGTGATCCATGGGGTTACAACCACATACCTCCCAACATCTTGAGATGGGAATGAGGGACACCTACTAGCAAACGTAGGTGGGCATAGGACATGCCCCCTGCCACACCCTCTTAAAGGGGAAATAACAAAAAAAAGTTAATTAAATCCACAAGTGCTTTTTTTTACCACTACTATTCCTTTATATTGGCTTTTAAAATTGAAAAATACAGCAATTTAGAAATTGGATGAAAGGTTTAGCAATGGGAAACACTTTTTGAAAGATAAAAAGTGCATTTTATATACAACTATATAGATCAGACCAAAATGAGGGACAAATGAGGAGGAAAGAGGAACAGAGGGACATTGCTCCAAATAAGAGACAGTCCCTCCAAATCAGGGGCAGTTGGGAGATATGCAATCACATTAGATAGGTTTAAAATCAAAACAACATTGCATAATATTAATATTCAACCCTGAGGCCCCATTCACACTACAGCGACTTCAATAGCGCTGCGATTTTGCGAGGGGGGGGCCAGGAGCTCCACTGACGCCCTAACCCCGCCCCATGCAGCCTGTATGCTCGGAACAGAGCGGCTATAGTGAGAGCAGTGATCAGAGTGGGAGCATCAATGGAGCTCCCGGCCCTGCCCCCTCTATTCTGGCTGGGGAATACAGCGGCCCGGGGGCAGTCCGGGGGTTCCCTCTCAAATGCAGCCTGTATGCTCAGGGTGGAGAAGTGGAAATGGGAGCAGAGAGTGGAAGCCCGCCCATGGACCAATGAATGTAGTGAACTCAGCTGGCCAGGTATGTCCTTACACCCATAAAATGCCTGACTGCTGAAACCCTGAGCTGTGTTATTCAATCTCCTGTTGCATGTCCGCAGTCTCTGATGGTCTCCTGTAGCATGTCCGCAGTCTCTGATGGTCTCTTGTAGCATGTCCACAGTCTCTTATTGTCTCCTGTAACATCTCCGCAGTCTCTGACTGTCTCCTGTAGCATGTCCCTAGTCTCTGATTGTCTCCTGTAGTATGTCCGCAGTCTCTGTCTCCTGTAGCATGTCCCTAGTCTCTGATTGTCTCCTGTAGCATATCCGCAGTCTCTGACTGTCTCCTGTAGCATGGCCTTAGTCTCTGATTATCTCCTGTAGCATGTCCCTATTCTCTGATTGTCTCCTGTAGTATGTCCGCAGTCTCTGATTGTCTCCTGTAGCATGTCCGCAGTCTCTGATTGTCTCCTGTAGCATGTCCGCAGTCTCAGATTTGTCTCCTGCAGTATGTCCGCATTCTCGGACCCTCTCCTGCAGTATGTTTGCAGTCTCTGATGCTCTCCTGCAGTATGTCTGCACCCTCTGACCCTCTCCTGTAATTATTTGGGATTGATGCACTGCTCAGTGATTGGTAATGATGTGCATTAACCTGTAGCAACCAATCAGTGAACAGTAGTTATCTGCTGTAATCTCTAGCAACCAATCAGTATGTGGTAATGATGTTCTGTAACCCCTAGCAACCAACCAATGAGCGCTAATAATGTGCAGTAACCTCTAGCAACCTATCGGCAAGCAGAAATTATGTGTTGTAACCTCTAGCAACCAGCCAGTGAGCAGTAAGGATAGGCTGTAACCTCTGGCAACCAATTGCAATCGCTGCGTGGTCTGCTGCAGTAAACTGATTTGGAGCCTACCTGCTTTTTTTTGTATGTCTCAGAATGGGGGGGGGGGGGGGGCCAAGAAAATGTTTGCCCAGGGCCCAGTCAATATTAAAGACGGCCCTGCCAATAACACAGAACAATCAGTTGTCGTTGGCTGCAGAGTAAATGTAAATACAATGAAACCATGACGAGTTTTACATTTCAGTAGCATTTTCTTGAAAGGTTACTGCTATTTTAAACAAGTGCCTATTTGTTTCTAACTGCAAATATGCCTGTGTGCACTAATCCCTTTCCATCTGTATACGCTAAAGTGAAAAATAAGAATGATTTTATCAATACAGATAATATTTCAAAATAGATGCTCAGCCCTCTTGATGAATTTCTAGGATAGACCAGAGATTACTGCTGGGAGTGGGCAATATATCACAGGTCAAGCAATAAGTGTATCTGAAAAACGATTGTGGTCTCGTATAACAGATCAACTTTCCAAGCCTTTCCAAGCCGGGAGCGCAGATGTCTATATATTGGAATAGCCCCCCCCCCCCCCCCTCCACTCCCATTCATGCTATTTAAAGTACATTTAATGCACTAATTGTTTGCTGCTGCAACTGTTCAGTATGACATTACATGGTTTTAAATTGATTCATATACATGTCTGCATTCTGTCATTGAGATATTTGCCTGTAATAATTCTTTCCACACTACAAAGGAACCTACTTTCCCATAGTAAAACATCAGCTGACTATTTAAAGGGCCAGTCCACCAATAAATGGTATTTCAGTTATTGAAAGCTGCCTGTCTATCCCTAATATCTCTTGAGGACTAGTATAATATACAGTATATGCCTGTACATCTTTTGTGACTAATGCGAGGGGCTTCCTCTCTCTCCAATACAAAGGTATCTCTGTACTATATGAACAAATGCTATTAAGCCTTTTAAATAAGGCAAAGTAAAGACCAAAACACTAGAATGTGAAATGAATAGAAATGTATAGACTAAAGGCATCCACATTGATTTTACATTTAATTGGAATATAACTATCAGAACAATAAAGGATATTTGCATTGGTTGCCGATGGCTGTTTCACCGTATTATATATATTCTCTGCACTGGTGGACACCGGGAACCCACTAATAAACTAGCAGGATATGTCAAGTTCCAATAAAGAGTCCAGAAATCGTGAACACCTATGATGTGAAAAAGACTTCAGTTTTATCCTCGGTAGTGTTGGGCGTACGGTTCGGGCCGAGCAAACGTTTAGCCTGAATTTCGCCCAATCGGGTTTTTTCTGAACACCGATATTTTCTGTGCAAAGTCGATATGTTGTTAAGGCTGGCCATACATTATGGAATTTTCTTGTTCGATTTTCCAAAACCATATAATATGACGTCAAACCTAAACACTTTCAATGTGTATGCAGCCAGGCAGGCGCTTGCAAACCGCCCCTAAACAGCTTCCACCCGAGGGCTTTCACACTGAAGCGGTGCGCTGGCAGGAGAAGAAAAAATCTCCTGCAAGCCGCATCTTTGGATCGGTGAAGGAGCGGTGTATTTACCGCTCCTAAACCGCTCCTGCCCATTGAAATTAATGGGACAGCGTGGCTATACCGCGGTAATACCGCGGCTATAGCCGCGCTATACGAGGGGTTTTAACCCTTTTTCTGCCGCCAGCGGGGGGTTAAAACCGCACCGATAGCGGCCGAATACCGCGGTAAAACAGCGCTAAAAATAGCGCTGTTTTAACGCCGACACCCCCTACCGCCCCAGTGTGAAAGGGGCCTAAAGAAAAATGAACAAGAAAATTGTATAGTGTAAGGCTAGCCTATGGAGCGGGGCATCCTTAACAACACAGACATCCCAACCTGCAAAAACTCATTCCAGGGAGGTGGCGCTTCGCGCCCGCAAGGGCATCCCCCCCACCCCCCCGCGGCAAAATATTTTTTAAATCACTTTTTCAATATTTTTTCGCAGTGCTTCTAGGGAAGGGTGGGGGGTGGTTGGTATGTGGTATGTGGCAGTGGACGGTGTCAGTGGTTTTTTTATATGTAATAATTGATTGATTTCAATTTAATTTGTTTTTCATTTTTTTTCACAATGCTTTTTGAGGGGAGGGGATTGGGGCAGTGGACAGTGTTGGTAGGGCAGGGGAGAGTGGTGTCAGTAGTTTATTTTTTTGGCCAAGCTCGGAGGAAGGGGGTGCGCCCCCCGAAACGCGTTAGCTGTACCCCATGTTCCGTGCATGTCCATGCATTGTTTTTATGGCCTTTTGTCAGTTGCATTTTGTGAGTACCCACTTTTATATAAAACATTTTTATTATTAAATTATCTTTGGTAATGCATCAGGTGTGCGCGCCTTCCATTTCTGTTTTTCTTGTAGTTCCTTTCGGATTACCCCATCTGAGGAAGGCAGCATCCACCCAGTTTTGGATATCATTATATACCTTTCACACCACCATTTTATTTGATATCTGTTACTCTACACCTTGGAAGACCTATTAGCGCTGGAAGTGACAGTGTTTTTTGTATTCCTATCAAATAATAATTCCCGTCGGATAGTGCCCCAGACGGGTCTGCACAGTACGCAATGTCACTCCAGCTATGTTGATCAGCTGACGTGACGTCAACACAGCGCATGCGCAGCTTGTCAGAAGCATTATCCTACGAGATAATCGGAAGTATTATCAGATGATCTGCAAAGCGCAGAGGGAGAACGCAATTGCCAGACTCTGCCTCGCTGTTGCGGGGCAGGTTTTGGGTGTGTTGCAACCCGCCCTTAGGCACAGCCAAAACCCGCCGTTCAACACACACAAAACACGACCTTCAATACGCCCTGCAACAACGAGGCAGAATCTGACAATTAAGTTCTCTCTTGGCGCTTTGCAGATCATCAGATAATGCCTCTAATGATCTGCGCATGTGCAGTGTTGACGTCGCACCAGCCGATCAACATAACAGCTGCAGTGATGTTGCGTACTGCGCATGTACAGACCTGTCTGAGGCATTATCCGACGGCAGGCATTATTTGATAGAACAGTAGCAATTGCAGCCACAAGTCAATTTAAATGTGATTTGATTTGTTTTTTTTTTTCTTTAGAAATGTAATTTTTGCTGCAGCATGTTCTATACATGCTACAGATGTACCACTCTACAGGCAGACTAAGGGGACACCCCCCCTCCCCCCGGCAGTATATCTAAAGTAATTTTTTATTTTCAATGTTTCACTTGAAGCATCATTAAAATCACTACTCCTTTAAAAACAATCGTTTTTTTTTTTTTTTTTTTATTGCATTGTTACATGTACCCCAGGGCAGTACGAGGTCCCCCATACACATTTCATGGCCAATTACTTGCACATAAGCCTTCAAAATGGAGACTTTTAATTTATCATGTTCAGCTCCCACACACTACAATAGAGTTTGTGGTTCGGGCCGAACTTTTCCCCTGTTTGGGAGTTCTGCTGTGAACAGAACAGGGGGGTGTTTGGCCCATCTCTAATCCTTAGTAGATTTTTTTTTAAGAAAGGCCTGGATTCCTTCCTAGATACACATAATATAACTGGATACTATTATTTATAGTAAAGTTGATCCAGGGAATATCTGATTGCCTCTTGGGGGATCAGTAAGGAATTTGTTTTCCCTGCTGGAGCAAATTGGTACATGCTTTACTGGGGTTTCTTGCCTTCCTCTAGATCAGGGATATGCAATTAGCGGACCTCCAGCTGTTGCAGAACTACAAGTCCCATGAGGCATAGCAAGACTCTGACAGCCACAAGCATTACACCCAGAGGCAGAGGCATGATGGGACTTGTAGTTTTGCAACAGCTGGAGGTCCACTAATTGCATATCCCTGCTCTAGATCAACTATGGGTATAACATTGTGTATATATAGGATTGTATAATTTTTGTTGCCTTCTATTGGTTGAACTGGATGAACTTGTGTCTTTTTTCAACCAGACTATGTAACTATCCTTCTACACCATCCACCACTAGTGAGCACACAGAGCCTCTTACCATAATATGTTGACCCTCTATGAATCGAGTGGTCAAATAGAGCTTCTTAACCACTTCCCATTCCAGCCATCGTCAAATGGCGTCTGCAGGAGGGATCTCCCATCCTGGGCGGGCGTCATATGAGGTCCTCAGCTTCCCGGCCGTCTCTGGGCCGTGCGCGCGCCGCGTCACTAGGAAACGAATGCGCGTCCCCGGCTTCCGCGATGTCCGCTGGGCACCCGTGATTGCCCGATAACAGAGCAGGACCGTGGATCTGTGTGTGTAATCATACAGATCTGTGTCCTGTCAGGTGAGAGGAGACCGATGGTGTGTTCCCAGTACAGAGGAACACCAATTGGTCTCCTCCCCTTGTGAGTCCCCTCCCCCTACAGTTAGAATCACTCCCTAGGTAACACATTTAACCCCTTGATCGCCTCCTAGTGTTAACCCCTTCCCTGCCAATGACATCTATACAGTAAACAGTGCATTTTTTTTAGCACTGATCGCTGTATAAATGTGAATGGTCCCAAAATAGTATCTGATATGTCCGTCGCAATGTCACAGTCACAATAAAAATCGCAGATCGCCGCCATTACTAGTTAAAAAAAAATAAATAAATAATAAAAATGCCATAAATCTATCCCCTATTTTGTAGACGCTATAACTTTTGCGCAAACCAATCAATATATGCTTATTGCAAATTTTTTTACCAAAAATATGTAGAAGAATACGTATCGGCTTAAACTTAGGAAGAAATTTGTTTTTGTTTTTTAAAAATTGGGATATTCCTGCAGCTCCTTTAATGTTGCTGTAGGCCTCTTGGCCAGTTCCAGTTCTTGGTAATGTCCCTGTTGTGCCATATTTTCTCTATTTGATGATGACTGTCTTCACTGTGTTCCATGGTATATCTAATGCCTTGTGAAATTCTTTTGTACCCTTCTCCTGACTGATACCTATTAACAAAGGTGGAAAAAGTTCTGAAATGATTTATCTTTGTCTCATTTTTGTACACCACAGAAACTTGACATTTTAACAGGGGTGTGTAGACTTTTTATATCCACTGTAGCTCACATTCCCTGCTGATTGAAGTGCTCCAGCCCTAATTTAGTGGACACCATAATAAATTGTTGCAGAGAGACCACTGATTACACAGAGATAGCAGTGGTCTTTTTAACAGCTGTGGCTGCTTTCCTACAAAAACAAACTATAAGCCCTGGTTCATATTGATACGATTTGGCATGCGATTTGACATGGCAATTGCAGCGTCCGAATCGGTATGACGCCGCATTTGCGGTGTCGCACCGATTCCCAAAAGTAGTTTCTGTACAACTTTTGGCAATTTCGGGGTGTGATTTCCACTGACATCTGTGCAGAAACCCGCAGATGTCTCTGAAATCAAGCAAGTTCAGCTGAACTTGCACGATTTCATTCCCGCAGTCAGTGTGAATGATGATCAATGCCCTGATTACATGTCCTGTTGTCCCCTGCGAGGAGATGCCGCTGATCGGCTCTCCTCACCACACACTCTGTCAGTGTGAGGCGATGAGAGCCAATTACCGGCACTTCCTGTATTTACATGTGACCGGCTGTGATTGGACACAGCTGAACACATGGTTAAAGAGCCTCGTCAGCGGCTCTTTACACAGATCAGGGTCACGCTGTTTCCTAGCAACACGGTGCTGCCGCGATCACCATGCTGCGAGCCCCCGGGGGCACGTGGGAGCGGCAGTTCAGGTGCGCCGTCATGTGACGTCCACCCAGAACGAGAGCCGCACCGTCCCGCCATCATTTGATGGTGGGTGGGCGGCAACTGGTTAAAGTAGAATTCCAGACTAAAGCTAACTAGTCCTAAAAATTCTCCCTCTCCTCTCCTAACACAACTCTGCTGACTAACCTGTATAAGAAAGGTGTATATTCCTACCTATATTCAGCCTGCTTTGGTCTGGTCATGTGACCCCCTGTGTCAGCCAGCAGCAGCTGCAGAGGAGAGGAAGGAGTGCTGACAAGAGCTGGAACACTGGAGCTGTAGCACCCTCCTTGTAAGGTTTCTAGGTAAATTTAGTTTTTGAGCAGACATTGAGTCCTGAGGAACCTCCAGAAGGGACATGCCCTGAAACGTGTTGTCATAGCAATGGTTTGCAGCCTCTCTTTCATCCTGCAAGTGTCTAAGTAGCAGCCATCTTTAGTGGAGCCTCCAGCGGCAGTTCTCCTCTAGTTCTAGGCTCGGTGCTGCATCACTTCTAGTTTCGGCGCTACATCACTTTCAGTGTCCCACCTGCGGCCGCAACGCGGAAAATGTCTGCACCAGTTATCTCATCACATTAAAAACCACTTCACCCCCTGAAAGGATTTGCCCCCTTCATGACCAGGCAATTTTTTTGATACGGCACTGCATCACATTAACTGACAATTGCGCAATCGTGCAGCGCTGTACGCAAAATGTCCTTTTTTCCCACAAATGGAGGTTTCTTTTGATGGTATTTGATCACCTCTGCGGTTTTAATTCTTTGCGCTATAAACAAACAAGCGTGAAAATTTTGAAAAAATATCTTTTTTTTTTTTTTAATTTTTGCTATAATACATATCCAAAAAATATATATAAAAAATGTATTCATCAGTTTCGGCTGATATATATTCTTTTACATATTTTTGGTAAAAAAAAAAAAATCGCAATAGGCGTATATTGATTGGTTTGCGCAAAAGTTATCGCGTCTACAAACTATGGGATAGATTTAGGGACTTTTATTGTTTTTACTAGTAATAATGGCAATCTGTGATTTTTAGCAGGACTGTAACATTGCGGCGGACAAATCTGATTCCAAATGACACTTTTTGGGGACCAGTGACATTATTACATAACATATATTACATATATAAAAATGCACTGATCAATGTAAAAATGACACTGCCAGGGAAGGGGTTAACACTAGGGGGCGGTCAAGGGGTTAAGTTTGTTACCTAGATGTGTTCTAACTGCAGGGAGGATGGTCTCACTGGGACATGACAGAGATCGCTGTTCCTGATCACTGGGAACAGTAGATCTCTGACATGACCCCAGAACAGGGATCCGCCTTGTTTACACTGGCAGATCCCTGTTCTGCCTCTCTACTAGGCGATCGCGGGTCGCCGGCGGACATCGAGTCTGGCCGCAACTGCACCTGCGCGAGCCGTCGTACAGGTATGGCAATTCGCACAGGAGAGCCAACCTGCTGCAGTATATCTGCGTGAGCTGGTCGGCTAGTGGTTAAAGAACAACTAGTCAATAACTGTCAAGAAATAAAATGTCTGTGTTACTTTTAGCAGCCTTCCTGGAAATAAGCTTTAGATTCAGTACATACCTAAAGCTTAAATAGCAAACAAATATACCATGACTCTGTTACCAGATACTTACCACAGCACTTCATGACGTAAATCTGATATTCATGACGTAAATCTGATATATAAAGCATAAGGTAGCAGCTAAAAACATCACATACAGTATATTGAATAAATGGTTATGTAACAGATCATAGAGACAACTGAAAACACAAGAAAACCTATTAGAGAAAATTCAAGGTCTGCTTCTTTTGTAGCACCCCACCTGTAGGAGAAGGTGACATCACCTTGCCTTGTCCTGGGATCCTAGGAAAGTTGAGGAGCCCAAATATTGCTATACGTCAGTCCAGCACTATACAGGAGGAACTTCTCATGAGATATGGGCTCCTGAACATTCCCAGGATCCCGGGAGAAGGCCTATTGATGTCTTGGCTCCTAAACTTTCTCAGGATTCCAGGAGAAGGCCGAGTGACATCTTTCCCATAAACTTTCTCAGGATCCCAGGAAAAGGCCCAAGGATGTATCGGTCTCCTCAACTTTTCCAGGATCCCATGAGAAGGTCCAGTGACGTCTTGAACTCCTACACTTTCCCAAGATCCCAGGAAAAGGCCCAGGGATCTCTTGGGCTCCTCAACTTCTCCAGGATCCCGGGAAAAGGCCCAGGGATGTCTTTGGTTCCTAAATGTTCTCAGGATCACAGGAGAAGGCCCAGTGATGTTTTGGGCTCCTAAATGTTCCCTGGATCCTGGGAGAAGGCCTAGTGACATCTTGGGCTCGTAAGGTGAGTATTTTTTAGTCTTTACTTCTAATATTTTTTGGTATCATTGCAATTGACTCCAGGAGAATTTGCTGTGGGTTGTTCCTTGGTGGTAGAGCAAGGTAATGGCAAGAAATATTGCGATTTTCAGAATTAGGAGAATTTGCTGTGGGTTGTTCCTTGATGGTAGGTCAAGGTATTGGCAAGAAATATACTGCTAAATTTGCCTGCCCTCAGACTTTAATCAAGCATTGTTATTGCCCTGGTAACTTTCCCTATCGCATCATACCTCTGCTTACTCAACCGTATGGGTCGCACTACCTCTATGAAACTCACCTCCTGCTCCTACTTCTCTCCTCCTTACTCCCTTTTCTCTTTCCAATTTGTTTCTGAGTCTACTGCCTCATTTTCCTTTCTCTCATATGCTATACCTCTTTCTCCCTCCTCAGTCCATAATTGGTACTCCTAGGGATGTATTCCCTACTCATTAGGATGTGCATCAGATCCACTGGTTTAACACCAACCTGGCCAATAGCAAACTGATAGCTAGTTATGAACTCTTGTAAATCCTCTTTTATTTGTCGCTCTAAACTTCTGATAAGGATGGTCTAATGGATACTCTGTATGCTGTACTGTTACACCTGAGATCTAAATGTCATTTTCAAAATCGATGTAATCAGTTACATTCTTATCTAAACTTGTACCACTATATATTTGCTTATTCATGACTGTTCACTTTTACTCTGTTTTAAAGTGTTATGAAAACCAAGAGCCTGCATTCACTATATCTGGTCTCCCACAGTACACAGAACATGGAAATGCAATTATTTTAGTAAATATAAACAGCTAAATACCTTTCCTCATCAGCAGTATGTAACAGTCTTATGACTTCTATCAGTACCTGGTGAAGCTTGTAGGAGGAGTTTTCATACTGCACTGAGCTGTCCTATGAGTCTGCAGGACTCCTGACCCTCTGTCTGGACAGTGCTGATTGGCCCTGTGCTGATCACATGCACTCTCCCAAGAAAAAAAAACCTCTCTAGCAATAAACACCAAACTGAGCATGTGCAGCCTGACACCAAAGGCTCTGTCTTATCTGAACTTGTCCAGGGGGACAGTGCAGAGAGAGGAGGATCTGTGCATACAAGACCAAGCAGTCTTTTATTATAATGTAGAGGATTGACCCCTTAGGCTCCACGGTGAGTATTACAAGCATGTTTTACTGCATATACAGACTGATTTTCAATGCTGGCCACACATGTTACAATGATATTGTACAATCTAATCATTTTAACTTTGGTTGAAACATTGATTAGATAAGCTGGTACAATTTTTGTGAGACCTAACCAGGTTGCGTAATTGAAATCTCTTCTTTCAACCAATTAGCTTACATTTTAATTGTAAGGTATTAAAAATTTTTGCCATTCAACTATATTACTAGAAAGTGCTATCAGACTGTGTTGTGTGCCAACAAACTATTAAGCATGTCAAACATCAGTTTATCAATATCCTGAATAATTATATGTCTTTCTTAAAGACAAGTCGTAGCACTCAGCCCAACAGATTATTGTAAATGGTCACTTTGGAGGATGCATGCAATTAAAATCAAGAAGTAGTAATGATGTGACATTATTGAGTGTGTTATGCTAATGGAGAATACAGTCCATATGTTGCCGTTTGAGGCATGTTAACAGAAACGGTTTGCAGTGCTGAACACAGAGGCTTTCTTTGCGAAGAAGAAATCTAAACAACCTTCAGACATTTATCATTGATGCGCCTTTTCTCCATATACCCACTTGCCATGGTGCCATCTGGTCAGTATTTTTCTTTCAAGAACTCACAAGACATTTATAGCTTGTTGTACCTGCAAGCGCAGCTGTCCATATTAACTCTGTTTCCTAAAGCATGTCAATATTCACTATCCCATTCATTTAGGCTGTTTCCTCAATAGCATAATAAGCAGCACAGTTATGCCCCGTACACATGGTCGGATTTTCCTGCCGGAAAATGTTCGATGGCAGCTTGTTGTCGGAAATTCCGACCATCTGTAGGCTCCATCGGACATTTTCCATCGGAATTTCCGACACAAAAAATTTGAGATCTGGATCTCAAATTTTCCGACAACAAAATACGTTGTCGTAAATTCCGATCGTGTGTAAAAAATTCCATAGTTACATAGTAGTTACATAGTAGGTGAGGTTGAAAAAAGACACAAGTCCATCAAGTCCAACCTATGTGTGTGATTATGTGTCAGTATTTCATTACATATCCCTGTATGTTGCGGTCATTCAGGTGATTATCTAATAGTTTCTTGAAGCTATCAATGCTCCCCGCTGAGACCACCGCATGTGGAAGGGAATTCCACATCCTTGCCGCTCTTACAGTAAAGAACCCTCTACGTAGTTTAAGGTTAAACCTCTTTTCTTCTAATTGTAATGAGTGGCCACGAGCCTTATTAAACTCTCTTCTGCGAAAAAGTTTTATCCCTATTGTGGGGTCACCAGTACAGTATTTGTAAATTGAAATCATATCCCCTCTCAAGCGTCTCTTCTCCAGAGAGAATAAGTTCAGAGCTCGCAACCTTTCCTCATAACTAAGATCCTCCAGACCCTTTATTAGCTTTGTTGCCCTTCTTTGTACTCGCTCCATTTCCAGTACGTCCCTCCTGAGGACTGGTGCCCAGAACTGGACAGCATACTCCAGGTGCGGCCGGACCAGAGTCTTGTAGAGCGGGAGAATTATCGTTTTATCTCTGGAGTTGATCCCCCTTTTAATGCATGCCAATATTCTGTTTGCTTTATTAGCAGAGGCTTGGCATTGCATGCCATTGCTGAGCCTATCATCTACTAAGACCCCCAGGTCCTTTTCCATCCTAGATTCCCCCAGAGGTTCTCCCCCCAGTGTATAGATTGCATTCATATTTTTGCCACCCAAATGCATTATTTTACATTTTTCTACATGAACCTCATTTGCCATGTAGTCGTCCACCCCATTAATTTGTTCAGGTCTTTTTGCAAGATTTACACATCCTGCAGAGAAGTTATTGCCCTGCTTAGCTTGGTATCGTCTGCAAATACAGAGATTGAACTGTTTATCCCATCCTCCAGATCGTTTATGAACAAATTAAATAGGATTGGTCCCAGCACAGAACCCTGGCGAACCCCACTACCCACCCCTGACCATTCTGAGTACTCCCCATTTATCACCACCCTCTGAACACGCTCTTGTAGCCAGTTTTCAATCCATGTACTCACCCTATGGTCCTTGCCAACGCACCTTATTTTGTACAGTAAACGTTTATGGGGAACTTTGTCAAATGCTTTTGCAAAATCCAGATACACCATGTCTACGGGCCTTCCTTTATCTAGATGGCAACTCACCTCCTCATAGAAGGTTAATAGATTGGTTTGGCAAGAACGATTCTTCATGAATCCATGCTGATTACTGCTAATGATATCATTCTTATTACTAAAATCTTGTATATAGTCCCTTATCATCCCCTCCAAGAGTTTACATACTATTGATGTTAGGCTAACTGGTCTGTATTCCGACGCACAAAGTTCCACGCATGCTTGGAATCAAGCAGAAGAGCCGCACTGGCTATTGAACATTTTTCTCGGCTCGTCGTACGTGTTGTACGTCACCGCTTTCTTGACATTCGGAATTTCCGACAAGATTTGTGTGACCGTGTGTATGCAAGACGAGTTTGAGCCAACATCCGTCGGAAAAAATCCATGGATTTTGTTGTCGGAATATCCGATCGTGTATACAGGGCATAATTATTTGCTATGATGTTACCAGCACCAATGTAATGCTACAATGCTTAAATGGGATAACATTCCATGGTGGTGTAATTACTTTCCATCAATACTAGTAGACAGGTGTTCCTACCTCTATTTTGACCATCTCACCTCCTTGGCGCTTTTTTCCATTTCATTTGAACACCAGTGAACTGTTGAATGGAGTTACCAGCACTATTCTGCCCAATGTAATGCTACAAATGTTAAACTGGTTACCATTCCACTGTAGTGTGATCCCTTTCCATCAGCAGTTGAATGGTGGGCCCACCTCCATTTTGACCACCTCATCTCTCATGCACTCTGTCCGACCCCCTCAGATTTCCATTGAACCACTGAATAGAGTTACAAGCACCATCCAGCCCAATGTCATGTTACAAACCTTAAATGGGTTAACATTTCATTGTGGTGTGATCCCTTTCCATCAGTAGCAGAAGAGCAGGCCTCCGTTTTGAGCAACTCACCTCCTATATACTCTCTGCTACTCTCTCAGAGCACCATTAAATCAGTTAATGGAGGTACAAGAACCCTTCAGCCCAATGTAATGTATACAATTCCACTGTGGTGTGATCACTTTTTATCAGTAATAGAAATGTGGTTCCACCTCCATTTTGACCATTTCACCTCTCATGCACTCTCTCCCATCCCCTCTGAGCCTCATTAAACTACTGATTGATGCTACCAGCACCATTTAGCCCAATGTAATGCTACAAACCTTAAATTGGTTAACTCTCCACTGTGATGTGATCCCTTCATTAGGGTAAGCCAAACCTCAATTTTGACTACCTCACCCCAAGCACTCTCTCCCACCCCTTCAGAACCCCTTTGAACCACTCAGTGCTATGACCACCACCATTTAGCCTAATGTAACGCTAAAACACTTATATGGGTTAACATTACACTGTAGTGTGTATCCTTTGCATCAGAAGTGAAAGAGTGGGCTCATCTCTATTTAAACCCCCTCACCTCTCATTCATTCTCTGCCACCCCCTCAAAGCCTCATTGAACTACTGAATATAGTTAGCAGCACTATTCAGACAAATGTGATGCTACAAACCTTACATTGGTTAACATTCCACTGTGGTGTGATCCCTTTCCATCAGTAGTAGTTACATAGACCCAGGTCCATTTTGGTCAGCTCACCTCCCATGCATTTCTTCCCACCCCCTCAGAGTCTCATTGATCTAATCAATGGTGTTACCAGCATAATTTAGCCCAATGTAATGCTAAAACGTTTAATGTCCTAACATTCAACTGTGACGTGAACCCTTTCTATTAGTAGTAGAAGAGTGGGTCCACCTCCATTTTGCCCACCTCACCTCTTATGTACTCTCTCCTACCCTCTCAGAGCACCATTAAACCAGTGAATGGAGGTACCAGCACTATTCAACTTAATGTAATGCTGAACATTCCAATGTGGTGTGATCCCTGTCCATCAGTAGTAGTTGAAAGGTAGTTATACCTCCATGTTGACCACCTCACCGCTCATGTACTCTCTACCACCCCCCTCAGAATCCCATTGAACTACTGAATGGTGTTACCAGCACCATTTAGCCCAATGTAATGCTACAAACCTTACATTGGTTAACACTGCACTGTGGTGTGATCCCATTCCATCAGTGGTACAATGGTGAGCCAACCTCACTTTTGAGCGCCTACACCTCCTATGGGCTCTCTCCCACCCCTTCAGAGTGCCACTGGACCTTCTTATTTAAGAAACTTTGATAATGGGCCCAGTGTGCCTCTAGCTTTCATCTTTTTTATTTTGTGCCTCAAATACTGACACATAATCACACATAGGTTGGACTTGATGGACTTGTGTCTTTTTTCAACCTCGCCTACTATGTAACTATGTAACTATGTAAATGTTGCAACTTTTCCCAATGCCTCAAGGGCATGCTATGCCTCTCTATTTGCAATAATGTAGCCTAAACTTTATTCCTTAATACTCACAACGGGTCGGAATCTGACAGCCACATCATTTAATGTATTTTGCTTTTTAGCTAGTTTCATTTCATTTACACGCATTGTTCAGCTGCTTTCGTAATATAAGATGGATTTTTTTTTATAAACATGTTTATTTGTACATTTGATTTCCTATTGTTTACCCCACAAATTTCTCGCATAGGTACTGTTGCACCTGCATTAGATATTTATATGCAGTAGCACACTCCTCTGTGTTACACATTCATAATACTATGCTCCTGTAATTTTTCTTGTCTCTCTACGAGATGTTCAGCAAGCAGAAGCAACATCATTCTGCCTTAATCGCTTGTGTTTCCATGCACACAATGCCATTTGATATAAGAAGAAAAAAGGAAATGTACATAATAACACAGGAACATTATTCCAGATTTTATTGTGTTACCAGAGATTAAAGGAGAATATCAGCCTCTATACAATTAAAGTATTACTTGGGTTTTTTTTTTTTTTTGTCGTGACTGAGCAACATAAGTACCTGAATAGTATAAATCAATCCCCAGCAGGTTAGTGCAGATTTGCAATCGCTGTATTTGAAGGTTTTGAAAGGTACGTGGTTTGATTACATGGTGTGGTCTGCAGTAGGTAATTTTGTGTCCACAACCCACAGAATCAGCTTATTCACATGGAATATGTATTACCGAATTTGTGTTTTGACTCAAAATTTCTTTTCATGCTTTAGCAGTTTAGTCTCCATGACAAATGTCTTATTGCCTTGAATGACCCCTTTCGATTGTACGTTAGATGTTTTATTCTCTCCCCCCTCCGCGTACACACACCTCTACTTTACTTTTAAGACTGGGGGAGAGAGAGGCCCCAAATCAAAAAAAAAAAAAAAAAAAAAAAGAAATAAAAAGAGACTTGAAAGAGCTTCTTATCAATGTAAAAAATATGAGCAAGTTAAAAGTGGAGACTAGCAGCAAAAGAAAGCGATTGCCTGTTCCCACATTAAATGAATCCATTTTTGCAGATTCTTTTCGAGAGATGAGTCAAGTTAGCAAAAGGTGAAACCAGGCAATTTTTTTTTTTTTTGGCTGACTTTTATGTAGTCTTATCTTCTTAAAAAGATAATACATCTACCTTTGCCCTTTCCCCACTCTAAAATGCATAGCAAAACCAACTTTAGGCTATCAATAAGATTAGAGGTCTATTATGTATTTTTTGAAGGATTTTAGATTTTATTTATAAACTGTTACCAATGTTTTGCCATTGCTTGTTTGTTTTTCAGTTTCAATGGCTTCATTATTCAGCCATTATACATTAAAGTGGGGCAGATTCTTGCATTTGATTTCCTTTAAGGGTCTCAGATGCACAAAGTTTGTATGTTCTCCTGAATTTGTGTGGGTTTCCTACTGAAATCCCCCAAAAAATAAAGACATTGAAACTGACTTGCATTTAAGCTGACCCTACAATGTATGTACATGCATATGCCTATGCAACGCTGTATCCTGGCGTAGGTCAACAAGACCCAGGCCGAGGGCAGCACTTTGCAGGGGGTCAGCACGGAAAGAGTCCCCGCCGGCTTGTGCTACACTGTTAGTGTAGCACCGGGCCTATGGGGTGGACTGGGCTGAGAGGCAAATTAGTCTAGCGCCCCCATAAGTCGGCCTCACTGCTTCCGGTATGCGGGCGGCTGGCATTCCGAAACTGTGGGGGGGGGGACGCCGCTTCTAATTTTGACTGTCCTCTCATTCTGTACCACAAACCTTCCTCACTGTGCTATATGTTTTCTGCTGCACCATTGGCATGGTTATATCTTCTTTGTCATCTCCATAAAATTATCGGAAATTTGTGCTTAAAGTAGAACTATAGGCAACACTTTTTTTTTTCTCATTTTAGATAGAGTAAGGGAGGGTTATAACCCCCCTCAGTTTATTTTTTACCATCCCTGTCCCATTGCAGATATTTCCCTTCACTTCCTGCCCCACAGCCAAACAGGAAGTGAGAGGAAATCTATGCAAATTATGGGAATCCATCCCCCCCCCAGGCCCTCATAACTAGTGTCCTGTCAGGGCTGGGCTCAGCCCTTCCTTCTCTGAGCTGTCCGCTCAGCTGTCAGCTAATTGCCAGCTCCCATCTCTCAACACAGTTACCCAGCTGTTGTTGATTCTGCTCGTCAGTCCTGCCTACTTAAAGCCCTCCAGCTCACTCAAACTCTGCCTTCGCCTTTGTCAACATCACAGAGACTTTCTCCTGCGTTCCTGTTGAAGACTCGCTCAGCTGACGTTCCTTCTGGCTCCTGATCCTGCTTGCTGTACTGCTACGTTTATCTCTGGCTCTCTGACATTTGCGTGGCTAACTACCCAATCCGGTTACTGAACTTTGGCTTGTTTTGACTACGCTTTCTCTGTTTACCTTATTATTATTATTATTATTATTAAACAAGTGTGATTTAACTTTACTTCTGTCTAGGTCTGATTCATGGTTCCTGATATGTCCCCACTCGAAAATGTCAGGGCAGGTCTTAAACAGCAAGGGGTGTGGCCTTGACAGGAAGGGGTGGGTCATATTTAAATTAGAGGGTGCACGAGTTTAGTCAGGCCTAGGGCAGCACAAAACCTAAAAACACTACTGTGCCTATGGTAGCATGGACAAAAAAAGGAGACAGTACTAGAAAGCACACTGTCAAAAAAGGTAGGCACTAATAACCAAGCACTTTAGTTTGATTCATTTATTGAACTAAAAAAGTAAAGTGGAAATTCCACGTACTATTACCTTCCAACATTGAAAATTACAATGGATACAAAAACATAAAATAAAAAAACAATCCGGATTGTGACCCAGTGTGCTGGAAATTTCCTGATATATCCTAAACAAAAATTGCCATGTAAAAATTGTGGCAAAGACCACCAGTAATGAATAGTACTCTGATGGGAACAAATGATTGCAGTGCAGGGCAAGGGTACTTGGAAAAACTTCAAGGTGCTATAAATGTTACAGCAACATGAAATATTTTGAGCAGATTCTATTTGTTAAATAGAAATTCCTGTTGAGATGGTATTCTGTTTTTTTTTTTTTTTTTATGGTAGCATGGGCATCACTAGCACCAGGCACCTGGGGGACAGGCTCCACATCTCTTCCTTTGTGCCTCGGAATTGTGATAATCTTTTTCTTTTCTTTTTTTATTTATCAGCCTTCTTTCATCTGTGTGTAATGCATTCCCAAGGGAAGTCCTAGGCAGTGTTAATTTTGACATCAAATTTCGATTCAGTTTTAGTCATAGTCTTTTGACTAAAATGCCATTTTAGTTTTAGTCGTATTTCTAGTCTTTTGAATAAAATGCCATTTTAGTTTTAGTCGTATTTTAGTCATCTGAATTGTTTTAGTTGTAGTCGTATTTTAGTCGACTAAAATCTCCAGTACATTTTAGTCGACTACAATCTAATGGGTTTAGTTACATTTTAATGCATTGTTTCTTTAGAATCGCAAAACATTATAAACTCCTGGAGTAAAAATCTAATAATATGTTATTATTTTATGGTATTAAGGTTTGAACATGCACTACAGGCACAGATTTAGCCGTTGTGATATATAACATCTTTATAAATAAATTCAAGTTTCATAAATAAATAAAAAAATATTGCTTTTTGACAAGCAGAAGAACTTGAAAATATAAAAAAAATCCAATAAAACGTAAACGCTATTGGCTGTAATGTCATTGCACGTATTACATAAATATAGTACAAGCATTAAATATTAAGAAAAAAAATAAGAAAAGCCTTTTTCTTAATTTTTTTCTTTAAGCAGCTTAGTTGATGCCCCTACGTAATTCTTATGTGGTAGTGCAGTGTTGATTTTGACGTCTAATTTCAATTTAGTTTTAGTCATAGTCTAATGCCATTTTAGTCGTATTTTAGTCATCTGAATTGTTTTAGTCGTGTTTTAATCAACTAAAATAGTACGGTATTAATTTAGTCGGCGAAAATGTTTTAGTCGACAAAATTAACACTGGTCCTAGGCTCCCCCTTGGCTCTGAAGTGTGATATGACACAGCTGGGGAGAGACCTAGAAGGCCTTATCTCATTCTTGTGGGGCCACTGCATTGAGACCTGAGAGTACATTTATCCAGATTTTGTACTAATGGAAGGGGGGGTTTGTATTGTACTTGACCCCTATGCAATGTACATTACATACTCCTGACCCCTGGAATATGTCTGTTATGTACTCCTGAATCCTGTACTCTGTGTATTATTTACTGCTGATTCCTGCATTCTGTATGGTATGTACTCCTGACCCCTGCACTCTTTGCATTATACACTCCTAGCCCCTAAACTCTATGCCTTATGTACTCTTGACCCCTGTAATCTGTGCTTTATGTACTTCTGAACCTTTACATCAGGGATCTTCAAACTCCAGCTGTTGCAGAACTACACATCCCATGAGGCATTGTAAAACTCTGGCATTCGCAGACATGACTAGGCATGATGGGAATTGTAGTTCCTGAACAACTGGAGGGTCATAGTTTGAAGACCCATGCTTTACATAGTTAATCTGGTTGGAAAAAGATACAAGTCCATCTAGTACAACCAATAAAAGGGTAAAAAAAAAAAAACCCTTAAAAAAATTTTTTTTAAATCATACAATCCCATATAAACAATCCTATACTCGCAGCAAAAAACAGCAAAGTATGATCCAATTTGCTCCAGCAAGGGAAAAAATTCCTTCCTGATCCCCCGAGAACCAATCAGATATTCCCTGGATCAACTTAACCTATAAATGTCAGTAAAGGCGGTCCCCTAGTTACAAACTTTCGTCTAAAAATGACTCCTTCTTACAAACGGAGGGAGACAACAGGAAGTGAGAGAAAATCTACCCCTAGGAAGAGAAATTCACTCCTGTTATGCCGCGTACACACGGGCGGACTTTTCGACCGGACTGGTCTGACGGACTTCCGACAGACTTTTGAACGAACGAACTTGCCTACACACCAAAGTCCGACGGATTCGTACGTGATGACGTACGACTGGACTAAAATAAGGAAATTGATAGCCGGTAGCCAATAGCTGCCCTGGCGTGAGTTTTCGTCCGTCGGACTAGCATACAGAAGAGCGGATTTTTCAACCAGACTCGAGTCCGTCGGAAAGATTTGAAACATGTTTCAAATCTAAAGTCCGTCAGATTTTTGACCAAAAAAGTCCACTGCAGGTCCGATGGAGCCCACAAACGTTCGGATTGTCCGCCGGATTCAGGCCTTCAGACCAGTCCGATCGAAAAGTCCGCCCGTGTGTAAGCGGCATAAGAGTTATTATGGGAAAAAGGTCCCTCCACTGAAGCTTTATCACCAAGGCTTGCTTCCACATCGACCCAAAATTTTCAAAATCCAATTGTCATTGGGACAGAAAGTGAGGTGAAATCTTCTGAAGAGGAGCACAGACAGCAAAACAAATGTTACAGGGATCATAACTCTTCCTTATGTTATCCAAAAAGCTTAAAAATGTTTTTTTTTTGGCTGAAGTTACACTTAAAAAAGTACCTGTTCCAAAACAGATTCAACTTAAGAACAAACCTACAGACCCCATCTTGTTTGTAACTCGGGGACCGCATGTATCCAGTTATATTATGTACATTTATGAAAGAATCCAGGCCTTTTTTAAAGCAATCTACTGAACTGGCCAGAACCACCTCTGGTGGGAGTCTATTCCACATTTTCACAGCTTTTAGGGCCTGTCCACACCTGAGCATTTTTCAGTTTGTAAAATGCTCAGATCTGAATCTCCAAAACGGGCAACATGCACAATCCCATTCATTTTAATGGCCCCTGTTCATATATGAGCATTCTCTCGCCTGAAGCTCAAAAAAAGTACATGAGCTGCTTTTTGGCAGATTACAAGCGTTTTTGGCCCCATAGACTTCAATAGAAATGCCTGACTTTTCTTTGAGATGTAAAGAGTGCCCCCTTGTCCTTTTTGATTACATACCCCCAACTCCTGTTCCCCACTAATGATCCCTGTATTCTGCATGTTACACACTCCTGATCCCTACATTTTGCCACTTTTAGCCCCTCCCACAGTTAGCGCAAGTTAGGTACACCCACCATTTGTTGCTAACTTTTTTCAGTGAAAACTGATTTAAGTGTTCTCTTTCGATGATGTCACAAGCAAATTTTGTTGTGCGCAACAAGGATGCACAACGTTGTTTGTAGCTGATTGATCAGTTATCTTTTGATGTTCCAAGTGCATCTAAGCCTAAGAACAAATATGTAATATATTGTAACTTGCCAGTCATTAGTAGTGTGTCTGCATTTGTTTTCTCTTTTAGGCATTTGTTTACTTTAATTTCACCTGCTGATCCTGCCATGCTTCCTCTTTAATGGTGACAAAGCTCACTCGCTGTACTGTATTTGTGGAGGAGCTGTGCTGCCACTCTAGGTTGCGCTCACAATTTGGAGTACACACACCATCCCCTTGTAGCAATGAGCTAGCTATTTTAACTGCATAAAAAAAGGGGGGGGGGAGTTTTGGGACTTTACATGAGGCACAAAAAAAATGTGCCTCCATCCCTGGTTCAGGTAAATAAAGAAGGGAATTTGGGACTTTAAATTAGGTTATTGACTGGTATGGGTTGAATTGTATGAAAACATATTTGATTGACATGCGTAAAAAAATACAATGCAGTAGTATAAAACGTGTAAAAAACAGTATCATATATATACAGTACACATGCACACACGGCATGGACATCATAAATTCATAGATATATACATCGACAGCACATAGCAAAAATAGATATTGTTGATATGAAATATATAAATTCATATTTGTACACATGTCAACTTGGCAGCACAAACCGGATTGAAGGTGTTGAAACAATTGATAAAGAATATGTATCTAGATATGAATTCTATTAGGGCATATAGCTACATCCTGATTTCCAACGCGTTTCGTGTTAAAACGCTTCCTCAGGGACGGATGCTATAGGGTATCTACAAAAAACAAAAATATAATTATACCTAATGTTACAGTAAGCACACCAGAAAAAGACAGCCGGGAGGCTGTTTCTGCTCCATCTGAATCACACATTAGCTGATCCGGGTAGCCCGCGGCGGAGGTTGGATGCCATCCCCTGAGCCAGAAACCAGAGGGAGAGCCTGTAAAGTCACGTTCATCACCACCAGCTTCCTCTGTTGCAGTATTGGGTGAGCGGGCACCTGCCCATTTAATCATATAGACACTGTATACAGACACCATTGTCTTTGTTCACATCCCTGGTATTTTATAGTACCACCGGACACTGTATACAGACACCATTGTCTTTGTTCACATCCCTGGTATTTGTAGTACCACCGGACACTGTATACAGACACCATTGTCTTTGTTCACATCCCTGGTATTTGTAGTACCACCGGACACTGTATACAGACACCATTGTCTTTGTTCACATCCCTGGTATTTGTAGTACCACCGGACACTGTATACAGACACCATTGTCTTTGTTAACATCCCTGGTATTTGTAGTACAACCGGACACTGTATACAGACACCAAGCTCATTTAATACCAAAGACCCTGTATTCACGCAACATTTCCTTACCAGTGCCCACATCTGCAGGAACACCTACACCCTGATGAACAGTCACTACATTTCATCTGCCTTACCAGGATACTACTAGCATCCTACATTCCACTTTGCCTTACCAGTATACTTTCAAGTACACTTCGTTCATCCTGCTCAACAGGACACCAAGTGCACCAACGCCAGGCTAGCCGAAGATCCTGGCTATCTCCATTGTAAAGACCCTTTCTGTTACTCTTTTAGTACCAGTAATTTAGTGATACCACTGATTACCTTTAAAGGGGAACTCTCATGTTAATTGTTAAAGTGATAATTTGCATTTTGTGGCCCATTGCCTCACATGATCATTGCCTGGGTCTGTGATTTCAGGATTTGAGGGAAACAGACTGACCATGTTTAAGCCAGGTCTGTTCCCCTTTATGCCTGAGAGCATAGGCCATTTTAGAGTCATTTAAGTTGTTTGACTGTGCTAATTTGAAGTCTACATTGGGGTTTAGATTTACACCGTTAAAGATTACGGTTTGCTATTCTTTACTATTGAGTTATCAGACTACTGTTTATTTTAATTGTGGAAAGTCTCCCAGTAAACAAACTTCCTGTTCACTATATTTGTGTCTGTTATTACTGTGTTTGCAAGTACACTGTTTGCTAGGTGTGCCAGAGGGGCTGGGACAGTTCTTGGGGTTGAGAGGCAGAGTACGTAACAAACATACTTAAAGCAGAGTTCCACCCAAAAATGGAACTTCTGCTTTAAGGTAAGGTGACCCCCTGACATACCACATTTGGCATGTAATTCTTTTTTGGGGGGGAGCCTTTTTAGAGGGTTCCAGCTTCCACTTCCTCCCAGGGCACCGTGGCGCCGGAAACAAGTTAACCTCTCCCCCATCTTTCTCCGCAATCATCTGGGACACAATTGTCAGGTCAGCCACAGCCGTGCCCACAGTGACAATGCTGGCGCCGCAGAGAGTAGGGGAAGACGAGCTGGGCTTCGTTCCTCCACATCGCTGGACCCAATGGCGTCAATGGGTGGGCAGAGGGGGCCCTGACTCCCCCGCAACTTTATGCAGTGCCCCACCATGTGCCCCTCAATTAAAAATTTTTTTTTTACAAAAAGGCAATGTCCTTTTGTTTGCATTTGTAGTGGATGCGCAGCATCTTACTCGGGCCGCAGTCTCTATTGAGATGGAGAGCGTCCCCAGTCAGCTCCTATGGGTGATTCCTCCCTCTGCTCGCTGACACTGCATAATGCGAGCACTCACACAACCACGGCCGCCTGATCTGCTCCTTCCCCTGCATCCTCATTGGCAGGGAGAAGAGCGAGTAGCAGGAAGGAGACCACCAGGACTCTCAATTACTGAAAAAACAGACTGATTTCTCCAATCTTTAAGTCTGACCACAGATTTTCTATTAGTTTGAGGTCTGGGCTTTGACTAGGCCATTCCAACACATTTACATGTTTCCTCTTAAATCACTCAAGTGTTGTTTTAGCAGTGTGTTTGGGGTCATTGTCCTACTGGAAGGTGAACCTCCGTCCTAGCCTCAAATCGCACACAGAGTGGTACAGGTTTTGCTCAAGAATATCCCTGTATTTAGCACCATCCATCTTTCCCTCAACTCTGACCAGTTTCCTGACTGCTGAAAAACCTCCCCACAGCATGATGCTGCCACCTCCATGTTTCACTGTGGGGATGGTGTTCTTTGGGTGATTTGATGTGTTCGGTTTGCGCCAGACATAGTGTTTTCTTTGATGGCCAAAAAGTTCAATTTTAGTCTCATCAGACCAGAGCACCTTCCTCCATACGTTTTGGGAGTCTCCCACATGCCTTTTCGCAAACTCAAAATGTGCCATTTTGTTTTTTGCTGAAAGTAATGGCTTTCTTCTGGCCACTCTGCCTTAAAGCCCAACTCCATGGAGCGTATGGCTTATTGTCATCCTATGTACAGATACTCAAGTCCCTGCTGTGGAACTCTGAAGCTCCTCCAGGGTTACCTTAGGTCTCTGTGCTGCCTCTCTGATTAATACCCTCCTTGCCCGTTCCGTGAGTTTGGTGTGTGGCCATCTCTTGGCAGGTTTGCTGTTGTGCCATGTTCTTTCCATTTGGTTATGATAGATTTGATGGTGCTCCTAGGGATCATCAAAGATTTGGATATTTTTTTTATAACCCAACCCTGACTTGTACTTCTCAACAACATTGTCCCTTACTTGTTTGGAGAGTTCCTTGGTCTTAATGGCAGTGTTTGTTTAGTGGTGCCTCTTGCTTAGGTGTTGCAGCCTCTGGGGCCTTTCAAAAAGGTGTGTATATGTAATGACAGATCATGTGACACTTAGATTGCACACAGGTGGACATCATTTCACTAATTATGTGACTTCTGAAGGTAATTGGTTGCACCAGAGCTTTTTATGGGCTTCATAACAAAGGGGGTGAATATATACACACAAAATTGGTAAAAAGCCAAGGGGGGTGAATACTTTTGCAAGACACAGTATTGGCCTAAATTGATGAAGAAATTCGATTTTTTAAATTTTTTTTATTGGATGTGTTTTATAGCAGAAAGTAAAAAATATTATTTATTTATTTATTTTTTTCAAAATTGTCAGTCTTTTTTTGTTTACAGCACAAAAAATAAAAATCTCAGAGGTGATCAAATACCACCAAAAAAACTCTATTTGTGGGGAAAAAAAAGAATATCAATTTTATTTGGGTACAGGGTAAAACCTTCTGGAGCTGAAGTGGTAAAGTTTGAAAATTCAGTTTCTCCTAATATTTACCAAAATTCTTACAAACTCCCAGTGCTTATAGCACAAAACTTAAATAAATAATATAATATAAGTGAAACAAACAAATTAAAGTGTCCAGATTAGATTAGTGCAATATATAGTCCAATATAGAAATCAGTGATAAATAGTCCACAAAGTATGATGCAATTACTTCAACATGAATATTCATGACAAACTATTGCAGCTTTGGCTCTACTTCGCCTTTAATGGAAGCCGTTCATCAATTAAATAGAACAAATGCGAAAAAATCAGGTGTCAGTTGGTGAAAGTAGCACCTCCTGAACGCCTGTCAGTATTAACTGGGCTTAAATGTTTTGGAGTATCCCATACCCCACTATCCCTCTGCTGTTAAATTTCTTCAAGCAATAAATCTCGAAAAGACATCTCCTAGATCAGTGATAGCAAACCTTGGCACCCCAGATGTTTTGGAACTACATTTCCCATGATGCTTATGTACTCTGCAGTGTAGGTAAGCATAGCTCCTAACTGTCCCTGATTTCGAGGGACTGTCCCTGATTTGGAGCAATGTCCCTCTGTCCCTTTTTCCTCCTCATTTGTCCCTCATTTTGATCTGATCTATATAGTTGTATATAAAATGCATTTTTTATCTTTCAAAAAGTGTTTCCCAGCGCTAAACCTTTCATCCAAATTCTAAATTGCTGCATTTGTACATTTTAAAAGCCAATATAAAGGAACAATAGTGGTTAACCATTTCAATACCGGGCACTTATACACCCTTCCTGCCCAGACCAATTTTCAGCTTTCAGCGCTCTCCCGCTTTGTATGCCAATTACTCAGTCATGCAACACTGTACCCAAACAGAATTTTTATTATTTTTTTTCACACAAATAGAGCTTTCTTTTGGTGGTATTTAATCACCACTGGGTTTTTTATCTTTTGCGACATAAGTGAAAAAATGCGAAAATTTAGGGGAAAAAAAACACTTTTTTTTTGTTTCTATAATAAAATTTTGCAAATATGTAATTTTTGTTCATAAATTTGGGCCAAAGTTTATACTGCTACATACAGTGGGGACGGAAAGTATTCAGACCCCCTTAAATTTTTCACTCTTTGTTATATTGCAGCCATTTGCTAAAATCATTTAAGTTCATTTTTTTTCCTCAGTAAAGTACACACAGCACCCCATATTGACAGAAAAACACAGAATTGTTGACATTTTTGCAGATTTATTAAAAAAGAAAAACTGAAATATCACATGGTCCTAAGTATTCAGACCCTTTGCTCAGTATTTAGTAGAAGCCCCTTTTGATCTAATACAGCCATGAGTCTTTTTGGAAAAGATGCAACAAGTTTTTCACACCTGGATTTGGGGATCCTCTGCCATTCCTCCTTGCAGATCCTCTCCAGTTCTGTCAGGTTGGATGGTAAACGTTGGTGGACGGCCATTTTTAGGTCTCTCCAGAGATGCTGAATCGGGTTTAAGTCGGGGCTCTGGCTGAGCCATTCAAGAACAGTCACGGAGTTGTTGTGAAGCCACTCCTTCGTTATTTTAACTGTGTGCTTAGGGTCATTGTCTTGTTGGAAGGTAAACCTTCACCCAGTCTGAGGTCCTGAGCACTCTGGAGAAGGTTTTCATCCAGGATATCCCTGTACTTGGCCGCATTCATCATTCCCTGGATAGCAACCAGTCGTCCTGTCCCTACAGCTGAAAAACACCCCCACATCATGATGCTGACACCACCATGCTTTACTGTTGGGACTGTATTGGACAGGTGATGAGCAGTGCCTGGTTTTCTCCACACATACCGCTTAGAATTAAGGCCAAAAAGTTCTATCTTGGTCTCATCAGACCAGAGAATCTTATTTCTCACCATCTTGGAGTCCTTCAGGTGTTTTTTTAGCAAACTCCATGCAGGCTTTCATGTGTCTTGCACTGAGGAGAGGCTTCCATCGGGCCACTCTGCCATTAAGCCCCGACTGGTGGAGGGCTGCAGCGATGGTTGACTTTCTACAACTTTCTCCCATCTCCTGGCTGCATCTCTGGAGCTCAGCCACAGTGATCTTTGGGCTCTTCTTTACCTCTCTCACCAAGGCTCTTCTCCCCCCGACAGCTCAGTTTGGCCGGATGGCCAGCTCTAGGAAGGGTTCTGGTCGTCCCAAATGTCTTCCATTTAAGGATTATGGAGGCCACTGTGCTCTTAGGAACCTTAAGTGCAGCAGAAATTTTTTTGTAACCTTGGCCAGATCTGTGCCTTGCCACAATTCTGTCTCTGAGCTCTTCAGGCAGTTCCTTTGACCTCATGATTCTCATTTGCTCTGACATGCACTGTGAGCTGTAAGGTCTTATATAGACAGGTGTGTGGCTTTCCTAATCAAGCCCAATCAGTATAATCAAACACAGCTGGACTCAAATGAAGGTGTAGAACCATCTCAAGGATGATCAGAAGAAATGGACAGCATCTGCGTTAAATATGAGTATCACAGCAAAGGGTCTGAATACTTGGGACCATGTGATATTTCAGTTTTTCTTTTTTAATAAATCTGCAAAAATGTCAACAATTCTGTGTTTTTCTGTCAATATGGGGTGCTGTGTGTACATTAATGAGGAAAAAAATGAACTTAAATGATTTTAGCAAATGGCTGCAATATAACAAAGAGTGAAAAATGTAAGGGGGTCTGAATACTTTTGTCCCCACTGTATCTTTGGTGAAAATAACCCAAATAAGTGTATATTATTTGGTCTGTGTGAAAGTTATAGAGTCTACAAGCTATGGTGCAAATTATTAAAAATTGATCATACCTGATGCACTGACAGCCTATCTCATCTCTTGAGGGCCTGAAATGTCAGAAAAGTACAAATACCCCCCAAATGACCCCTTTTTGGAATGTAGACAGTCCAAGGTATTTAGTAAGAGGCATAGTGAGTTTTTTGAAGTTGAAATTTTTTTCCCACAATTCTTGGGAAAATTAAGAAATTATTATTATTGTTTTTATTTTCATTTTTTCCTTCCTATCACACTTTTGAAGGTCCTGGAGCACCAGGACAATGGAATTACCCACAAAATGACTCCATTTTGGAAAGCAAACACCCCGATGTATATCCTATGGGCTGCAGATAGGTACTCGGGTACTCTGATGAGCTGGTGACAGGTACTCAGGTATTCAGATGGGCTGGTGACAGGTACTCGGGTATTCAGATGGGCTGGTGACAGGTACTCGGGTACTCTGATGAGCTGGTGACAGGTACTCAGGTATTCAGATGGGCTGGTGACAGGTACTCGGGTATTCAGATGGGCTGGTGACAGGTACTCTGGTATTCAGATGGGCTGGTAACAGGTACTCTGGTATTCAGATGGGCTGATGACAGGTACTCGGGTACTCAGATGGGCTGTGACAGGTACTTTCATGGGTGGTGACAGGTAGGGTTGCCACCTGTCCGGGATTCACCCGGACAGTACGGGTTTTGAAACATGTGCCCGGGTCTCTGCCCGCCTGAGACCCGGGCACATTATTCATTTCGGATCCGCAAGTGGCTCCCTGTGCCAAAGCTGTGTCATCAGTGCGGCCGTGGAATTCGGTTCTGCAGCGCTGCCTTAGCGCTGCTTGATTTCTGCTCCTGCTCAGCTGTCTGAGTGCAGGACAGAATCGGGACACAGAGGCAGAGGCGGAGCCTCCATATGGCTGGCCGGGTGCTCTCCTCGAATCCTCTGGCTGCCTGTAGAAGTGACAAGGAGGTGGGCGGAGCTTCCCATTTTCCCCCTACTCTGCTGGAATGTGTGCAGAGATCGTGCTGGGACTGGAGCCCAGCTTGTAAGGTAACTTTTTGGCATGTCAGGATTTCAAAGTACTCTCACCTCTCCCCCTCCCCCCAACATACACTATACATACATATATACACCCCCCTCCCCCCACCATACACTATACATACATACATATACCCCCTTCCCCCACCATACACTATACATACACCCCCCTCCCCCACTATACATACATACATACACCCCCCTCCCCCACCATACACTATACATACATACACCCCCCTCCCCCACCATACACTATACATACATACACCCCCCTCCCCCACCATACACTATACATACATACACCCCCCTCCCTCACTATACATACATACACCCCCTTCCCCCACCATACATTATACATACATACATATATACACACCCCTCCCCCCACCATACACTATACATACACCCCCCCTCCCGCACTATACATACATACATACACCCCCTTCCCCCACCATACACTATACATACATACACCCCCCTCCCCCCACCATACACTATACATACATACACCCCCTTCCCCCACCATACACTATACATACATACACCCCCCTTCCCCCACCATACACTATACATACATACACCCCCTTCCCCCACCATACACTATACATACATACATACACTCCCCTCCCCCCACCAAACACTATACATACAACCCCCTCCCCCACTATACATCCCCACTATACATACATACATACATACATACACCCCCCTCCCCCACCATACACTATACATACATACACCCCCCTCCCTCCACCATACACTATACATACATACACCCCCCTCCCCCCACCATACACTATACATACATACACCCCCCTCCCCCCACCATACACTATACATACATACACCCCCCCCCCACTATACATACATACACCCCCCCTCCCCCACCATACACTATACATACATACACCCCCCCTCCCCCACCATACACTATACATACATACACCCCCCTCCCCCCACCATACACTATACATACACCCCCCTCCCCCACTATACATACATACATACATACACCCATACACCCCCTCTCCCCCCACCATACACTATATATATACAGTTCTGCTGCCCCCTCCCATATACCATCCATATAGTTCTCTCTCTCCTCCTCATACACCATCCACATATAGTCCCCCCATATATACAGTCCCCCCATACACCATCCATATATACAGTCCCCCCATATATACAGTCCTACCCCCCCATATATACAGTCCCCCTAATATATATATAGTCCTTCCCGCATACACCATCCATATACACAGCCCCCCTCATATATACAGTCCCCCCATATATACAGTTCTCCACCCCCCCATACACCATCCATATATACAGTTCTCACCAGGTGACACTGTCCACTGCCCTACTGACACCATCCACTGCTCTACTGACACCGTCCACTGCCCTACTGACACCGTCCACTGCCCTACTGACACCGTCCACTGCCCTACTGACACCGTCCACTGCCCTACTGACACCGACCACTTTATTAATCGAATCATATTTTATGGGTACACTAATGCTTTTGTTTTTTTTAACCATGCCCCTTTAAGTCCCCCTCCCACTGTTGATGCATTTGGGCCACAGCCACTGTTCACTGTAGCACACTTCATTACTACTCTCTTTGGGTAACCCAAGGTATTTTACAATCTTATAGCATGTACTACAAAAAAATGCTGTGTGCCACGAAAGTGTTCGGGTTTGGCTTGAAGAAAAGGTGGCAACCCTAGTGACAGGTCCTCTTTATTGGGGGGGGGGCAGTTAGTGTGTTTGGTGTATACTGTAGGCAGTAACGAGCTGTTCCCGCAATCTCCTCCTCACACACGATCAGTGTGTGAGGAGGAGAGCCCGGTAACAGCTCATTTTCCAAGGTTTTTTGACACGGCTGTGATTGGACACAGCCGGTCACGTGGTAAAGAGCCTAGGACATCATATGATGCCCGCCCGGAGGGACAGAGTGTACTCTGATGAGCTGGTGACAGGTACTCAGGTATTCAGATGGGCTGGTGACAGGTACTCAGGTATTCAGATGGGCTGGTGACAGGTACTCGGGTATTCAGATGGGCTGGTGACAGGTACTCGGGTATTCAGATGGGCTGGTGACAGGTACTCGGGTACTCTGATAGGCTGGTGACAGGTACTCAGGTATTCAGATGGGCTGGTAACAGGTACTCGGGCACTCTGATGGGCTGGTGACAGGTACTCGAGTATTCAGATGGGCTAGTGACAGGTACTCGGGTATTCAGATGGGTTGGTGACAGGTACTCGGGTATTCAGATGGGCTGATGACAGGTACTCTGGTAATCAGATGGGCTGGTAACAGGTACTCTGGTATTCAGATGGGCTGATGACAGGTACTCGGGTATTCAGATGGGCTGGTAACAGGTACTCGGGTATTCAGATGGGCTGGTGACAGGTACTCGGGTATTCAGATGGGCTGGTGACAGGTACTCGGGTATTCAGATGGGCTGGTGACAGGTACTCGGGTATTCAGATGGGCTGGTGACAGGTACTCGGGCACTCTGATGAGCTGGTGACAGGTACTCTGGTATTCAGATGGGCTGATGACAGGTACTCGGGTATTCAGATGGGCTGGTAACAGGTACTCGGGTATTCAGATGGGCTGGTGACAGGTACTCGGGTATTCAGATGGGCTGGTGACAGGTACTTGGGTACTCAGATGGGCTGGTGACAGGTACTCGGGTATTCAGATGGGCTGGTGACAGGTACTCGGGTATTCAGATGGGCTGGTGACAGGTACTCGGGTATTCAGATGGGCTAGTGACAGGTACTTGGGTACTCAGATGGGCTGGTGACAGGTACTCGGGTATTCAGATGGGCTAGTGACAGGTACTTGGGTACTCAGATGGGCTGGTGACAGGTACTCGGGTATTCAGATGGGCTGGTGACAGGTACTCGGGTATTCAGATGGGCTGGTGACAGGTACTCGGGTATTCAGATGGGCTGGTGACAGGTACTTGGGTACTCAGATGGGCTGGTGACAGGTACTCGGGTATTCAGATGGGCTGGTGACAGGTACTCGGGCACTCTGATGGGCTGGTGACAGGTACTCGGGTATTCAGATGGGCTAGTGACAGGTACTCGGGTACTCAGATGGGCTGATGACAGGTACTCCAGTAAGCAGATGGGCTGGTAACAGGTACTCTGGTATTCAGATGGGCTGGTAACAGGTACTCTGGTATTCAGATGGGCTGATGACAGGTACTCGGGTACTCAGATGGGCTGTGACAGGTACTTTCATGGGTGGTGACAGGTCCTCTTTATTGGGGGGGGGGCAGTTAGTGTGTTTGGTGTATACTGTAGGCAGTAACGAGCTGTTCCCGCAATCTCCTCCTCACACACGATCAGTGTGTGAGGAGGAGAGCCCGGTAACAGCTCATTACCAAGGTTTTTTGACACGCCTGTGATTGGACACAGCCGGTCACGTGGTAAAGAGCCTAGGACGTCATATGATGCCCGCCCGGAGGGACAGAGTGTTCCTGCGAATGTCATATGACAATGGCCCGGTATGGAAGTGGTTAAAAAAAAAGCACTTGTGGATTTAATTAACCTTTTTTTATTTGTTAATTCTCCTTTAAGGGGGCATGGCCTATGCCTACATATGTTTGTTAGTAGGTGTCCCTCATTTCTATCTCAAAATGTTGGGAGGTGTGGGTAAGCATCATGGGAAATGTAGTTCCAAATCTAGGGTGCCAAGGTTCGCCATCACTGCCCTAGACTGTTCAATGATCCTGTGTGAGTGGACTTTTGCTACCTGCCTGGCTGCCTCTGCACTAATTTGGGAAAAAACTTGCCCAACTACAGTGGCTCCTGTGGGGGTAGCTCTACATTTATTACAGGAGTTTTAACGCACCCACTTAGTGCCTATATATTTTACATTCACATCAGTCTCTGCCATCAAGGAACTTACAGGTCCCTATCTATTATGCATACATACATATACTAGGGCCATTTTGGACAGGAGACAATTAACCTACCAGCATCTCTTTGTAGTTTGTCAGGAAACCCCCACAAGCAAATGGAGAACATGCAAACTCCATGCAAGTAGTGTCCTGGTTAGGATTTAAATAAATGACTTTAGCGCTACAAGGCAGAATTGCAAACCGACAGGACACTGTAACTCAGTATATTCCAATGGAAAAGCTGCACACTGATGTCTTCACAGAGATACTCTAAATAAAGTGGTTCTAAAGTCAAAATTGTTTTTTTTTTTTTTTTTACCTTAATGGATTGGCATGGGCATTTACAATACGCCTTGCATTAGTCTCAATGAATGCAAAATGTTTTCTGATTGGACGAGGTGGAGAAGCGGTAATGTCACAATCTCAACATTGTCCAATCAGGGAATGCTTTGCATTTACTGAGAAAATGTTCTGGTAATCTTTGAATGGCGTCCATACTTAGCAAGCAACCCAGAGTGTGTTCACTCTGCAGCAGGGCAGCATAATGATCATCGCTACTACAGTGATCACCGTGGTCTTGGCATGAGTATCCAGGGGCACCGATAAGGTGGTACAGCTAGGCCTCCTGTAAAGGGTCCAGGTCCCATCAGTTTATCAAGGGGGCCCAGGCAACAGGGGGAATGGATGGAGGGGTAATTGGAGGGGGGTGTAATTAGGACAAGGTGTAGATCATGATTCTCCACCTCGTCCAATCAGAGAATGCCTTCCATTCATTGAGAAAATTGAAGGCACCCGTGCCCAACTGGACTCGGGTACAGCGGCAATAACTGCAGTAGTAATGGGTACTAAAGTGGTTCTCCGCTTCAACAGCGGTCTCACGGGTATGGCATATCCATATATACATTAGTCCAAGATATACTAATACATGATACAATAAATTCCATTCCTGGAATTAGGCTTTTAACTACTTCCTGACCAGCTGCCACAGTACTGCAGCAGGTTGGCCCTCCTGGCGCGAATAGCCATCATTGTACGCCGGGCGCGTACATCACGATCTGTGGGCACACGTGCCCATTCCCTAGTGGGGGAGCCAATCAGCGGGTCTCGATGTCTGCCGGCCACTTGCGATCGCTCCACAGAGAGGCAGAACGGGGATCTGCCAGTCTAAAAAAACAGATCCCCGTTCTGTTAGGGGAGTAGAGTGAGATTGCTTGTTCCTAGTGCTCAGGAACAGCGATCTCTCTCTACTCCCTGTCAGTCCCCTCCCCCCACAGTTAGAAAACATCTCCCTAGGACACACTTAGCCCAATGAAAACCCCTGGTGTTAACCCCTTCCCTGCCAATGTCATTAATACAGCAATCAGTGCATTTTTATAGCACTGATCGCTGTATAAATGTCACTGGTCCCAAAAAAGTGTCAAAAGTGTCCGATCTGTCCGCCGTAATGTCGCAGTCCCACTACAAATCGCAGATCATTGCCATTACTAGTAAAAAAATAAATAAAAATAAAAATGTCATAAATCTATCCCCTATTGGCCTAAACCGAGGAAGAAATTTGTTTTTTTACATTTTTTGGGAGGGGTAATTATTTATTATAGCAAAAAGTAAAAAATGTTGGTTTTTTTTTTCAAAATTGTCACTCTGTTTTTGTTTAAAGCGCATAGAATAAAAACCGTGGAGGTGATCAAATACCATCAAAAGAAAGCTCTATTTGTGGGAAAAAAGAGACATCAATTTCATTTGGGTACAACGTCGCATGACCGTACAATTGTCCGTTAAAGCGACGCAGTGCGGTATCACAAAAAATGGCCTGGTCAGGAAGGGGGTAAATCAAAAGCTGAAGTGGTTAAGTGCAATCTATTACATTGAAATGTGGCAGTCTTTATGCATCAAACTATAACAATGGAATTACACACTATTTAACTTCATGAGAAACGACACTTTCACATCAAAAAGTATTTTTAGTGGACCTAATAAGGCATGTCATTATCTGTGCCACTGCTGGCTAAATCACCACAGTGGGTGCTTTGTTTGTCTGTGAAAGGGTCAGAATTTTTTATTATTTTTTTCTGTAAGTTCTATTCAAAAATAACCTGCTTTTCCCTATTATTTTAACTATTCTTCCCATAAACAGTGTGTGTCCATTTCCAAAAACTAACTTATGTGTAGCTGCATGTGCTGCTACTGCCACCTTTTGGATGTAGATGAATTCAACAACATTAACACAAACCAGTTATTTTCTCCATTAACCAGAATAATCTTTATTTTGATGCAAAAGAAACTGTTCATCCTAGATCTGCCCTATAGGAAATGAACAACTATGTAAAGCCCTTCATTTTTTAGACTGTCTTCTTTAACTGGAATGTTGAAACATTTTTAAAGATACAACTCATAGCATCATGAACACGATGGAATTGTGAGCTTGGCTGGTCCACATTCTTACTCTCAGGATCAACATTTCTCAACCACTAATGTAAGAGGAACCTTCTCCCCCTGATCAACAATACAAGGGGCCCTTCTCCCACTGACCACTAATGTAAGGGAACACTTTTTTTCCTGACCAAAACGGTAAGGGGGCACTATTCACTGGCCACCAATGTAAGGGGCACTTCTTCACTGGCCACCAATGTAAGGGGGACTTCTTCACTGGCCACCAATGTAAGGAGCACTTCTTCTCTGGCTGCCAATATAAGGGGCACTTCTTCACTGGCCACCAATGTAAGGAGCACTTCTTCACTGGCCACCAATGTAAGAAGCACTTCTTCACTGGCCACCAATGTAAGGGGAACTTCTTCACTGGCCACCAATGTAAGGAGCACTTCTTTACTGGCCACTAGTGTAAGGGGCACTTCTTCACTGACCACCAATGTAAGGAGCACTTCTTTACTGGCCACCAATATAAGGAGCACTTCTTCACTGGCCACCAATGTAAGAAGCACTTCTTCACTGGCCACCAGTGTAAGGGGCACTTCTTCACTGACCACCAATGTAAGGAGCACTTCTTTACTGGCCACCAATGTAAGAGGAACTTCTTCACTGGCCACCAATGTAAGGAGCACTTCTTTACTGGCCATCAATGTAAGGAGCACTTCTTCACTGGCCATAAATGTAAGGGGAAATTCTTCACTGGCCACCAATGTAAGGGGAACTTCTTCACTGACCACCAATGTAAGGAGCACTTCTTCACTGGCCACCAATGTAAGGAGCACTTCTTCACTTGGGCGGCCTGTACATTAGAGGCACACAGGCGCTGCCTCTCCTATCCATGCTGCCGCCACCCCCTATCCACGAGTCCGGCCCCTCTCAGGAAGCCAGGCGCATGAATTATAGTGAAGGGAGTGGTTTTTTTAAAGGAACACATTAGAGCCGGAGGCTCTAATAGGCTTTAAAATAGGGTGGACTCCAGACGCAGAGCATTGCGCTCAGAGCCCACCCAGGTGTGTTAGAATAGCAAACGAATATTCACTATTCTCACACTGAATCACCTCTCTGCCAATCAGGAAGTGCAGGTCTGAGACCCGTTTCCAGATTGGCTGAAAGGAGAAGCGTTCTGATTGGCCGCCGAAGAGGGGGGAGGAGATGGAAGCCGCCAAGCAGGGGAAGAGGAAGTTGCTCGTGATGCCCCCGAAGGAGAGACGGAGAAGCCACCCGTGATTGCCTGCCAAAAGAAAAATTACCACCAGCCGTCACTGTTTACTGACCACCAGTATAAGGAGCACTTCTTTACTGACCACCAATGTAAGGAGCACTTCTTCACTGACTACCTATGTAAGGGGGCACTATTCACTGACCACCAATGTAAAGGGGCATTATTCACTCACCACCAATGTAAGGGGGCACTATTCAATGACCACCAATGTAAGGGGGCATTATTCACTGACCACCAATGTAAGGGGGTATTATTCACTAACCACCAATGTAAGGAACACTTCTTTACTGACCACCAATGTAAGGAGCACTTCTTCACTGACTACCTATGTAAGGGGGCACTATTCACTGACCACCAATGTAAGGAGCACTTCTTCACTGACCACCAATGTAAGGAGCACTTCTTTACTGACTACCAATGTAAGGAGCACTTCTTCACTGACTACCAATGTAAGGGGGCACTATTCACTGACCACCCATGTAAGGGGGACATCTTCACTGTCCAGCATTAAAAGGGTGCACACCTGCACCGTTTTACCAATGTAAACCGATATTTGTCCACTGACCACCAGTGTATAGGGGGAAACCTTCACTGACCAACAATGTAAGGGTACACCTCTTCACTGATTACCAATGTAAGGGGGAATTTCTCCACTGACCACCAGTGTAAAGGGGAACACCTTCTCTGACTGCCAATGTAAAGGCCCGTACACACGATAAGAAAATCAGCAGTTAAATTTCGTCCAACTAAAGATCTGCCGATTTTTGGATTGTTAGTATGGTGCTTTTGAAGGTGATTCCGATTTTTCGTACGACAAAACCTGGATGTGCAGGCTATAAAATTTTAATCGTACTTGAACACAAAGTCCAAATTTCCTTCAATTAGTATGGTTTTCGTCTGAAAAAAATTGTAAGAGAAAGACTACGCATGCTTGGAAACTAAAGAATACATACAAAAAATTCAACACATTACATTACTTCTGAAGTTGAATTCTGTAGTACGAGAATGTTCGTATGTTGGGTAACCTCTTCACTTTCAACATGAGACTATAACAAAGAAGGGACGGAAATTTGTCAAATGGTCAGGAATCCTCTAGAAGCAGGGAGGTAACCGTTGAGTGATGCTGTTTGTGAGTCACAGCTGCTACTCTGAGCCACTCCCAGCCTGCAGAGATCGAAACAAACAGGCCTAGCTTTCAGCTAGGCCTGCCTAAATTTACTTGCACTTGCAAAAAATCCTAACCTCTAGCACCTACCTAAGTAGAGGGTGCTACATTAAATAATAACTGCACTTTTGTTGAGAATGAAACAATTCTTTCCGGGTGGTCTATGTACATTGCAGGGATTTTAACAGACTTTTTCGCAGATTCCTACTGTTTGTTATTCTAAAGAAATAGTTGTTTGTTTGTCTGTGTCCATATGCAAAGTGAATGTGAATGAGAGTGACTTTGTAATTATCAATCAGTTGCTGCCAGTGCAGTGTTCTAAATAGGAAAGTGGCAGGGTCTGCATTCCTAGATGTGATTTCCCTTTGGGAGCATCCCACCAAAAATGACATCTTTCCTGCAGGGGATACCAAAATCTGACATGTATCTTGGTGCAGGCTTCTGGAAAAATCAGTAAGCCAATCACACAAGCAGGAAATGACATTTCGGGGGGGCGTTCCGTACACTGTGTACAGAATGCCTCCAGGTAGCCATATTGCATTTTACAGAAAATTACTGAACTGCAGATTGAAAAGGAAAGGTCATTTGGGGTGCTGGGTTGGCTGCTACACACAGAAGTTTTTTTATCTTAATGCATAGAATGCATTAAGATAAAAAAACCTTTTGCCTATACAACTCCTTTAACAAACAGTGTAAACAGCTGGCTGTTAAGGAGCGGGTGGCCGCCGCTGGACTTAAAAAACAGTAAACAACATGACAGATGAATGTAAAAAGAATTGTGGCAATGAAAAATTAAGAAAAAAGACACGTTTGGGCTCCCCCCCAAGCCATACCTGGCCCCTAAAGTCTGGTATGGATTTTTAGGGGAACCCCCATGCCAAAAAAAATGTTTAAATAGCGTGGGGTCCCCCCCAAGATCCATGCCAGACCCTTATCCAAGCATGCAGCCAGGCAGGTCAGGAAAAGGGGGCAAGCGAGCGTCCCTCATGAACTATACAAGGTGACATGCCCTCAACATGGGGGGGTGCTTTGGCTCTGCCCCCCAAAACACCTGGTTCCCATGTCGATGGGGACAAGGACCTCTTCCCCACAACCCTGGCCGATGGTTGTGGAGGTCTGTGGGTGGGGGGCTTATCAGAATCCAGAACCCCCCTTTAACAAGGGGCCCCTAATCCTGAACTCCCCCCCATGTAAATAAATATGGGGTAAAAATATAAAAGTTCTGCTCCCAACAAAGGCTGTGTCACAAGGGGGGCCACCTGGTGATGTCACCAGGTGGCCCCGCCCCTTAGCTTATTTAGCAGCAGGAGGCAGCGAAGCTCTCATTTGGTGGGAGCTAAGCTTTTTTTTTTTTTCGGGTCAGCTGCCAGCGCTCATCGAAAATGAAGTTGGAGTTACACTAGGGGACAATTTTGTTTTAATTTTTGTTTTTTTAATAAAGGACGTGTCAAAAACTGCCTCCTGGCATGGTTTAAGAGGGGGGGAGCGCATGCCGTTTCTCCCCCCCCCCTCTTTCCTGACCTGCTGGGCTGCACAAGGGGTCTGGAATTGATTTTGGGGGGGACCCCATGCCATTTTTTTTTTTTACATTTTGGTATGGGACTTCCCCTCAAAATCCATTCTAGACCCAAAGGCCCTGATATGGATGGGGGGGGGCATGGCATTTTTTTTCTTAATTTTCCATTGCCGCCAATTCGTTTTAAATCAGCTGTCAGCGGTTGTAAAAGGACGCGGCAGTCACCCGCTCCTTAACAATCAGGTTATTAAGGATGCCGGCGGCTGCCGGTTCCGTGACTATTGCATGCTGGGACCACTGCTTATTAACTGCTTGCATTTATTTATTTATTTCCTTCTGTGAATTGACTTTAACTCCTGTTTTATGCAGTATTTATGCGGTAAATACTGCACAAAACAATAGTGAATTGACATTTTCAGGATTGCATGTGGTATTTGGGAAAGCACCTAAATACCACATGCCATCTGCTTTTGTGAATGGAGCCCAATATGACTTGTGTAGCAATTGTACAAGGTATATGCTTTATTATTTATTTTTTGGTATTATTCTTTTCCCATTAACCTCTTCCCGCCCGCCAGCCGTCAAATGATGGCTGGGCGGCGCGGCTCTCGTTCTGGGTGGACGTCATCTGACAGCCCTCTAGAACAACCGCACGGCCGCTCCGTGTTGCTAGGACACCGCGCGAACCCGAACGGGGTAAAGAGCGGCTCTTTAACCATGTGATCGGCTGTGTCCAATGTAACAATGGTCATATGTAAACACGGAGATGCCGGTAATCAGCGCTCCTCGCCTCACACTGACAGAGTGTGAGGAGAGGAGAGCCGATCAGTGGCATCTCCTCACAGAGGACATCTAGGAATGAAATCAGGGCATAGTTCATCAGTGCCCTGATATCAATTAAGTGCCAGCAATGCCAGCAACGCCACTGCCAGCAATCAGTGCCAACCAGTGCCCACAATTGGCAACAATCTGTGCCCACAAGTGCCAGCAATCAGTGCCCACAAGTGCCAGCAATCAGTAATGCCAGTCAGTGCTGGCTATCAGTGCTGCCCATCAATGCCCATTACTGCTGCGCACCAATGCTCATCACTGCGGCCCATCAATGCCACCCATCAATGCCCATAAGTGCCCATCAGTGCTGCCCATCAGTGCATCCTATCCATGCTGCCTATCTGTGCCCACCAGTGCTGTCTATCTGTGCCCAGTGCCCACCAGTGCCACCCATCAGTGCCACCTATCAGTGCCCATAAGTGCGGCATATTCGTGCCTCCTCATCAGTGCCACCTCATCAGTGTCCATAAGTGCCACCTCATCAGCGCCCATCAGTGCCGCCTCATCAGCGCCCATCAGTAAAGAAGAAAAATTACTTATTTACAAAATTTACTGACAGAAACTAAGAAAAACATTTTTGGTCTTTTTTATTTTTTTTATGAAAAAAAAAAACCCAGGAGTGATTAAATACCACCAAAAGAAAGCTCTATTGGTGTGATATGTGACCATGCACCTGTCATTCAAAGCGTGAGAGCGCTGAAAGCTGAAAAATGGCCTGGGCAGGAAGGGGGTGTAAGTGCCCTGTATTGGTTAAACCACCTGTAGGTGGTTAAAGTGGAGTTATCCTTTAAATATATTTTGGGGAAAAAAAGTATTTCATAGTAGTTTTACAGTACCTGTCTTACCAGAGGAATAATAATATGGTTTTATGTAAGCTTTTCTATGTCAACCAGGACTTTGCTAAACAGTACCCATGGAAACTAAAATCCTGAGGGTACCTAACTGGGTTTTTGTACTCAGTGAAAGGTCGGGAAAGGTGTAAAACAAATAGCAGATATGTCTGTGTGATTCTTCGTAGAAATACATGGTCAAACCTATTTGAATAAAACACAACTGCTATCCCTTTATTACTTAGGGAGAATCGTACAATTATGGATTGCCTCCTTAGGACACACATAATGATACTAAAGTCTAATGCATGTTAACGGTGTCACTTGTAGGCGTGGATCATATCAAGATGCTTCAGCGCATCATATTTACAGAGTTAAATGATAGAAAGATGAAAGCTTTTTGTTGCATTATGTATGTGATACAAGAACACGACATGGGAAGAATGTAAAGCGTAATCATTATCTGTTACTAATATACCTCGGATGTATTTACTTTGGTGTCTTTTTTGCCAGATCATTATTCCCTTACAAAGGAAAATGATGTTTTACATTATTATAAATCTGCAATAATAGAGCGATTTGTACTTTTGAACATAAGAATGTTGGAATGGAGAGTCCAGAGAAGGGCAATAAAACTAATAAGGGGGCTGGAGGACCTCAGTTATGAGCAAAGTCTAAACACATTTTGCTTATTTTTCCTGGAGAAGAGACTCTTAAGAGGAGATATGATCACAATATATAAATTCCTCAATGGTGGTCCTAGTATAGGAAACTATTCAGTCTCGTCTCATTTGGTCGTTCAAGAGGACACATGGTCACTCAATGAAGTTGGACAAGAAGCAGTTCAACCTAAACCCCTTGCCGACCAACCAACATCATTATACTGGGACAGGTTGGCATGGCTGCGCAAACCCCTGTAGGTGTACGTCGGCCGCTTGAAGAGCTATAGGGGGCGTGCGCTGCCCGAGGCACGGAGCCGATGCGTGCGGCCGGCAGGCGCGATGTCCGCGATCGCTCCTCAGAGAGCCAGAACGGGGATCTGTCAATGTAAACAGACAGATCCCCGTTCTGTCAGGGAAGTAGAGAGAGATCTGCTGTTCCTAGTAATCAGGAACTGGGATCTCTCTCTACTCCCAGTCAGTCCACTCCCCCCACAGTTAGAAACACTCATAGGGAACACTTAACCCCTTGATCGCCCCCTAGTACTAACACCTTCCCTGCCAGTGACATTTATACAGTAATCAGTGGCTATTTTTAGCTCTGATCGCTGTATAAATGTCACTGGTCCCAAAAAAGTGTCAAAGTGCGTCCGATCTGCCCGCCGCAATGTCGCAGTCCTGCTAAAAATCGCTGATCACTGCCATTACTAGTAAAAAATAAATAAATATATATATATATATATATATATATATATAATAAAAATGCCATAAATACTGTATATCCCCCTATTTTGTAGACGCTATAACTTTTGCGCAAACCAATCAATATATGCTTATTGCGTTTTTTGGGGGGTTTTTTACCCAAAATATGTAGAAGAATACATATTGGCCTAAACTGATGAAGAAATTTGTTTTTGGATATTTATTATAGCAAAAAGTAAAAAGTATAGTTTTTTTTTCAAAATTGTCGCTCTATTTTTGTTTATATCGCAAAAAATTAAAACCACAGAGGTGGAAGCTCTATTTGTAGGGGAAAAAAGGACATCTGTTCTGTTTGGGTACAATGTCGCACGACAGTGCAATTGTCAGTTAAACCTGCGCAGTGCCATATCGCACAAAAAATGGCCTGGTCAGGAAGTGATTAATTCCATCCGGGGCTGAAGTGGTTAATGGGTTCTTTACTGTAAGAACGGTAATGATGTGAAACTCAGTGGTGTCAGCGGTAAGTGTTGATAATTTGAAAAAAACTTTTAGATGGGCACCATAGTCCCCCGGACGACATCACGTGTGACTAAACACGTAGGGCGGAGTTGCGTGCTGAGGGTGAATGTTATGTGTATTGCTGGCGAAGAATGTGTTACTGCTTTGCGTTCAAACTTCTTTTATCATGTAAGTGTAATTTTACTGTTCCTTATAAACTATATAAAGGATATTACACTATTGGGGCATTCTGTTTCCATATTTATACTCGTGTGAGAGGATATCTGGCGGATGATTATCACACATTCTCTGCCTCCTAAAGACAGAGCTTGGAGCCGCTACCTACTGTTTACCATTGGAGGATTTAAATGTGAGCCTTGTAGACCTCTCTAGAGATGGAGAGTCACCTACAGCGGTAAGCGTGCATTTTTACCATTGAAGGTGGTGGTTTGGCACAAGGATGGGAAACAGTGATGGATCTTTACTACAATTATGTATTTCACAAAGAGAATTTTGTGGACTCACGTGGACTTTCTATTTTTGTTTTTTTTTTTACTTTTTTTTTTATATTGGTGTTTTCACTCTGGAATTTATATTAAATGTCAATTACACACTGATGTTCAATGAACTACATTTTTAGCGCAGTTAAGTATCAGAGTGAAGAAAAAGAAAAGCCGCTCTCTAAGCACAAATTTTTAGCGCAGCTCTGATATTTATGATTTATTGCAGTGTGTCAAGTATCTCACGGTTGAGTTGCTGATACGGTACACTATTGTTTTTTTATATATACAGCTGCATCTCAAAAAATGTGAATATTATCTTTAAAAAGTTAATTTATTTCAGTAATTCAATTCAAAAAGTGAAACTCGTATATTATATAGATTCATTACACACAGAATGATATATTTCAAGCATTTCTTTCTTTTAATTTTGATGATTATGGCTTACAGCTAGTAAAAACCCAAAATTCAGCATCTCAGAAAAGTATAATATTACATAAAACCAATTTAAAAAAAAGATTTTTGATACAGATTTGTTGGCTTACTAAAAAGTATGTCCATGTACAGTATAGTATGCACTCAATACTTAGTTAGGGCTTATTTTGGAAGAAATTGCTGCATCGTTGCGGCGTGGCATGGAGGTGATCAGCCTATGGCATTGCTGAGGAATTATGGAAGCCCAGGTTGCTTTGAAAGCAGCCTTCAGCTCGTCTGTATTGTTGGGTCTGGTTTCTCATCTTCCTCTTGACAATACCCCACAGATTCTCTATGGGGCTTAGGACAGGTGATTTTGCTGGCCAATCAAACACAGTGATACCATGATCATTAAACCAGGTGTTGGTACTTTTGGCAGTGTGGGCAGGTGCCAAGTCCTGCTGGAAAATGAAACAGCATCTCCATAAAGCTGGTCAGCAGAGGGAAGTATGAAGTACTCTAGAATTTCCTGGTATAAACACAAGCACAGTTTATTTGCACAATTTCCATCTTACTGAACATAATATACAGGCATATCAGAAATGGGAATTGGTAAAAATATAATTGCATACACACACACACCTACACAAGTTAAGTTGGATGGACTGGTGTCTTTATTCAATCTTATTACGTAAAATATATTTTGCTCTAAAATTAGGAGTATGTGAGTCAGAAATCTGTGCTTTCATTGGAGTAAACCTAAAATCTATACTCCATCGCCTTCTGGATACTATTCCTGGGAACTTTTGAAAAAAAGAATACCTGAGCTCGGAGTAGAGGGCGGGGTGGTGGGTGGGGAAATGTTTTGCACAACAGTGGGAGGGGCTTAAAACGTGAACCTACATACAGAGTGGTGGGGTCAGAAGTTTGTAATGTATATGGTGCAGGGGTTGGGTAACAATATAGTGCAAAAGTCTGGGATCGGTAATGTATATACCCTGTTTCCCCGAAAATAAGACCTAGCGTGATTGACGGTGATGGATGCAATATAAGTCCTACCACCCAAATAAGCCCTAACCTGTTTCCCCCCGAAAATAAGCCCTACCCTGAAAATAAGACCTACAAGGACTTTAACTAGGGCTTATTTGGGGAGTAGGGCTTATATTGCAGCCATCACTGACAATCACGCTAGGTCTTATTTTCGGGGAAACAGGGTAGTGCAGGGGTCTGGGGTGGGTATCGCACATAGTACATGGGTCTGAGGTGGCTAACTTACATACTGCGAGGGTCTCAGGTAGGTAACACACATAGTGCAGGGGTCTGGGGTGGGTAACACACATAGTGCAGGAGTCTGGGGTGGTAACACGTATAGTGCAGGGGCCTGAGGGTGAATAGCGCACATAGTACAGGGGTCTTGGGTGGGTAACACACATAGTGCTGAGGCTAGGGGTGGCTGGCGCACATACTACAGGGTTGTGGGGTGGGTAACGTACATAGTGCAGGGGTCAGATGTGTAATGTACAGTGTGCGGGGGTCAGGAATAAGTAATGCACAGAGCACAGGGATGAGGTGTATTAGTGCTGGGCAAACGGTTCGGCCTGAGCATGAATTCGAGCATGAATTTGGGCCAAACATTCACCGAACACTCAAATTCTCGGTGCATTGGACCATTTGTTCTGCCCGCCAAGTGCCCCACAATGCACTGCGCATCACACAGTGCATTGGAAGCCCTGATTGGCTGAAGCAATGAAGAATTTGCCCAATCAGGGCACAGAACACTATCAGAGCCATGATTGGAGAAAGTAATGATGACTATGCCCAATCATGGCTCAATGTTCATAGACCCACCCCCACTATAAAAGGATCATTCCTAGAGCAGCCATTTGCGTGTGATATTGGCGTGGAGATACAGTATCTCACAAAAGTAAGTACACCCCTCACATTTTTGTAAATATTTTATTATATCTTTTCATGTGACAACACTGAAGAAATGACACTTTGCTACAATGTAAATTGAACACACCTGCTCCCCATTCACACCTGAGACCTTGTAACATTAACGAGCCACATGACACCGGGGAGGGAAAATGGCTAATTGGGCTCTATTTGGACATTTTCACTTAGGGGTGTACTCACTTTTGTTGCCAGCGATTTAGACATTAATGGTTGTGTGTTGAGTTATTTTGAGGGGACAGCAGATTTACACTGTTATACAAGCTGTACACTCACTACTTTACATTGTAGCAAAGTGTCATTTCTTCAGTGTTGTCACATGAAAAGATAGAATAAAATATTTACAAAAATGTGAGGGGTGTACTCACTTTTGTGAGATACTATAGATAGGACAGGGCTCTGTTCGTTGCTACTAGCAAGTTAGTATGCTTTTGTGATTCTATTGTGAGTTAGAGTATCAGTGTAGTGTGAATATAGTGATAGTGCAGTATGAGTGTAGTGCGACCATTCATTTTTACTTTAGTGTATCAGGGCTCGTTTACTGCAGTATATTGAGGTGCGCTAGTGCACGTTTACTGCAGTATATTGAACTGTGTTAGTGCACATTTACTGCAGTAAAGTGTACTGCGTTAGTGCACGTTTACTGCAGTAGATTGGGGTGTGTTAGTGCACATTTACTGCAGTATATTGAGGTGCGTTAGTGCACTTTTACTGTGGTATATTGAGGTGCGTTAGTGCACGTTACTGCAGTATATTGAGGTGCGTTAGTGCACGTTTACTGCAGTACACGGAGGTGCGTTAGTACACATTTACTGCAGTATATTGACATGTATTAGTGCACTTTTACTCTGGTATATTGAGGTGCGTTAGTGCACGTTACTGTAGTATATTGAGGTGCGTTAGTGCACTTTTACTGTGGTATAGTGAGGTGCGTTAGTGCACGTTACTGCAGTATATTGAGGTGCATTTGTGCATGTTTCCTGCAGTATATTGAACTGCTTTAGTCCACATTTACTGTAGTATTTTGAGGTGTGTTAGTGCACGTTACTGCAGTATATTGAGGTGTGTTAGTGCACGTTTCCTGCAGTATATTGAACTGCATTAGTCCACGTTTACTGCAGTATGCTGAACTGCGTTAGTGCACGATTACTGCAGTATATTGACGTGCGTTAGTGCGCGTTTACTGCAGTATATTGAGGTGCATTAGTGCGCGTTTACTGCAGTATATTGAGGTGCGTTAGTACACGTTTACTGCAGTACACGGAGGTGCGTTAGTACACGTTTACTGCAGTATATAGAAGTGCGTCAGTGCAGTTTAACTGCAGTATATTGTAGTGTATCAGTGGAGTGTGTCTGTGTAGTGAGTACTCAAGTTAAAGTGTACTAATCACCACTTTCCATGGATTAAAGTGCATCCAAGTACACATTTCCCCTTCTCTATTACATTTCGGTAATAAGCTACCCCCACCCCATCATTTCTGGGAGGTCAACAGGGAGAGGCAGACTGTCCCATGGCACTGTGAGGGGGCCAGCAGCATATGTATCCTCAGGCAAAGGTGGATGTGGTCAGTCCTCAGGCAGAAAATATTTAAATCTGTGACGTTTTAATAGTGCACTGCACCCCACGTGAAGAATTAAACCGTGGCGCTATCTCCAAAACTACTCCCACCTCTTACAGTGAATTAACTAATCTAGTGAACACCCCTTTACAGGTGTATATTAAACTGTACATACATAAAAATATATATAAGTGTATATAATAATAGAATGATAATGATGAACCAAATGAATATAAACACCAAAAAAAACAGTACATACAGTGACTAAGTGCTAATACTGCTCAAATAATAATATACATCAATCCCTATGCAGTGACTACATAAAAACAATGTATAACATCAAAGCTAATGATAGTCTTTGAGTGTCACACAATAACTATGTGACTAAATCAAATAAAACTCTGTGGAAAATACACACACGTGTGCAAAGTGTCCGTGATCGTGATCAGAAAAACACATCAACTGTGCCACAGCAAGTCCTTTTATATTCCAGGAGTGTAATTATCTTTTAACAAGTCTTTCCACCACACCTGCGTGTTCAGTGACCCCTCTCCCAATGGACAGCCACTCACCAGCTCCTCATGCCTCCACTCTCGTATGAGGCTATAAAGCATAGATGTTTAGGGCTAATGGCAAGGGTTAAACACATTCCATCCGGAGGTTCGTTCCATATGTAAATAAAAAGACTCCCAATAGTGTGATAACGTAACAATTTAATAATACACTGCAAACCACACTCCAAAAGTTCCACTCACATTGTGTATACAATTTAAAAGCACAGCAAATTCCACGGCAATCTGTATAATGCAATACCAACACAGCAGCTTGGATCAATCTTCTAGGGGGTGTGCGGTCACGGCGGACCCTACCACAGCCGGCGTCTAAGAAGTCTCTCTCACCCTCTCCTCGCCTGCCTGTCAGATGGACCCACCGTCTCCCCTGATAGGTGAACCGCAGAGCTCGCTTCCTCCTGTCACTAGTACGTGGTGTTATCCTTCGCTCGGCCACGTCCCCGACATGTTTCGTTACGCCTGTAACTTAATCATGGGATAGGCCGCTGTAGACATCAGTCACTCTTTATATTCCCTCTCATCTCCAATCTACTGGGGATATCTCAGTGCGCAAGCGCAACCTGTTTGTTCCACGCCTGCGCTCTAGGAGTGTCCCCGTGAGCGCAAACCCCCGCTAATCGCGACTACAGGTCATTAATTACTGGTGTATCAAGCAGCGGTATCAGATTGTATCCACCGCTCTGCCCCATCACCATTAATTGTGGCAACATCTCAGAGCGGTGGGTCATCAGACAGCGCTGCCATACCCTGACATGTTAATCAAAGAACTCTCAGTGTGCTTTTCACAGCATTACACAACAATGCGTTCTAACATAAATTAGTTTAAATATTAAAACACCATATTAAAATTATCAACCCGGTTATTGTTTACCACAACCTATTGACATAAATAGATTATCTGCACGATGATTGCATTCAATAGAATAAAATAATATATGGAAATGGCTGGAATAAAAGATAAAATTAAACATCTCTTATACTGGTTCTTATTAAAAATTAAAATTAAAAATCCCCTATACTAGTTCTTAATAGGGTTACCTGCAATTGAGGTATTATAAATATACAATATAAAACTAAAATCAACAAATAATAGTGATATAACTGTAAATCGCTGGTTCTTATACATGAACAACAATTATTGAGTTAGCAGCTGTCATTATTCCTCATTATCTCTTGATCTGAAATTATGTCATTTGAAAAAATATATCATTAAAAAGATTAAAAGTGATGTGTCAAAAATATTGTCCTCTCACTCATTAAAGAGTGGGTACATATATATTAAAGGGGAATCCTGAAATAATCCTGTATTAGACATAAAAAGTTAATCTAAAAATCATTAATAAAGCAATTAAGGTCCAGTTCAATGTTAAGCCCTCTCGGGGTCAGACTCTTAAAAAGGAATATCCATTCCGTTTCTCTCCTTGACCGATCTCTTACCCTATTGGAGCCCCTCCAAGAAGGGTATACCACATCTATGCCACAAATTTGTAGCAGAGATGGGCCCTGCTGGTGTTTGTCCTTAAAGTGCATGGATACACTGTGGTATTTGTATCCATTTTTGATGTTGGTCAAGTGTTCACTGATACGGATCTTCAGCTGTCTTTTGGTCCTACCAACATAATACAAGCCACAGGGACACCACATAAGGTAGACCACATGTGTAGTAGTGCATGTGCTAAATTCTTTAATCTTGAAACTGTCTCCTTCTCTGTTAGTGACACTCGTAATACCTCTATTACTGACCTTCACTGTTTTGCAACAAACACACTTCCTACAACAGAAAAAACCTCTAAAATTAAAGGACAAAGATCTTGGGTTTGGTGGATCCAAAATCTTTTTCACTATTTGATCTCCTATGCTTGGGGCTCTCCTGTATATAAATTTCGGTTGTGCTGGTAATATTCCCCCCAAGTGTTTATCTTTACAGAGGATATACCAATATTTTCTATAGATGTTCTCAATCTCTGTACTGGCAGTGAAACCCAGAGATAAAACTCAATTGATGTTGGGTATCCCCTCTTTGTACTTCTTTTTCCTTCAAACATTGTTCCCTGGGGATTTCGGCTACTTCTTGTACAATTTTCGTTAATTCCTCACTCTTATATCCCTTCTGAATGAATTTCTCCTTCAGGATATTTGATTGGACAAAGAAATCTTCCTTATGAGTACAATTCCGACGGATCGGCAATAGCTGGCCCTTCGGAATATTTTTTATCCATGATGGATGATGTCCACTTGCCACGGACAAATAGCTATTGCGGTCCGTCGGTTTAAAATACACCTTGGTTTTTAGTGTATCATTCACTTTCTCTATAGTGACATCTAAAAAGTTAATAGTTTTGTCACTAATATGGTATTCCAACTTAATATTGTTTGTATTCCTGTTTAACTGTTCCAAGAATACTTCCAAAGATTCCTTAGATCCCTCCCATATCAACAAGATGTCATCAATAAATCTACGATAGAAAATCAATTGGGGTCTATTGATGTTGAACACCCGTCTATCCTCCCATTCAGACATAAACAGGTTGGCGAGGCTGGGGGCATACTTTGCCCCCATTCCCACGCCAACCTGCTGGGAGAAGAACTGTCCATCAAACCAGAAGTAATTGTGGAACATGCAGAAATGTAATGCATGTCCCACAAACCTCTTCTGTACAAATGGGACGTCGTCCCTTTTGCTTAATGCCCAATTAAGGGCCAATGCCGCATCCTCATGTTGTATGTTGGTGTAAAGAGAGGCCACGTCTGCTGTCACCAAGTAAGATGTTACTGTAGGGTCAAATTTTACTTGTTCCAATAGACGTAGCAAATCCGAGGTACCCTTCAGGTAGGCTCTAGTTATCTTCACACTGGGTTGGAGGAATTTATCTAAGTATTCGCCAGGCCTTGCAGTTATTGACCCAATTCCATTTACTATAGGGCGTGGGGGTGGATTCTGGATGTTTTTATGCACTTTAGGCAGTGTGTATATTACTGGTATACGATTCGCACTTGGTAAGAGGTATCTTTTTTCCTTAGGGTTTAGGGCCTTCAACCCAAATCCCCACTCCACTAATGCAGCCAATTGAACGCCTTATGAGTCTGTAGGATCAGACTTCAATTTCTTGTATGTGTTTTGATCACTTAGTAACTCCACCAGTTGTTCATGATAAAACCGCTTATCCATGACTACCACCCCTCCTTGATATGAGGGTTCACTCCTTTCTTCACTGGGAGTTCCTCAATATCTTTCAATACCAAGTTCTTGAACACCTCCACATAATGATTACTTTGAATTTGGGGGTTGAAAATTGATCTATTCTTTAGGCCACTATCTATTTTATCCGGTGCCATCGAAGCTCTCACTCCTGCTTCCACCGGATAGCTTAAAAAATGTTTTTTTATGTTCATTGAACGAATGAACTTATGAGTATCAATGTACACCTGAAATTTATTCATTTTCTTTTTCGGTGCACATTTGAGGCCCAGGTTTAGGATGTTCATTTCCTTGTGATCCAACTCAACTCCACTCAAATTATAAATCCCCGTGTCTACATGTCCCTCAGTCGTTTTTTTGGGTTGCTTGGATCTTCCTGCCCTGCATCCCCTCCTTCTTTTTGTGGGGGCATTGTATTCATATTTTGCACATGTGGGGGTCCAAGTCTTCCTCCACCTCTCTGTTGTTGTGTCCGGGGGTATCCTCTCGGTGTGCCCCGCTTCCCTCCCCTCCCCCGTTGTCCTAAAAAAGAGTGGTTATACGACTGTTGGTCATAATAGCCTTCCTCTTCCAACCCTGTATATCTATTATACAGTGGAACCCCATTGTTTATTTCCGGGTATTGGTTCGGTGGGGGGTGTTGTCTCCACTGTTGGTATTCCTGTGGAGGGTTATATCCTCGTGGGATGTCTCCTCTATATGGTGATTGATAATTGTAGCCTCCCCTTCCTTGTGGAGTGTTACCCCTATAGGGTCTAGGTGTTTGGTAATTATAATCTCCCCTTCCTTGTCATGCCGGTCTAGGAGAATATACATATCCACCATTGTAATTGTTATTCCTCACTTGGTTATCCCCATTCTGGGTGGTGTTTGTAGATCCCTGTTCATTTTTCTTCACCGAAGTCTTATGTCCATATTTCTTCTGGGTCGGTTTAGACAGGGGTTTCTTTACGGTGGGTTCTGTCTCCTGACTAGAGTCTCCAGTAGTCACTTCCTGGTCGACACCATTTACACTCTGCCAAGCATATATCCTGTTCGTCCTAAAATCATTCGAATCCCTCGTGAATTTCTTCACCTTCTTTTTTTGCGTTTCACGATCCACTTTTTCTAACTTCTTTTTCATGTTAGTGTTAAAGTCTTTCATTTGATTGGATTCCTTAATAGGTTCCAGTTTCTCTTGTATCTGTCTAATATTTTCATTGATCCTACCTAATTTAATTTGTTTCCTTTTTAAAACCAAACTTTGTAATTCCCTACCAGCTCTATTAAAAAACTGGAACCTATTAAGGAATCCAATCAAATGAAAGACTTTAACACTAACATGAAAAAAGAAGTTAGAAAAAGTGGATCGTGAAACGCAAAAAAAGAAGGTGAAGAAATTCACGAGGGATTCGAATGATTTTAGGACGAATAGGATATATGCTTGGCAGAGTGTAAATGGTGTGGACCAGGAAGTGACTACTGGAGACTCTAGTCAGGAGACAGAACCCACCGTAAAGAAACCCCTGTCTAAACCGACCCAGAAGAAATATGGGCATAAGACTTTGGTGAAGAAAAATGAACAGGGATCTACAAACACCACCCAGAATGGGGATAACCAAGTGAGGAATAACAATTACAATGGTGGATATGTATATTCTCCTAGACCGGCACGACAAGGAAGGGGAGATTATAACTACCAAACACCTAGACCCTATAGGGGTAACACTCCACAAGGAAGGGGAGGCTACAATTATCAATCACCATATAGAGGAGACATCCCACGAGGATATAACCCTCTACAGGAATACCAACAGTGGAGACAACACCCCCCACCGAACCAATACCCGGAAATAAACAATGGGGTTCCACTGTATAATAGATATACAGGGTTGGAAGAGGAAGGCTATTATGACCAACAATCGTATAACCACTCTTTTTTAGGACAACGGGGGAGGGGAGGGAAGCGGGGCACACCGAGAGGATACCCCCGGACACAACAACAGAGAGGTGGACTTGGGCCCCCACACGTGCAAAATATGAATACAATGCCCCCACAAAAAGAAGGAGGGGATGCAGGGCAGGAAGATCCAAGCAACCCAAAAAAACGGCTGAGGGACATGTAGACACGGGGATTTATAATTTGAGTGGAGTTGAGTTGGATCACAAGGAAATGAACATCCTAAACCTGGGCCTCAAATGTGCACCGAAAAAGAAAATGAATAAATTTCGGGTGTACATTGATACTCATAAGTTCATTCGTTCAATGAACATAAAAAAACATTTTATAAGCCATCCGGTGGAAGCAGGAGTGAGAGCTTCGATGGCACCGGATAAAATAGATAGTGGCCTAAAGAATAGATCAATTTTCAACCCCCAAATTCAAAGTAATCATTATGTGGAGGTGTTCAAGAACTTGGTATTGAAAGATATTGAGGAACTCCCAGTGAAGAAAGGAGTGAACCCTCATTATATCAAGGAGGGGATAGAATCCTTGGAAAGTAGGAAAAACATCATTATTCGTCCAGCTGACAAGGGTGGAGGGGTGGTAGTCATGGATAAGTGGTTTTACCATGAACAACTGGTGGAGTTACTAAGTGATCAAAACACATACAAGAAATTGAAGTCTGATCCTACAGACTCATACAGCGTTGAATTGGCTGCATTAGTGGAGTGGGGATTTGGGTTGAAGGCCCTAAACCCTAAGGAAAAAAGATACCTCGTACCAAGTGCGAATCGTATACCAGTAATATACACACTGCCCAAAGTGCATAAAAACATCCAGAATCCACCCCCACGCTCTATAGTAAATGGAATTGGGTCAGTAACTGCAAGGCTTGGCGAATATTTAGATAAATTCCTCCAACCCAGTGTGAAGATAACTAGAGCCTACCTGAAGGATACCTCGGATTTGCTACGTCTATTGGAACAAGTAAAATTTGACCCTACAGTAACATCTTACTTGGTGACAGCAGACGTGGCTTCTCTTTACACCAACATACAACATGAGGATGCGGCATTGGCCCTTAATTGGGCATTAAGCAAAAGGGACGACGTCCCATTTGTACAGAAGAGGTTTGTGGGACATGCATTACATTTCTGCATGTCCCACAATTACTTCTGGTTTGATGGACAGTTCTTCTCCCAGCAGGTTGGCGTGGCAATGGGGGCAAGGTATGCCCCCAGCCTCGCCAACCTGTTTATGTCTGAATGGGAGGATAGACGGGTGTTCAACATCAATAGACCCCAATTGATTTTCTATCGTAGATTTATTGATGACATCTTGTTGATATGGGAGGGATCTAAGGAATCTTTGGAAGTATTCTTGGAACAGTTAAACAGGAATACAAACAATATTAAGTTGGAATACCATATTAGTGACAAAACTATTAACTTTTTAGATGTCACTATAGAGAAAGTGAATGATACACTAAAAACCAAGGTGTATTTTAAACCGACGGACCGCAATAGCTATTTGTCCGTGGCAAGTGAACATCATCCATCATGGATAAAAAATATTCCGAAGGGCCAGCTATTGCCGATCCGTCGGAATTGTACTCATAAGGAAGATTTCTTTGTCCAATCAAATATCCTGAAGGAGAAATTCATTTAGAAGGGATATAAGAGTGAGGAATTAACGAAAATTGTACAAGAAGTAGCCGAAATCCCCAGGGAACAATGTTTGAAGGAAAAAGAAGTACAAAGAGGGGATACCCAACATCAATTGAGTTTTATCTCTGGGTTTCACTGCCAGTACAGAGAAATTGAGAACATCTATAGAAAATATTGGTATATCCTCTGTAAAGATAAACACTTGAGGGGAATATTACCAGCACAACCGAAATTTATATACAGGAGAGCCCCAAGCATAGGAGATCAAATAGTGAAAAAGATTTTGGATCCACCAAACCCAAGATCTTTGTCCTTTAATTTTAGAGGTTTTTTCTGTTGTAGGAAGTGTGTTTGTTGCAAAACAGTGAAGGTCAGTAATAGAGGTATTACGAGTGTCACTAACAGAGAAGGAGACAGTTTCGAGATTAAAGAATTTAGCACATGTACTACTACACATGTGGTCTACCTTATGTGGTGTCCCTGTGGCTTGTATTATGTTGGTAGGACCAAAAGACAGCTGAAGATCCGTATCAGTGAACACTTGACCAACATCAAAAATGGATACAAATACCACAGTGTATCCATGCACTTTAAGGACAAACACCAGCAGGACCCATCTCTACTACAATTTTGTGGCATAGATGTGGTATACCCTTCTTGGAGAGGCTCCAATAGGGTAAGAGATCTGTCAAGGAGAGAAACGGAATGGATATTCCTTTTTAAGAGTCTGACCCCGAGAGGGCTTAACATTGAACTGGACCTTAATTGCTTTATTAATGATTTTTAGATTAACTTTTTATGTCTAATACAGGATTATTTCAGGATTCCCCTTTAATATATATGTACCCACTCTTTAACGAGTGAGAGGACAATATTTTTGACACATCACTTTTAATCTTTTTAATGATATATTTTTTCAAATGACATAATTTCAGATCAAGAGATAATGAGGAATAATGACAGCTGCTAACTCAATAATTGTTGTTCATGTATAAGAACCAGCGATTTACAGTTATGTCACTATTATTTGTTGATTTTAGTTTTATATTGTATATTTATAATACCTCAATTGCAGGTAACCCTATTAAGAACTAGTATAGGGGATTTTTAATTTTAACTTTTAATAAGAACCAGTATAAGAGATGTTTAATTTTATCTTTTATTCCAGCCATTTCCATATATTATTTTATTCTATTGAATGCAATCATCGTGCAGATAATCTATTTATGTCAATAGGTTGTGGTAAACAATAACCGGGTTGATAATTTTAATATGGTGTTTTAATATTTAAACTAATTTATGCTAGAACGCATTGTTGTGTAATGCTGTGAAAAGCACACTGAGAGTTCTTTGATTAACATGTCAGGGTATGGCAGCGCTGTCTGATGACCCACCGCTCTGAGATGTTGCCACAATTAATGGTGATGGGGTAGAGCGGTGGATACAATCTGATACCGCTGCTTGATACACCAGTAATTAATGACCTGTAGTCGCGATTAGCGGGGGTTTGCGCTCACGGGGACACTCCTAGAGCGCAGGCGCGGAACAAACAGGTTGCGCTTGCGCACTGAGATATCCCCAGTAGATTGGAGATGAGAGGGAATATAAAGAGTGACTGATGTCTACAGCGGCCTATCCCATTATTAAGTTACAGGTGTAACGAAACATGTCGGGGGCGTGGCCGAGCGAAGGATAGCACCACGTACTAGTGACAGGAGGAAGCGAGCTCTGCGGTTCACCTATCAGGGGAGACGGTGGGTCCATCTGACAGGCAGGCGAGGAGAGGGTGAGAGAGACTTCTTAGACGCCGGCTGTGGTAGGGTCCGCCGTGACCGCATACCCCCTAGGAGATTGATCCAAGCTGCTGTGTTGGTATTGCATTATACAGATTGCCATGGAATTTGCTGTGCTTTTAAATTGTATACACAATGTGAGTGGAACTTTTGGAGTGTGGTTTGCAGTGTATTATTAAATTGTTATGTTATCACACTATTGGGAGTCTTTTTATTTACATATGGAACGAACCTCCGGATGGAATGTGTTTAACCCTTGCCAGTAGCCCTAAACATCTATGCTTTATAGCCTCATACGAGAGTGGAGGCATGAGGAGCTGGTGAGTGGCTGTCCATTGGGAGAGGGGTCACTGAACACGCAGGTGTGGTGGAAAGACTTGTTAGAAGATAATTACACTCCTGGAATATAAAAGGACTTGCTGTGGCACAGTTGATGTGTTTTTCTGATCACGATCACGGACACTTTGCACATGTGTGTGTATTTTCCACAGAGTTTTATTTGATTTAGTCACATAGTTATTGTGTGACACTCAAAGACTATCATTAGCTTTGATGTTATACATTGTTTTTATGTAGTCACTGCATAGGGATTTATGTATATTATTATTTGAGCAGTATTAGCACTTAGTCACTGTATGTACTGTTTTTTTTGGTGTTTATATTCATTTGGTTCATCATTATCATTCTATTATTATATACACTTATATATATTTTTATGTATATACAGTTTAATATACACCTGTAAAGGGGTGTTCACTAGATTAGTTAATTCACTGTAAGAGGTGGGAGTAGTTTTGGAGATAGCGCCACGGTTTAATTCTTCACGTGGGGTGCAGTGCACTATTAACACATCACAGATTTAAATATTTCCTGTTCATCTTATACACACCAAGTGGCAGCTATAGTTAGGTTATACCAACCGATGATAATCATTATCGAGGGTAACTTTCCGAGGCGCAGTGGTGGTCAACTAAGTATAGGGTGGATATTATACCTAGGAGAACCGTTTATTAACAGTCCTCAGGCAGGGCATCATTTCCTCTATTTAGTGATGTTGCCCATACTAACAAGCCATAGCATGCAGAGGAGATGGTGGACTGGCTTACTAAACCATCCTCATCCTCCTCATCCTCTGTCACCCAAGCAGAGTCTAGTACGCAGTCCACCACAGCTGCCTTCTGCCTCCTTGTCCACAGCTACTCCTGCCATAGCCCCAGCATAAGGAATGGAGGAGTCAGCTGAGTTATTTGAGCACAGTGTCAGCCACTTGCTCCTTGACGATAAACAGCCATTACTCGATTCAGATGTTGGTTCTGAGGTTGAGGAAGATAGGAACATGAGCCTACAGAGAGGGGAGAGCACTGGTAACCAACAAATTGGCAGTCATGTACTTCCAGCCAAGCATATTGCCAAGTTGGCTCTAGTGATGAGGAAGGAGGGGGTGATGATGAAGAGGTAACTGACGCAACGTGAGTGCCAGATGAGGAAAGTGAAGGTGAGGCACAACCCCAACGAGGCAGCCATCATGGAAGAGTCAAGAGCAGCCACCCTGTTCCATCACATTGTGGAACTGTTATCTCCCAGCCCACTTCCCACAGCTCAGCTGTCTGGGCCTTTTTAGTGTAGCTAATCACACTGTTGCAATTCGCAAACTTTGTCTCAAGCACATCAATCATGGCAAAAACACCAGTCATTTGGGTACCACATGCTTGACAAGGCATTTAACCTCCCACCACCCAGCCCGTTGGCAAGAGCACCTGAAAGCCACACAAAAGGGGCGCTATTCTGTTCTTCCTCCTTACTCACCTCAGTCTGTTCCTGCTATACCTCATGACCTCTCAGCAGCCTACACTGACAGGGATGATGGTATAGCGTCCCAGGTCCTTGCAACATGTCTGCCAGCAGCACACCACCAGCTGTAGACTACAGCAGGCTAATTTCTCTACCCCATCTGCTGCAGCAAAAAAAAAAATACAGGCACTGCCACCTACATGGTAGACCCATCATAACAGGGATGGGCACACCTAATGAACAAATCTCAGGTCTTGTAGAAAAAGCGTTAAAACCGTTAGTCATGAATCCTGCCAGTTTCCTGCAAGATACAATCGATTTTCTGACAAAATATCAACAATATACAGCAATTACCACCAAATACACTTCTAGTCACTATGTATATAGATTCTCTGTATAGTAACATCCCTCACAAGGATGGGATTGCCGCATGTCACAGATTCTTATGATCCTCACCAAATCACAAATACAGTGCTGAGGATGTTATGCAGCATACACATGAGCGGATTTTTCTATCGGACTGGTCCGACGGACAATCCAGCAGACAATCCGATCGTGTGTGGGCTTCATCAGATCTTCAGCGGACTTTTCCAGTCGAAAATCTGACGGACTTTAGATTTGGAACATGCTTCAAATCTTTACGTCGTAACTCCACCGGACCCAGAAATCTGCTCGTCTGTATGCTAGTCCGATGGACAAAAACTAACGCTAGGGCAGCTATTAGCTATTGGCTATCAACTTCCTTATTTTGGTCCGGTGTATGTCATTACGTACGAATCTGTCGGACTTTGGTGTGATCGTGTGTAGGCAAGTCCGTTCGTTAAAAAGTCAGTCGGAAGTCCGTCGAAAGTCCGCCGGAAAGTCCGTCGGACCAGTCCGGTCGAAAAGTTCGCCCGTGTGTACGCGGCTTTACACAGCTCATTGAATTCATTCTACCACACAACTATTTCACTTTTAATAATAACATCAATCTTCAGTGTATGGGTATTGCTATGGGAAGTAAAATGGCACCCCAATATGCTAAATTATTTATAGCTAACCTGGAGGACAAATTCTTGAACAACATACAACAAAAGCCATATAGATATAACTTTCATAAAGATCAAATAATATACATTGATTTGGGTTATTTTTACCAAAGATATGTAGCAGTATAAATTTTGGCCAAAATTTATGAAGAAAAATTACTAATTTGCTAAATTTTATAACAGAAACAAGGAAAAATGCATTTTTTTTACAGAATTTTTGTTCTTTTTTCATTTATAGCGCAAAAAATAAAAAACCAGAGGTGATCAAATACCACCAAAAGAAAGCTCTATTTGTGTGAAAAAAGGACAAAAATTTCATATGAGTACAGTGTTGCATGACTGAGTAATTGTCATTCAAAATGTGAGAGCACCGAAAGCTGAAAATTGGTCTGGTTAGGAAGGGGGTTTAAGTGCCCAGTGGGTATGTGGTAAAGTTCATGTGTGTGTAAAGGTAGGCGCCCGAATACTTTTGGTAATATAGTGTGTGTCTTTTGCAGCGTATTAATAAAATGCAAGATTTTTAACAGCAAGAGTTGCAGATCATTCTTTTGGATAACAAGATAAGAAATCTACTCTCCTCGTACAAATCATCTATCTCCGGGATACGCTCAGATCTTCCCCGTGGCTGAGATGACAGAACAATATGAAAGATACAGGTGAAGTATGTTTTATCAAGGTACCAAATACACCTGCAGATCTTATGATGAGTTGCAAAATACCTTGCAAGATCTACATCTCATGGATAGATCTTCTATTTTTCGAATGGTCCTCGCTGCCGCACTATGCCTGACTTTCCACGAGAATCCTCCAACACCAAAAATGACAGAAGCCGCCAAAACTCAACTGTTTCTCAAACATGTCTGCTTTTTCTTTTTTTTTTTTACTTTTTTCGATATATTGGTAATGGTTAAAAAACCCCAGTTCACCCTTAATTGAACTAAAACATAAATGAATAGAGCTTATCAATATCCCTAGCCTCATTTATCCCAGAAAATATACTTTTTATGTTTTTAAACATATAGCTTCCTTTACTTCTACCACCCCCCATCCCCTTTTTACCCATTTCCCCCTCCCCCTTTTTTTTATGTGTATGTATATATGTGTGAATGTATATGTATATATATATATGTAGTCCCATTTGACCTTATTTCACTATACCCAAACCAACCATTTCTATATGTAGCTACTTTCAGGAGTTTCATATTTGTCTCATAATACTGTTATTAGAAATCAGAATACTTCCCTTGAAGGTAGCTTTAGCAGCATCAGTTATTTTAGTTAACCTTAAACACTTTTTTAAGAATATTCTGAATATACTTTTGAAAACAGACTTATTAATAATTCATGTTCCCCCTTATATATATATATATATATATAATGTGTTCCTACTCATTGATTTCCCACTCCTTCCCAATCTTCACTTCCTAACCTCCCTTACCCATCCCTTTTTCCCATCCCCTTTTCTTTACATATTACTTATCATTGCTGATTTTGGGTGTCAACGCAATTTACTTTATACTTATAAAGAAAGAAGGGGGGTTGGGGTATGAATACCCCTGGGACTTTTAAGGTGCCTTACAAAATTTAAATAGATCAATAAGGAAAAATAGATCAACATCAAGAAAAAAAGAAAGAAAACACTGTATGCAAATTGCCAAGCTGACTAATAAGTAAATTCTTGATACAAAATCTTTAATAGTTTAGGAATATTACAAAAAATCATCTAAAAACAAACACAATCTTGGACAGTCATAGTCAATCAATGAAATACTATTAGAATTAAAAACCACTTTGCGATACCAATCTCAACATGTTTCGCTCAACACATGAGCTTCATCAGGAGTTTTTTGGTACAGATGTGGCATACTATAGATAAAACAAGAAAGAAAAAAAAAACAAAATATAAATCAGATGCTTACAAGACATTTAAAGATAAGGTTTTCAAGAATGAGCAATACATTAAGTAGTACTGAAAGAATAATAACCGATATATATACATTTGCATACAGATAAAGTGTATGAGTAAACAACTCCTGTTTCTACAGGTCTATAATAATGACAATCTAGAACAATATGGACAAAAAGTTATAATTATTATGTAAAATGTACTTTTGTTTCCGGGTCCACAAGAGGAAAGTACACCAATGTGGACATAGGAAAGGCATAGAGAAACACATGAAGAAAGTGGGATTTGCTTACCAAGCCAAAACAGATTCAAAAATGAATAGTAGAAAACATCGATTGTGAACGTCTATAAGGTTCCGTGGCTTCAAATGCCAATCAAAAGCATACGTCTCACCCGTCTAGGACCTCCCAGACCCGTTTTCTGGTCCACAGAGGGGCCCAAGTATCAAGTAACTGAAATCAAATATTAACAAATAAATAATCCTTATAGTTAGTTAAGCTACTACCGGGAGAACAGGGCAGTTGGTACAAGAGAGCAGTGAAAAGTTTGAAAATTACCTTTCAGGTTGAATCAAGAGTAAATGTTCAAGGCTAATAAATAGCCGTATGAACAAAAAACATAAAGGAGAGCAACGCTCCAGTTTCACCACAAGGTGGCACTCCAAATTGATAAACCTTAAAGGTCAGATCACAAGATCCAGGTGTATATTGCCCCAGTACACTATAAGTAAAAATACAAACAACCAAATTACTCTAGGGAAACTTTCCTATTAGCAGTGTCATTGATTCGGTCATCAACAAGGGGTAACCCTTCTTAGATGAACCGCTTAAATTACCTGAGAGATGGGGTGGATGTGTACGGAAGGGGAGAGCGGCATATACCTCCCCTTGCAGCCTCAGAGCCACTGTCAGAGGGATAGCGGCTAGTGAGCCGTGCTATATAGACCCCTCCATCACGGTGGCGTCTGACGTCACCATCGGGATGCGGACGTCTCGTGAGGCCCTCCCTCAGATTACATGTGGCCAATGGGTAGTGAGGGGGCGAGGCCAGATGTCATCCAAGCTCTGTCCCTCTTGATTGGACATGCGTGCTTTCGGAACTCATTACGACGGTATAAATTAGGCGCATGCGCAGGCCGGAAACGAACGTCATTCAAGGCCCATTGCCGCGCACGCGCACCGCAAAGAAGAGAGAGAAACCGAGCAACAACAGCCACATATGTCAAAACATTAACTGTCGGGGGCAGAGCAGAATGGCAGGTCAATCATAAGTCAGCCATATTGACTAAGGGAAAAAAGGAGGGAAAGAATATGTGTATAAAGAGAAACATTTAAAAAAATATATATATAAAAAAATATATAGATGTTTCACACATGACGAGCAATTACCTGAGTCTGAGTCTGAAATTAATTCCAATAATTTGCCACATGTGGATATAAATAACCCGATTTCCAGGATTGTAATAAAATAAACAGAAATAAAATAAAATAAAATAAAATAAAAATAAAAAATAAATAAAAATAAAAAATAATAAATAAAATAAAATAAAAAAGGGGGAAAAAAATTGGAGGTGAAGGGAATAATAATTAGATATATTATATTGAAATAATGAGGGAGTAAAATAATCAGGGAGTACATTATTAGTTTGACCATCGGGCACATGTATCTTAATAGGGAATATAATGCCTCTAGGGCCCCCAGGGGAGGTGATTGATTACTCACTCCACACCCTAGGTGCCCGTGGCGTCCGTGTGGACCAAAACAAAGAACGGGGCAAAGAGAGGACCTATCATTGGCGGGGAGACGAGAAATATTTAATTCGCTTTTTTCAAGGAAATGTAATTGTTTTAAGAAGATAATAAATCTAAATCTATATTGGCTTGGAAAAAAGACCCCACTATATATGGAAGCAAACCGGGAATTCCACATAGAGTAGACAAAGAATATATACAGTATACAAGCGATGTGTATTGGAATTGTGTATCATAACATTTTTAATAAAATAAAATAAAATAAACAAAACCAAACAAAATAGATGGAATAGACAAGGACAGATATATCTGATGGACTAAAGAAATGGTTTGAAACTCAACGCATCATTGAGGCCTGGAGGTTTTAAAGCGGACAAAGTATGTATCCAACGGGTCTCACGTTGCAAGAGTATTTTATCATAGTCACCCCCACGCTCCCCTGGGGGGATATGTTCCAACGCAAAAAAATGCATTTTGTTGCTGTCAAAATCATGGTGCATGCCCATATGTCGACTAATAGGCGTCTCCATTTTCTTTTTTAGAACCAGGGATACATGATCCCTGATTCTGCAAAAAAAGGGGCGCTTAGTTTTGCCTATATAGAATCCATTGCATTCACACATCATAATGTATACAATCCCAATGGATTGACACGTAACGGAGAAATTAGGTTTAAAGTGGCAGCCATTGGGGAGCATAATGCCTCTCGCAGAATAAATAAATCTGCAAAAGGGGCACTTATGGCAAGGTCTACACCCCTTGCGGGATTCTGTTATTGATTGTACAGTATTGTCAAAATGGCTGTGTACCAAAGTATCCCTCAGGGACCTGGATCTTCTAAACGTGATCTCCGGGTAGGATTTTAAATGCTTGGATACTTTCTCGTCTCCCATTAGGAGGTACCAGTGTTTTTGGATAATCTCACGTACTTGCTTTTGTTGGCCTGAAAATCTGGTGATTAGTCTGACAGTAGAATCTGCCTTATTGGGTCTAACTTGGTGAATAAGTAGGGATCTCTTTTGGCTCTTGGCTTTTAGGTAGGCCCTTTTCAGACACTTTTTGCTATAGCCTCGTTGGGTCAAACGAGACCGTAATAGTCTCGCTTGATATTCAAAATCTGATTCAGTGCTGCAATTGCGTCTTATTCTAAGATATTGCCCATAGGGCAAATTATTGATCAGGGGGGCAGGATGTGAACTTGTGGCATGTAGTACCGAATTACCCGCCGAGGGTTTTCGGTACAGGGTGGTTCCAATATTACCTTCATCGTCTACTAGTACTTGAACATCTAAAAAGGTCAACTGATGTTGGTTCATTTCAAAAGTAAATTTTAAATTATATTTGTTGACCTTGAGACTTTCAAGAAAAGCAAGAAGGTTGGATTTACTACCTTGCCAGATAAAGAAAACGTCATCGATGAATCGCTTCCATATCAGGACATGCTCAAAAAATGCCTGCATGTCCTCCCTAAAGAACAGTTCACGCTCCCACCCCCCCAGATACAGGTTGGCATAGGCTGGGGCACATTTCGTCCCCATAGCCACTCCCTGTATCTGGAGGTAGTGGGAGCCCCCGAACAAAAAAACATTGTTGGACAAAATAAAAAACAGGAGATCCAAGATGAATCGGTTGTAACTCACCGAGGCATCCGGATCTTCACATAGGAAGCCCCCCACAACTTCCACCCCCAATTCATGAGGGATAGAGTTGTAGAGGGCTTCCACATCCAGAGCCACTAGCCAAGAGCCAGGAGGTATGGAAACCCCATCCAATGTACGAAGGAGGTCCCCCGTGTCTTGAAGGTAAGACGTCAGCCCTTCCACATGGGGCCTCAGATAATCATCCACCAATTTGCTTGCCATCTCTGTGAGGGACCCATTTCCCGACACAATGGGTCTACCTGGAGGCATCTTGGGGTTTTTATGTATTTTAGGAAGGGCGTACAGTGTGGGGGTTCGTGGTGCATTTACATTAAGGAATTCGTAAGTGTTTTTTGTTATTAAACCTTTATGATAGGCAGAACCTATCAGATGCTTGTATCTGGTGGTTATAAGGGCCAGATGACTGGGGGAAACCTTTCGGTACCATTGGCTATTCCTGACTATGGCCGCAACCATGGCCTCATAGTGGACTTTGTCCATAATGACCAAATTGCCTCCCTTATCAGAAGGTTTGATCACTATGTCCTTGTTGTTCTGTAGGAGTTTGAGGGCTTCTAATTGGGGGGCAGAGAGGTTGGATCTAGATATATCTTTCCATTTAGTTTGAGAGATTTCATTGGTGACCTGTCTGGTGAACGCCCACACATTGGGGTTACCTTGAAGGGTTGGGAAGGTACGAGATTTCGGCTTATATTCCCTAGGTCTAAATGGGAGACGTGGCAAGAGGGTGGGTGAGGAGGATGGAGGTGGGGGAGGGGGGGGGTCTGTATCGGTCAGGAGAGAGTCTGCCTCCAATAAATCACTCTCCTCCAGGCCACCCTCATCCCACAGCTCCATCAACTCCTCTAAAGCTTTAATGTCTGCAATGGTCATATCACGCCAAGCAGGGTCCCCAAGGGACTGATCTTTTGAGGGTGAACCAGGTTTGTCAAAAATTATTTTAAACATCAACCTTCGGGAAAAAAGATTGATATCTTTGATCAATTCAAATTGGTCGACCTTCTGCGTAGGGCAAAAGGTCAGACCTAATCTGAGGACTGATATTTGTTCAGCTGAAAGGATATGGGAAGATAGATTAATCACTTCGAAGTTGTCCGCGACCCTTTCGTCAATGTCTCCGAAGGCCCTGCTTTTTTGGCGTCCGTCACTGGTTGGGCAAATATCGGTGCTGGACGAAAATCCGTATGTATCGGTGCAGAATTAATATTACTTACTTGCGGTTTTGGAGACACGGGGAGAGAGGGAGTGTTCGCAGAGGGAGTGCTCATATATGTTTCCGGGTGACTCGGTGCGCAGGTGAATGAACCTTTTGCCGAGTTGGCTCGTGTCACCATTGGGGCCTTTGTGTGCGGAGTGCGCTTTACCGTGCCGGTGTTGGTATGGTCCTTCACGCCCTTTGTTGTCTCCTGGCTGTTGGAGCTTCTAGTACTCTGTGCCTGAGAGGAGGAAGCAGAAGAGATGGATGAATCTGATTCATTTGGTTCCCCTCCTTGTTGTCTAAAGTTGCGTGTTTGGTAAGTACGTCTCTTTGCTTTATTATTTTTTTGCCCCCAATGGTAGGCTTGATTGTTGTCATAAGCAAGCTTGTCCCTTACAAATTTTTTTTCCTTTGTTTTTAAAATTTCAGTGACATACCCTTCTAGGTCTGTTTTCAGGGTACCCTCTCGCGTAGGAAAGAGGTCACTGGTGGTGATAGCTTGATTCTCACCATATAATTTTTCAATCTCTCTATCTACCGAGATGAGTTCCTTGGAGTACTCTCCACAGAGAAGCTCCATCATTTTGAATGAACAGGCCTGCAGATTTTCTTCCCATTCTCTCCGAAAGTCTATATCTACATTGCCACTGGAGGGAAAGATCTGAATTCTGAGCCCCCACGGGACAATACGGTCCTCAATGTATTTGAGAAAGTACCATTTATTCCAGAAAACTCTGGATTTCTTCTCGAGCATCCGCTGGAGTCTCGAGAAGAAGCGGTCCATAGTTAAACCACCCATAGAGGCGTTTTGAGACCTATGAATGTGATTCATAAGACCATCAAAAGCACTTCCGCAATAATTCGTCATTGTTCCTTTTGGCTGATAGATGGTACACCACCAAATATATAGGCCTATATAGATGTAATAGAGGTATCCAAAGAAATATCTTTAGCCACAAAAACACAGGTACAAAGAATACATAAATATCTATATTCTCAAGAGCAAAGAATGTTAATGGTTTTCCAAGTTGCAAATCATAATATAAAGGTAAGATTAATAAAGTGCCCTGATGGCACGAAAAGTCGTTCCATAGGAAAAGAAATAATAAGTGGGGACTGTCCGTAGCCTCAAGCGATGATGGGTGGGTAACACCCCAAAAGGTACAAGAAGTATTTTGAGAGGACAGGGACAGTTAACCCTTGGCACCGCATCCCTATTAAATTACAAAGAAAGAAGGGGGGTTGGGGTATGAATACCCCTGGGACTTTTAAGGTGCCTTACAAAATTTAAATAGATCAATAAGGAAAAATAGATCAACATCAAGAAAAAAAGAAAGAAAACACTGTATGCAAATTGCCAAGCTGACTAATAAGTAAATTCTTGATACAAAATCTTTAATAGTTTAGGAATATTACAAAAAATCATCTAAAAACAAACACAATCTTGGACAGTCATAGTCAATCAATGAAATACTATTAGAATTAAAAACCACTTTGCGATACCAATCTCAACATGTTTCGCTCAACACATGAGCTTCATCAGGAGTTTTTTGGTACAGATGTGGCATACTATAGATAAAACAAGAAAGAAAAAAAAAACAAAATATAAATCAGATGCTTACAAGACATTTAAAGATAAGGTTTTCAAGAATGAGCAATACATTAAGTAGTACTGAAAGAATAATAACCGATATATATACATTTGCATACAGATAAAGTGTATGAGTAAACAACTCCTGTTTCTACAGGTCTATAATAATGACAATCTAGAACAATATGGACAAAAAGTTATAATTATTATGTAAAATGTACTTTTGTTTCCGGGTCCACAAGAGGAAAGTACACCAATGTGGACATAGGAAAGGCATAGAGAAACACATGAAGAAAGTGGGATTTGCTTACCAAGCCAAAACAGATTCAAAAATGAATAGTAGAAAACATCGATTGTGAACGTCTATAAGGTTCCGTGGCTTCAAATGCCAATCAAAAGCATACGTCTCACCCGTCTAGGACCTCCCAGACCCGTTTTCTGGTCCACAGAGGGGCCCAAGTATCAAGTAACTGAAATCAAATATTAACAAATATTTGTCAGCTTGGCAATTTGCATACAGTGTTTTCTTTCTTTTTTTCTTGATGTTGATCTATTTTTCCTTATTGATCTATTTAAATTTTGTAAGGCACCTTAAAAGTCCCAGGGGTATTCATACCCCAACCCCCCTTCTTTCTTTGTAATTTAATAGGGATGCGGTGCCAAGGGTTAACTGTCCCTGTCCTCTCAAAATACTTCTTGTACCTTTTGGGGTGTTACCCACCCATCATCGCTTGAGGCTACGGACAGTCCCCACTTATTATTTCTTTTCCTATGGAACGACTTTTCGTGCCATCAGGGCACTTTATTAATCTTACCTTTATATTATGATTTGCAACTTGGAAAACCATTAACATTCTTTGCTCTTGAGAATATAGATATTTATGTATTCTTTGTACCTGTGTTTTTGTGGCTAAAGATATTTCTTTGGATACCTCTATTACATCTATATAGGCCTATATATTTGGTGGTGTACCATCTATCAGCCAAAAGGAACAATGACGAATTATTGCGGAAGTGCTTTTGATGGTCTTATGAATCACATTCATAGGTCTCAAAACGCCTCTATGGGTGGTTTAACTATGGACCGCTTCTTCTCGAGACTCCAGCGGATGCTCGAGAAGAAATCCAGAGTTTTCTGGAATAAATGGTACTTTCTCAAATACATTGAGGACCGTATTGTCCCGTGGGGGCTCAGAATTCAGATCTTTCCCTCCAGTGGCAATGTAGATATAGACTTTCGGAGAGAATGGGAAGAAAATCTGCAGGCCTGTTCATTCAAAATGATGGAGCTTCTCTGTGGAGAGTACTCCAAGGAACTCATCTCGGTAGATAGAGAGATTGAAAAATTATATGGTGAGAATCAAGCTATCACCACCAGTGACCTCTTTCCTACGCGAGAGGGTACCCTGAAAACAGACCTAGAAGGGTATGTCACTGAAATTTTAAAAACAAAGGAAAAAAAATTTGTAAGGGACAAGCTTGCTTATGACAACAATCAAGCCTACCATTGGGGGCAAAAAAATAATAAAGCAAAGAGACGTACTTACCAAACACGCAACTTTAGACAACAAGGAGGGGAACCAAATGAATCAGATTCATCCATCTCTTCTGCTTCCTCCTCTCAGGCACAGAGTACTAGAAGCTCCAACAGCCAGGAGACAACAAAGGGCGTGAAGGACCATACCAACACCGGCACGGTAAAGCGCACTCCGCACACAAAGGCCCCAATGGTGACACGAGCCAACTCGGCAAAAGGTTCATTCACCTGCGCACCGAGTCACCCGGAAACATATATGAGCACTCCCTCTGCGAACACTCCCTCTCTCCCCGTGTCTCCAAAACCGCAAGTAAGTAATATTAATTCTGCACCGATACATACGGATTTTCGTCCAGCACCGATATTTGCCCAACCAGTGACGGACGCCAAAAAAGCAGGGCCTTCGGAGACATTGACGAAAGGGTCGCGGACAACTTCGAAGTGATTAATCTATCTTCCCATATCCTTTCAGCTGAACAAATATCAGTCCTCAGATTAGGTCTGACCTTTTGCCCTACGCAGAAGGTCGACCAATTTGAATTGATCAAAGATATCAATCTTTTTTCCCGAAGGTTGATGTTTAAAATAATTTTTGACAAACCTGGTTCACCCTCAAAAGATCAGTCCCTTGGGGACCCTGCTTGGCGTGATATGACCATTGCAGACATTAAAGCTTTAGAGGAGTTGATGGAGCTGTGGGATGAGGGTGGCCTGGAGGAGAGTGATTTATTGGAGGCAGACTCTCTCCTGACCGATACAGACCCCCCCCCTCCCCCACCTCCATCCTCCTCACCCACCCTCTTGCCACGTCTCCCATTTAGACCTAGGGAATATAAGCCGAAATCTCGTACCTTCCCAACCCTTCAAGGTAACCCCAATGTGTGGGCGTTCACCAGACAGGTCACCAATGAAATCTCTCAAACTAAATGGAAAGATATATCTAGATCCAACCTCTCTGCCCCCCAATTAGAAGCCCTCAAACTCCTACAGAACAACAAGGACATAGTGATCAAACCTTCTGATAAGGGAGGCAATTTGGTCATTATGGACAAAGTCCACTATGAGGCCATGGTTGCGGCCATAGTCAGGAATAGCCAATGGTACCGAAAGGTTTCCCCCAGTCATCTGGCCCTTATAACCACCAGATACAAGCATCTGATAGGTTCTGCCTATCATAAAGGTTTAATAACAAAAAACACTTACGAATTCCTTAATGTAAATGCACCACGAACCCCCACACTGTACGCCCTTCCTAAAATACATAAAAACCCCAAGATGCCTCCAGGTAGACCCATTGTGTCGGGAAATGGGTCCCTCACAGAGATGGCAAGCAAATTGGTGGATGATTATCTGAGGCCCCATGTGGAAGGGCTGACGTCTTACCTTCAAGACACGGGGGACCTCCTTCGTACATTGGATGGGGTTTCCATACCTCCTGGCTCTTGGCTAGTGGCTCTGGATGTGGAAGCCCTCTACAACTCTATCCCTCATGAATTGGGGGTGGAAGTTGTGGGGGGCTTCCTATGTGAAGATCCGGATGCCTCGGTGAGTTACAACCGATTCATCTTGGATCTCCTGTTTTTTATTTTGTCCAACAATGTTTTTTTGTTCGGGGGCTCCCACTACCTCCAGATACAGGGAGTGGCTATGGGGACGAAATGTGCCCCAGCCTATGCCAACCTGTATCTGGGGGGGTGGGAGCGTGAACTGTTCTTTAGGGAGGACATGCAGGCATTTTTTGAGCATGTCCTGATATGGAAGCGATTCATCGATGACGTTTTCTTTATCTGGCAAGGTAGTAAATCCAACCTTCTTGCTTTTCTTGAAAGTCTCAAGGTCAACAAATATAATTTAAAATTTACTTTTGAAATGAACCAACATCAGTTGACCTTTTTAGATGTTCAAGTACTAGTAGACGATGAAGGTAATATTGGAACCACCCTGTACCGAAAACCCTCGGCGGGTAATTCGGTACTACATGCCACAAGTTCACATCCTGCCCCCCTGATCAATAATTTGCCCTATGGGCAATATCTTAGAATAAGACGCAATTGCAGCACTGAATCAGATTTTGAATATCAAGCGAGACTATTACGGTCTCGTTTGACCCAACGAGGCTATAGCAAAAAGTGTCTGAAAAGGGCCTACCTAAAAGCCAAGAGCCAAAAGAGATCCCTACTTATTCACCAAGTTAGACCCAATAAGGCAGATTCTACTGTCAGACTAATCACCAGATTTTCAGGCCAACAAAAGCAAGTACGTGAGATTATCCAAAAACACTGGTACCTCCTAATGGGAGACGAGAAAGTATCCAAGCATTTAAAATCCTACCCGGAGATCACGTTTAGAAGATCCAGGTCCCTGAGGGATACTTTGGTACACAGCCATTTTGACAATACTGTACAATCAATAACAGAATCCCGCAAGGGGTGTAGACCTTGCCATAAGTGCCCCTTTTGCAGATTTATTTATTCTGCGAGAGGCATTATGCTCCCCAATGGCTGCCACTTTAAACCTAATTTCTCCGTTACGTGTCAATCCATTGGGATTGTATACATTATGATGTGTGAATGCAATGGATTCTATATAGGCAAAACTAAGCGCCCCTTTTTTTGCAGAATCAGGGATCATGTATCCCTGGTTCTAAAAAAGAAAATGGAGACGCCTATTAGTCGACATATGGGCATGCACCATGATTTTGACAGCAACAAAATGCATTTTTTTGCGTTGGAACATATCCCCCCAGGGGAGCGTGGGGGTGACTATGATAAAATACTCTTGCAACGTGAGACCCGTTGGATACATACTTTGTCCGCTTTAAAACCTCCAGGCCTCAATGATGCGTTGAGTTTCAAACCATTTCTTTAGTCCATCAGATATATCTGTCCTTGTCTATTCCATCTATTTTGTTTGGTTTTGTTTATTTTATTTTATTTTATTAAAAATGTTATGATACACAATTCCAATACACATCGCTTGTATACTGTATATATTCTTTGTCTACTCTATGTGGAATTCCCGGTTTGCTTCCATATATAGTGGGGTCTTTTTTCCAAGCCAATATAGATTTAGATTTATTATCTTCTTAAAACAATTACATTTCCTTGAAAAAAGCGAATTAAATATTTCTCGTCTCCCCGCCAATGATAGGTCCTCTCTTTGCCCCGTTCTTTGTTTTGGTCCACACGGACGCCACGGGCACCTAGGGTGTGGAGTGAGTAATCAATCACCTCCCCTGGGGGCCCTAGAGGCATTATATTCCCTATTAAGATACATGTGCCCGATGGTCAAACTAATAATGTACTCCCTGATTATTTTACTCCCTCATTATTTCAATATAATATATCTAATTATTATTCCCTTCACCTCCAATTTTTTTCCCCCTTTTTTATTTTATTTTATTTATTATTTTTTATTTTTATTTATTTTTTATTTTTATTTTTATTTTATTTTATTTTATTTTATTTCTGTTTATTTTATTACAATCCTGGAAATCGGGTTATTTATATCCACATGTGGCAAATTATTGGAATTAATTTCAGACTCAGACTCAGGTAATTGCTCGTCATGTGTGAAACATCTATATATTTTTTTATATATATATTTTTTTAAATGTTTCTCTTTATACACATATTCTTTCCCTCCTTTTTTCCCTTAGTCAATATGGCTGACTTATGATTGACCTGCCATTCTGCTCTGCCCCCGACAGTTAATGTTTTGACATATGTGGCTGTTGTTGCTCGGTTTCTCTCTCTTCTTTGCGGTGCGCGTGCGCGGCAATGGGCCTTGAATGACGTTCGTTTCCGGCCTGCGCATGCGCCTAATTTATACCGTCGTAATGAGTTCCGAAAGCACGCATGTCCAATCAAGAGGGACAGAGCTTGGATGACATCTGGCCTCGCCCCCTCACTACCCATTGGCCACATGTAATCTGAGGGAGGGCCTCACGAGACGTCCGCATCCCGATGGTGACGTCAGACGCCACCGTGATGGAGGGGTCTATATAGCACGGCTCACTAGCCGCTATCCCTCTGACAGTGGCTCTGAGGCTGCAAGGGGAGGTATATGCCGCTCTCCCCTTCCGTACACATCCACCCCATCTCTCAGGTAATTTAAGCGGTTCATCTAAGAAGGGTTACCCCTTGTTGATGACCGAATCAATGACACTGCTAATAGGAAAGTTTCCCTAGAGTAATTTGGTTGTTTGTATTTTTACTTATAGTGTACTGGGGCAATATACACCTGGATCTTGTGATCTGACCTTTAAGGTTTATCAATTTGGAGTGCCACCTTGTGGTGAAACTGGAGCGTTGCTCTCCTTTATGTTTTTTGTTCATACGGCTATTTATTAGCCTTGAACATTTACTCTTGATTCAACCTGAAAGGTAATTTTCAAACTTTTCACTGCTCTCTTGTACCAACTGCCCTGTTCTCCCGGTAGTAGCTTAACTAACTATAAGGATTATTTATTTGTTAATATTTGATTTCAGTTACTTGATACTTGGGCCCCTCTGTGGACCAGAAAACGGGTCTGGGAGGTCCTAGACGGGTGAGACGTATGCTTTTGATTGGCATTTGAAGCCACGGAACCTTATAGACGTTCACAATCGATGTTTTCTACTATTCATTTTTGAATCTGTTTTGGCTTGGTAAGCAAATCCCACTTTCTTCATGTGTTTCTCTATGCCTTTCCTATGTCCACATTGGTGTACTTTCCTCTTGTGGACCCGGAAACAAAAGTACATTTTACATAATAATTATAACTTTTTGTCCATATTGTTCTAGATTGTCATTATTATAGACCTGTAGAAACAGGAGTTGTTTACTCATACACTTTATCTGTATGCAAATGTATATATATCGGTTATTATTCTTTCAGTACTACTTAATGTATTGCTCATTCTTGAAAACCTTATCTTTAAATGTCTTGTAAGCATCTGATTTATATTTTGTTTTTTTTTCTTTCTTGTTTTATCTATAGTATGCCACATCTGTACCAAAAAACTCCTGATGAAGCTCATGTGTTGAGCGAAACATGTTGAGATTGGTATCGCAAAGTGGTTTTTAATTCTAATAGTATTTCATTGATTGACTATGACTGTCCAAGATTGTGTTTGTTTTTAGATGATTTTTTGTAATATTCCTAAACTATTAAAGATTTTGTATCAAGAATTTACTTATTAGTCAGCTTGGCAATTTGCATACAGTGTTTTCTTTCTTTTTTTCTTGATGTTGATCTATTTTTCCTTATTGATCTATTTAAATTTTGTAAGGCACCTTAAAAGTCCCAGGGGTATTCATACCCCAACCCCCCTTCTTTCTTTGTAATTTAATAGGGATGCGGTGCCAAGGGTTAACTGTCCCTGTCCTCTCAAAATACTTTTTATACTTATAAGTTTTGGCTGTCGTGGTCTCAGGAGACTGTCACTGCTCCCCCCATCTTTCTATCTTTGGGTATTTCTCCTTCCTATTATTTCAGAGGACTTCCCTGGATAGTTGTTTGGCCTCTGGGTCCGTGATTTTCATGTCCCCAGCACGCCGCTTTCTTAATGTTGATTGTTTACATAAATCTTACCCCCCTTCTTTATCTCACAAACTTTTTCCTACTTCTCTACTGGTTCTTGCTCCTCTCTAAGGTAAGTGTTTGTAACAATTTGTAAAGACAAATCTTGACTATATATATTTTATACCCTTCCCATGGGTCCCCTTGAATGTACTTACTTTAAATGTACAGGGATTAAACATACCGCAAAAAACAACTAAAGTCTTTCGCTCTTTAGCATCAACGTCGTGTGTCTCCGGGAGACCCATTTTACTACTACAGCGACTCCTAAATATTTTAGCCCTTTATACCCTCAAGTTTTTACGGCTTCAGCTAAAACCAAACAAAGAGGTGTATTGGTGGCATTCCATCGCACAACACCTTTTCCCTCCAGCCAGAGATCAAAGACCCTGAAGGGAGATACCTCATACTAACATGTTTTTTTTTCCGATTCCCTAATCACAGTAACAAACAAAACTCCAACATCTTTTCTTTGCCACTTGCTACAGGTGGTCGATACCCACAAAATGGGCACATTATTAATCTGTGGAGATTTGAACCAAGTCCTTTATCCATTTTTAGACAAGTCCCCGATACCCATCACCTCTAATTCATGAAAACATACCTTCCAACAATTACTCCAACAGCATTCTCTATTAGATTCTTGGCATGAAACAAACCCAGCAAAACTGCAACTCACCTTTTTTTCCCATCCTCATAAATCATTGTCCCGAATTGATCACATATTGATCACAATTGGCATGACCTCCTCCTTTCCACTTCTATTTTACCCTTTACATGGACGGACCATAGTGCTGTACTAACCACATTTACTTCTCTAATTCCTAAAGTACATTACCCCACGCGGCATATTAATAATTCTATCTTATCACATCCATCTCATTCCTCAGATTTGGAAAAAGCCTTAAAGAAATATCTGGTTAATAATGTGACTACCGACATTTCTCCAATGACACTCTGGGAAGCGCATAAACATGCGCTTCAAGGTGTTTGTATTTGCCAGGCCTCTTTCCTCAAGAAAGAAAAATGCCTATTACAGCAAAAGCTAGAAGCAGAATTTAATTCTTCACATGCGCTCTTTGAATCAAATCCCACTCCCAAGACCAAATTACAATTAGATAAAGCACATCTTAATCTTTTCCTTTCAGATTCCGCAGATAAATTGTTATGTAAATCCAGACATTCGTTTTACTTCAAAGTCACAAAACCTAATACACTTCTAGCTCGAGCCCTCAACAAGTTAAATCACCCTTCCAAACCAATATGCTTGAAGTTATCTCAAGATACGTATACCAGTACCCATAAAAATCCTTAATACCTTCCAAAAACATCTTGCCTCCCTATATAAAAAAGAAGATCCTTTAGATCAGGCTTTAAATCACTCTTCCAACTATTCCATTAGCTCAACGCGAATGCCTTGAAAACTCTATTTCCACTAGTGAAATCTTGATGGCTATTAAATCCCTTAAATTAAATAAGAGCCCATGCCCAGATGGCTTTTCAGCCTTTAATTACAAAAAATTTGCTCATATCCTAGCTCCATTACTGACTGAAGCCCTTAACTCCTTAGATGGACATTCCTTTAGATCTGAAACTTTACTGCAATTATCTCAATGATTCCCAAACCCCACTCTGATGAAACATCTTGCTCTAATTACAGACCTATCTCAATGCTTAATTTAGACATTAAACTTCTAGCGAAAGTCTTAGCAACCCGACTAAACAAAATAATTGGCTCTTTAATACACAGAGAACAAGTAGGCTTCATCCCACTGCGCCAAGCAGGAGATAATATACGTAGGGCAACGTAATTGATGCATTCTGCCAAGTCAAGACAAATTCCACTTCGTTTTTTATCTCTAGATACCAAAAAAGTATTTGATACAGTTTTGTGGCCCTACCTACGTTATGTCCTACAACGCTGGGGATTTGGTCCCCATTTCCTCAGTTGGATCTCATCCTTATATGATAACCCTAAGGCATATGTAAAATATGCAGGATACAAATAAATTCCATTTAATATCAGCAGAGGTATGCGACAGGGCTGCCCATTATCCTCACTTTTATTTGCCTTACTTATTGAACCTCTTGCCCAATCTATTCGCTCTGATCCTTCAGTTAGAAGTCTTGAGTTAGCTGGACATCATCACAAAACTTGTCTCTTTGCAGATGACATTTTAATCTTTATGTCCTCCCCACATATCTCTGCCCCTAATCCTTTTCCAAAACTCGATCATTTCGCTCATATTTCTGGTCTAGTCGTTAATCCCCAAAAATCCATGGCACTAAATATTTCTCTATCTCCTTCAGCTGTACAAAAGGCACAAGCATCTCTCCCTTTTTCATGGTCTACTACCCGTCTTCCATACTTAGGAATCAATATTACGCCAAATCTCACTGAACTTTTTATGGCTAAATTTCCACCTATCTTTTGTCAGATTACCAATTTGTTAACTCAGTGGTCTTCTCTTCCCATATCTTGGATAGGTAAAACAAACATCATTAAGATGACTATATTACCTAAAATTCTTTATCTCTTCAGGGTTTTACCCATCTCGGTCCCAACGTACTTTTTAAGAATACTGCAGCGTAAATTACCTTTTGTCTGGGGTTCTTCAAAACCCCGTTTACCTAAACATACACTATACCTTCCGAAACTTAAAGGTGGTCTCGAATTTCCTAATTTATCTACTTATTATCATGCGGCTCATTTGGCACTAATACCTAAATATGCAACCAATGAAATCCCACTCTGGGTAGTTCTGGAATCTATAGATTGTGATCCATTATCAACATCTAATCTCTTATGGTTACGACCCTCCGATCGGAAAAAAATTACAAATCCGATTACTAAACATTCCCTTGTAATTTGGGACAGATCTAAATCGGTATGTGGCCTACAATCTCCCCATATTCCATTCTTATTGTTTCTTAAGAATTCTCTTTTTTACCCCGCTTGGAAATTTCCTAAATAGTTTAAAGCATGGACCACCTCTACATTAACCCAATTACATGATCCTTTATCCTCTAATTCCTTTAAAACGTACCCTGATTTATGTAAAAACTTCCAAACTCAGAAGTTTTCCGATATTTCCAGATAAAAAAATTTTTATGCCCAATATCCACGGAGGACTTGCACATGATAAATTGTCATATTGTCATATTGTCAAGATATGTAAACATGACCCCCATACAAAAGTACTTGTTTCGAATTTTTACACCCAACTAATTTATAAACCTGATTCTAGTCCACCCTCATATGTAGCTAAGTGGGAGTCTGATCTTGGATTTTCGTTAGAAACAGCGGTATAGAACAAGATTTGGATTACTACAAAATCTTCCACTCAAAATATAACTGCTTTAGAAACTAATTTCAAAGTACTTACATGTTGGTACTTAGTCCCTACCAGAATTGCAATATTTGCCCCCAATTACTCCTCATCTTGCTTTTGAGGCTGTACTGAACCTGGATCACATCGTCATATCTGGTGGACTTGCCCAATTGTCAAAAGATTTTGGAAAGATATATTCCACATGATTTCGACATTATTTGCAGTGTCAATCTTTCCTGATTCTTTTAAATTTAGAACCAACAACTCTCTCCATTAATCAGTTCAAACTCTTATTACAGATCCCTACAGCCGCAAATAAACAATTGCTAAAGCCTGGAAATCCCCTACCTTGGTATTAACTGAAACTAAACATAGAATTAATCAAGCTATGATTCATGCCAAAATAGAGGCTATAACCCAAGACAAAATATCTAAATTTAACCACTTAAGCCCCGGACCATTTGGCTGGCCAAAGACCATAGCACTTTTTGCGATTCGATACTGCGTCGATTTAACTGACAATTACACGGTCATGCGACGTGGCTCCAAAACGAAATTGACGTCCTTTTTTCCCCACAAATAGAGCTTTCTTTTGGTGATATTTGATCACCTCTGCACTTTTTATTTTTTGCGCTATAAACACAAAAATAGTGACAATTTTGAAAAAAAAGTATTATTTTTTACTTTTTGCTATAAGAAATATCCCCAAAAAATATATAAAAAAAAACATTTTTTTTCCTCAGTTTAGGCCGATACGTATTCTTAAAAAAATCGCAATAAGCGTTTATTGATTGGTTTGCGCAAAAGTTATAATATAGGGGATAGTTTCATGCCATTTTTATTAATTATTTTTTTTACTAGTAATGACGGCGATCAGCAATTTTTATCATGACTGCGACATTATGGTGGACAGATCGGACACTTTTGGCGCTATTTTGGGACCATTCACATTTATACAGCGATCAGTGCGATTAAAAATGCATTGATTACTGTGTAAATGTGACTGGCAGTGAAAGGGTTAACCACTAGGGGGCGCTGTAGGGGTGAAGTGTGTCCTAGGGAGTGATTCTAACTGTGAGGGGGCTATGTGTGACCCGACACTGATCACCGCTCCTGATTACAGGGAGCAGTGATCAGTGTCAGTGTCACTAGGCAGAACAGGGAAATGCTTGTTTACATCAGCATTTCCCCGTTCTTCCTCTCTGTGAGACGATCGTGGGTATCCCCGTGGACATTGAGTCCGTGGGACCCGCGATCACACTCACAGAGCCTGCAAACTGCTTCTTAAAGGGCAACGTACAGGTACGTTAATATGCCTGTACGTGCCCTTCTGCCGACGTATATCGGCGTGAGCCGGTCGGCAAGTGGTTAAGAAAATATGGCTCCCTTGTTGATGCCTTGGTAAGTTTTTCCTACATTTTCATTTTTTTTCCCATACTTATTATATGATTGAAGCTACACATTGCCCCGGAGATCCCTTCTCTTCAATTTCCTTTCTCCTCTTCTCCTTTCTTCCCTTTCCAATTCCTTCTCTACTTTACCTTTCTTTTACCTTTTTCTTGTACCTCTTTTCTCTCTTCATCAGGTTCAAGTAGCGTTACTTTTAAATGCATTCCTTGTTTCTTCTTGTCAATTTTGTTTATTGAATTTCAATAATTAACAACATAGGTGCAATTGATAAGTAACATACAGAGATACATTTGATGGTAGCGAAAGTAAAGAACATATATAAGTATATAGTATCATTCTGAAGTTCCAAAATTATTTAAAGATATTGTGACTTAACCTATTTGGGTAGAAATCTAAGATCTCACAAAAAATAAGTTTTATGTTGAAAATTAAAGGTTAAAACTCAGATAGAGTACGTATTTATAATATGATCTCAAGTGCTGGAGAGGAAAAAGAAAAAAAGGTTCTGAACATTAACTCACAAAAATCTTTTGAATACAATATAGAAGAAATTAAAGATTGGATTTGTGTAGAATGAATAGGTTTGCGTTGTATTATGGAACAAAATAACCTTTGTTTAATGGTAATGTAAATAAAGAAATAAGAAATCTGCTACCAACTTTCTGTATAAAGAAAATTAAAAAAGGGAGAAAAGGGTAAGGCGGAAAGATTGAAAAGGGAAAATGAGAGAAGAAGAAAGAAATCAAAGATAGTGGGGATCCCTGGGGTAACACATGGTGGTAGTCTTATTTGAATGTATAAAATAAGTATAAAGTAGAATTACAAAGGCCTTAGTAAGGAGGTGTCAAAGTTGGGAGGAAAAAAGTGAGTCACCCAAGGACTCCATATTTTTTCAAAGTTGTATACTCTATCATGGAATATGGCTTCTATTTGGAATGAATCAATACTTGGTTTATTCTATTTTTAGTTTCAGAAATCATTAAAGATGAGGATTTCCAATCTTTGGCAATTGTTTGTTTCGCGGCTGTGGTTATTTGTAATAGGAGTTTGAATTGGATATAAGAAATGGTGGTCAGTTTTATGTTTAGAAGTGCAATTGTAGGATCGGGTTTGATAGATATCTCAAATACTGTTGAGATCATAAGAAAAACATAAGAAAAACATAATTCCAAAAGTTTTTTTGCAACCGGGCAGTCCCACCATATGTGAATATGTGATCCTAGTTCAAAAGGAAAACAAAATTGAGAATACTGGGGAGCAAATTTTCACGATTCTGACAGGGACCAACGAGTGAGTACCTTATAGTTTGTCTCTAAGGCAGTAATATGGCACCCCCGTCAAATCATTCTTTGCAGCTATTACCTTTTGTACCACCACCCCCTCCCTTTAGAATGTAAGCTCTACGAGCAGGGCCCTCCTGTACCTTTTGTATTGAACTGTACTGTAATTGCGTTGTCCCCCTTATACATTGTAAAGCGCTGCATAAACTGTTGGCGCTATATAAATCTCGTATAATAATAATAATATTCTGTGAAGAAGATTTTGTTGTGGCCCATATTTTATCCCATCTAGTTGCTTCCAGCTGAAATCCAAGGTCCCTCTCCCATTTTGCTACATATGATGGTGATTCAATATTAGGTAAAGTAATAAGATGGTTGTGGATTATTGTTATAAGACCCTTTGAATGAGGATCACGTTTGCATATTCTTTCAAAACTCGTAAATTTATCTAGATTACATTTTTTTCTTGTATGTAGGGCATAAAACATTTTTTAATCTGCAGATACCGAAAGACTTCTGATTGAAGGAGTTTGTGTCTTTCACATAATATAGGAAATGTTTTAAATGAGGTAGGTGATGATAACTCACAAATTTGGGTTAGATTAGAGGAGGTCCATTCTTTAAAAGATTTAGGAACTAAACACGCGGGGCAGAAAAGTGGATTTCTAATAAACGATAATAGAGGTATATCAAAAAGGTAAGCTGCGCTGCATGAGATTTAAAAAGTATGGTAACTTATATTCCCATACAATAGGTGTCCCTATGAAATGATCACTCACATTCAGATAGTAAAGGACACTAACGTACATGGGTTCAAAGTATGACCATATAAGCTAAAAAAATTTTTTTACATAAACAACCATAGAGATAAAAAAAATTATCACAATAAAAAACCAAGCTGAGAGTCCTCTGAAAGGTCCACACCAAACTGTAAGTTCTTAAAAAAGCTGGTTCCACATTCAAATGGTATTTCCAATAGTATAAAGTGTCCTCAGTTCACTGTTTATTGGTGACTTCAAACAAAAAACACCCAAGAAGTAGTGGTAGGTTTGGGATAGAAAGATTCCTCCACCTGAAAAACTACTGACGCTTACCAGATGAATTGATCTCTTTTTAGGGAGATCGCATTCGCCTATGGCTTATGCTCCAGCCAGGGTCTCTGCACTTGTCAACCTGATATCACCTCTCTTCAGCTGGAATTATCCCTATGTGGCCCATGGTCAGCAGTTCCCCATGTAAAAAGAGAAGGCTTCCATAGCATAATTCAACCAACATTTAATAATCTTAAAAGCAAAATTACACTTACAATGTTTCCAAGTATACAAAGCGTGTCATAAAATTGTTCGAGCCGGCCGGCTCTTGATAATAGCCCGTTGCTTCTGGGACCTCGCGTTGTTAGTGGTGACGTCAGCAGGCCGCTCCTCCCTACGCCGTTTCATCACAGATGACGTTGTCCAGGGGCACGGGCGGCATGCTGACTCACCACCTTTTAAACTCTAAAACAGAAGGGAGGCACCCATTTCTGAGATAATAGAGGTATATGGGGTGATTGTAGTCCATTAACTATTTTAAATGTATCTCAGATAGCCACTGTATGTTTAGTTATAAAATTTTTTAAGTTTTACGGTCAGAGGAGTTAGACCATATTAGGTTTGTTATGGAAAATGGGTCGCAATCTATCTATTCTAGTGCTACCCAAAGCGGAGTTTCATGTGTTGCGTGGTATTTAGATATATGTGCTATTTGATCTGCATGGTAATATGCGGTGAAATTAGGAAACCCTAGTCCACCTTTAAGTTTGGGAAGGTAAAGGGTATGTTTGGGTAAACAAGGTTTCAAAGAGCCCCAAACGAAAGTGAATGCTTTATGTTGTAGTATCCTAAGAAAATATACTGGGACAGGGATCGGTATGACTCGAAAAAGATATAGGATTTTGGGTAATATAGTCATCTTTATTACATTAATTTTACCAATCCATGATATTAGTAAGGAAGACCATTGTTTAAAGAGAGTGGAGATTTGCCACAGTATTGGAGGGAAATTAGCAGTGAAAAGGTCTGAGAGATTGGGGGAGAGAGTAATTGCTAAATAAGGGAGGAGCGAGGTGGACCAGGAGAAAGGGAGGGATGTTTGTGCTTGTTATAAGATATGAGAAGGTAAGGAAATATTTAGGGCAGTAGATATTTGAGAGTTAATAGTTTGACCAGAAATGTGGGCGAATTGATTGAGTTTGTTTATAAGGTTAGGAGCAGAGATATGGGGGGATGACATGAAAATTAACCACTTGAGCCCCGGACCATTATGCTGCCTAAGGACCAGAGGTCTTTTTCCAATTTGGCACTGCGTTGCTTTAACTGCTAATTGCGCGGTCATGCAATGCTGTACCCAAACGAAATTTGCGTCCTTTTCTTTCCACAAATAGAGTTTTCTTTTGATGGTATTTGATCACCTCTGCGGTTTTTATTTTTTGCGCTATAAACGGAAAAAGACCGAAAATTTTGAAAAAAAATGATATTTTCTACTTTTTGTTACAGTATAAAAAAAATCCAATAAACTAAATTTTAGTCATACATTTAGGCCAAAATGTATTCGGCCACATGTCTTTGGTAAAAAAAATGTCAATAAGCGTATATTTATTGGTTTGCGCAAAAGGTATAGCGTCTACAAACTAGGGTACATTTTCTGGAATTTACACAGCTTTTAGTTTATGACTGCCTATGTCATTTCTTGAGGTGCTAAAATGGCAGGGCAGTACAAAACCCCCCCAAATGACCCCATTTTGGAAAGTAGACACCCCAAGGAAATTGCTGAGAGGCATGTTGAACCCATTGAATATTTATTTTTTTTGTCCCAAGTGATTGAAAAATGACAAAAAAAAAAAAATATTTACAAAAAGTCGTCACTAAATGATATATTGCTCACACAGGCCATGGGCCTATGTGGAATTGCACCCCAAAATACATTTAGCTGCTTCTCCTGAGTATGGGGATACCACATGTGTGGGACTTTTTGGGAGCCTAGCCGCGTACAGGGCCCCGAAAACCAATCACCGCCTTCAGGATTTCTAAGGGTGTAAATTTTTGCTTTCACTCTTCACTGCCTATCACAGTTTCGGAGGCCATGGAATGCCCAGGTGGCACAAAACCCCCCAAAATGACCCCATTTTGGAAAGTAGACACCCCAAGCTATTTGCTGAGAGGCATATTGAGTCCATGGAATATTTTATATTTTGACACAAGTTGCGGGAAAGTGACACTTTTTTTTTTTTTTTTTCCATAAAGTTGTCACTAAATGATATATTGCTCACACAGGCCATGGGCATATGTGGAATTGCACCCCAAAATACATTTAGCTGCTTCTCCTGAGTATGGGGATACCACATGTGTGGGACTTTTTGGGAGCCTAGCCGCGTACTGGACCCCGAAAACCAATCACTGCCTTCAGGATTTCTAAGGGTGAAAATTTTTGATTTCACTCTTTACTGCCTATCACAGTTTCGGAGGCCATGGAATGCCCAGGTGGCACAAAACCCCCCCAAATGACCCCATTTTGGAAAGTAGACACCCCAAGCTATTTGCTGAAAGGCATGGTGAGTATTTTGCAGCTCTCATTTGTTTTTGAAAATGAAGAAAGACAAGAAAAAACATTTTTTTTTTTCTTTTTTCAATTTTCAAAACTTTGTGACAAAAAGTGAGGTCTGCAAAATACTCACTATACCTCTCAGCAAATAGCTTGGGGTGTCTACTTTCCAAAATGGGGTCATTTGGGGGGGTTTTGTGCCACCTGGGCATTCCATGGCCTCCGAAACTGTGATAGGCAGTGAAGAGTGAAATCAAAAATTCACGCCCTTAGAAAGCCTGAAGGCGGTGCTTGGTTTTCGGGGTCCCGTACGCGGCTAGGCTCCCAAAAAGTCTCACACATGTGGTATCCCCGTACTCAGGAGAAGCAGCAGAATGTATTTTGGGGTGTAATTTCACATATTTCCATGGCATGTTTGAGCAATATATCATTTAGTGACAACTTTGTGCAAAAAAAAAAAAAAAAAATTTGTCTCTTTCCCGCAACTTGTGTCGCAATATAAAATATTCCATGGACTCGACATGCCTCTCAGCAAATAGCTTGGGGTGTCTACTTTCCAAAATGGGGTCATTTGGGGGGGTTTTGAACTGTCCTGGCATTTTATGCACAACATTTAGAAGCTTATGTCACACATCACCCACTCTTCTAACCACTTATAGACAAAGCCCTTTCTGACACTTATTGTTTACATGAAAAAGTTTTTTTTTTTTTGCAAAAAAATTACTTTGAACCCCCAAACATTATATATTTTTTTAAAGCAAATGCCCTACAGATTAAAATGGTGGGTGTTTCATTTTTTTTTTTCACACAGTAATTGCGCAGCGATTTTTCAAACGCATTTTTTGGGGAAAAAACACACTTTTTTTAATTTTAATGCACTAAAACACGCTATATTGCCCAAATGTTTGATGAAATAAATAAGATGATCTTAGGCCGAGTACATGGATACCAAACATGACATGCTTTAAAATTGCGCACAAACGTGCAGTGGCAACAAAATAAATACATGTTTAAAAGCCTTCAAAAGCCTTTACAGGTTACCACTTTAGATTTACAGAGGAGGTCTACTGGAAAAATTACTGCACTCGATCTGACCTTCGCGGTGATACCTCACATGCATGGTGCAATTGCTGTTTACGTTTGACGACAGACCGCCGCTTGCGTTCGCCTTAGCGCGAGAGCAGGGGGCGACAGGGGTGTTTTTTTTTTTCTTTATTATTTTTTTGCTTTTTTAATCTTACTTTTAAACTGTTCCTTTCATATTTTTTTTTTTAATCATTTTTATTGTTATCTCGGGGAATGTAAATATCCCCTATGATAGCAATAGGTAGCGACAGGTACTCTTTTTTGAAAAAATTGTGGTCTATTAGACCCTAGATCTCTCCTCTGCCCTCAAAGCATCTGACCACACCAAGATCGGTGTGATAAAATGCTTCCCCAATTTCCCAATGGCGCTATTTACATCCGGCGAAATCTAAGTCATGAAATACTCGTAGCTTCCGGTTTCTTAGGCCATAGAGATGTTTGGAGCCACTCTGGTCTCTGATCAGCTCTATGGTCAGCTGGCTGAATCACCGGCTGCATTCTCAGGTTCCCTGTTGAGACAGGAGAGCCAGAGAAAAACACGGAAGATGGGGGGGGGGGGGCATTCCCTCCCACGGCTTGTAAAAGCAGTCTAGAGGCTAATTAGCCGCTAGGATTGCTTTTACATGAAAGCCGACCGCTGGCTGAAAAGAATGATACCAAGATGATACCTAAACCTGCAGGCATCATTCTGGTATAACCACTCAAAGTCGTGAATGGCATACCTGAAGACAAAAAAATGGTTAACAATGGTTAACAATAAAGCACAGTAAAGTGTAAATAATTACACACCTGAAAAACAAACATGATAAAACATAATAACAATAACAATAACAATAACAATAAAACATTGCAAAATAGAATACAGTAAAAAAGAGCAGAACAATAGAGAGAGAGAATAGAGAGAGAGAGAACAATAAAACAACAACTATTTTTTTTTGTTTCATATTTTTTTTTTTTTTTACACTTTTTTTGTAACTAACTTTTATAACGGTAACCGGTTCCAGGTTCGGGTCTCTCAAAATGCGATGGCATCTTGGGAGACCCTGTGAAATGGCGCCTAGTCTGTGCAATGCTGTACCCTACGCTAATACTCAACTAGTGAATGGTAGCGTTCAAAACATTCACCAATGCAAAGACCAGGATTGTCCGGACAGGAGGGACAATAATAGCGGGTGTCACGCCTATATCCGCGCTTGCTGCAGACACAACATCTTTTTTGGGGGGGTTCGTTGGGTAGGGGTACTCGGGAGGACATAAAAATGCCTCTCATGCAGCCGACTGCATTTGGTTGGGGATGTGAATGGGGGAAGTACGGGCGCTGCAGAAGCGGTGGGTTCCCAATTAGGATTGGCGAATGCAGCAGGAAGGGCACTATGGGCACGACGGGCCTGTGTTTGTCTTTTTGGTGGCGGCGGGACACTACTTGTGCTTGCCACCTCACCAGCTTCAACTGCACTTATGGGACTCGCCACGTCACCACGTGTTACTGCAGTGCTGGTTTGACTACGACCGGGGTGTACTAGGCCGCTGGCGCTTGCCAGTTCACCAAAACGCTACCAAAAAACTGTTAGCGATTGCAGGGATCAGGCCTGACTCTGCGAACGCTGCAGTTATGCGTTTAGTGTTTTGTAAGTGACAGTGATCGATCGATACTGCACTTGGGTGGGCTGGGCCGGGCCGGGCGGAGGGGCAAAACGCAGGTGCTAGCAGGTATCTGGGCTGATCCCGCTAACACTGCGTTTTTGGGAACCCTAAACTGCTGGTGACGCTAGTATAGATCTGATCGGATCAGATATTGATGCGATCAGATACTATACCACTAAGGGAGGTGTACGGTGCGTGCGTGGGTGTTAGCGGTACTGGCGCTAATCTGACGCTGCCTGGGGCTGGTGCTTGCCAGTTCACCAAAATACTACCAAAAAAACTGTTAGCGATCGCAGGGATCAGGCCTGACTCTGCGAACGCTGCAGTTATGCGTTTAGTGTTTTGTAAGTGTCAGTGATCGATCGATACTGCACTTGGGTGGGCTGGGCTCGCCTGGGCGGAGGGGCAAAACGCAGGTGCTAGCAGGTATCTGGGCTGATCCCGCTAACACTGCGTTTTTGGGAACCCTAAACTGCTGGGGACGCTAGTATAGATCTGATCGGATCAGATATTGATCCGTTCAGATACTATACCACTAAGGGAGGTGTATGCTGCGTGCGTGGGTGTTAGCGGTACTGGCGCTAACCTGACGCCTGGGGCTGGTGCTTGCCAGTTCACCAAAATGCTACCAAAAAAACTGTTAGCGATCGCAGGGATCAGGCCTGACTCTGTGAACGCTGCAGTTATGCGTTTAGTGTTTTGTAAGTGTCAGTGATCGATCGATACTGCACTTGGGTGGGCTGGGCTCGCCTGGGCGGAGGGGCAAAACGCAGGTGCTAGCAGGTATCTGGGCTGATCCCGCTAACACTGCGTTTTTGGGAACCCTAAACTGCTGGGGACGCTAGTATAGATCTGATCGGATCAGATATTGATGCGATCAGATACTATACCACTAAGGGAGGCGCATGCTGCGTGCGTGGGTGTTAGCGGTACTGGCGCTAATCTGACGCTGCCTGGGGCGACGCATATCACCGCCGGGCGATCGGGGGGCTAAACCTTTATTCGGTAATAAACGGCGGGTGCCCTGACACTATAAAAAATAAACAAACTAACCAGCGTCAACCGTAACGGTTATACGGTGATCAGTGGTGAAAGGGTTAACTAGGGGGCAATCAAGGGGTTAAAACATTTATTAGGTAGTATATGGGGGTCCCTGACGCTATAAAACGCTGACGGCGAACCTCAATATTTACCTCACTAACTAGCGTCACCAGCGACACTAATACAGCGATCAGAAAAATGATCGCTTAGTGACACTGGTGACAGGGGGTGATCAAGGGGTTAAAACTTTATTAGGGGGGGTTAGGGGGGTATCCTAGACCTAAAGGGGGGTAATACTAACTGTCCCAACACTAACTGTCACAAACTGACACTATGCAGTAATCAGAAAAAAAAAAAAAAAACTGCTGGTGTCAGTTTGTGACAGGGGGGGGGGGGGTGATTGGGGGGGGGATCGGGGGGCGATCGGGGGGGGGATCGGGGTGTTTTGTGTGCCTGGCATGTTCTACTGTGTGTGTGTGTGTGTGTTGGTGCACTCACAGTGAAGTCTTCTCTCCTCGGGCCGGAACGGAAATTACCGAGCCGAGGAGAGATGACATAATTTCCTTTGCTGCTGTTTAGCATACAGCAGCAAAGGAATGATTCGATTGGCTGGCGGCGATCGCGAGGGGGGGGGCCACGAACGGATGGTCTCCCCCTCATCACCGATCGCCGCTGGACAAAAGACGACCGCCTCGGGCACCGGGGGGGGGTCCGATCGGACCCCCCACCCGCGGAAGGCAAATCACGTACCCTGTACGTGATTTTGCCTGTCCGTGCCACTTTGCCGACGTACATCGGCGTGAGGCGGTCGTCAAGTGGTTAAGATATCGTCAGCAAATAGGCATAGTTTGTGCTTGTGACCAGCTAAATCTAGACCCTTGATAGAGGGGTCTATACGGATTCCTTAGGCAAGAGTCTCCATAAGTAGAGCAAATAAAAGTGGTGAAAGTGGACAGCCCTGACATGTTCCTCTTCAGATATCAAACATGTTTGATTTATATCTTGTGTATTTAATATAGGCTTTGGGGTTTTTGTATAATGACGAATCCCATTTAAGAAAATGAGGAACAAATCCCCATCGTTGTAGGGTAAAATCTAGGTATGACCACGATACTGTATTGAATGCTCTTTTGATAGCTATAGATAGAAGACACATGGGTATCCATCGTGTTTTGGCTGCTTGAATCAATAGAGTAGTCCTGCGTATGTTATCTGTAGCTTGGCGTAATGGAATAAAGCCTACTTGATCTTTGTTTATTAAAGAACCTATGATATTATTTAAGCGGGTCGCTAGAACTTTCGCTAGTACCTTTATGTCGAGATTAAGTAAAGATTTAGGTCTGTAATTAGCACAAGATGTTTCATCTGACTGAGGTTTGGGAATCATTGTAATTATAGCTGTTAATGTCTCAGAGCGAAAGGATTGATTATTGAGAAGGGAGTTAAAAGCATCTGTTAATATTGGAGCAAGGATATGAGTAAATTTCTTATAATAGAGGGCCGAGAAGCCATCTGGACCTGGACGTTTGTTAGGTTTAAGAGATTTACTTGCTAATTCAACTTCTGTAGATATAATGGGACTTTTAAGGCTATCACGTTGTGTTAAGGGAATAGTCAGGAGTTTAATTTGTGAGAAAAATTCTGTAGAGGTTTGATCAAAAGATCCTTCATTTTTATATAGGGAAGTGAGATGTTTTGAAAGGTGTAAAGGATCTTTACTGGGTTACTAGTGTATGTATCATGGGGTAATTTTAGTAGAATCGGTTTAGAAGGGTGATTTAATATTTTAAGTGCTTGGGCAAGAAGAGTACCAGGTTTATTTGCATTGAGATAGAATTTATGTTTAGTTTTACGCAAGAATTTGTCAGCAGATTCTGATAAAAAAAGGTTGAGGTTTAGACATGCCTTATCAAGCTGTTTTTTAGTTATAGGGATAGGATTAGATTGAAAATTTGCATGGCAAGTATTAAATTCCATTTCTAATTTTTGTTGCACTTGTCGTTTTCTTTTTTTAAGAAATGATGCCTGGCGTAAACAGACCCCTTGGAGAACCGGTTTATGTGCTTCTCATAATTGTAATGGAGATATATCAGGAGTCTTATTGTGATCTAGATAGTCTTTTATGGCTATTTCTAAATCAGAGGAGTGTGATGGGTGGGATAGGATTGAATCATTCATATACCACGTGGAATCTTGTGTTTTAGGTATTAGAGAGGTAAAAGTTGAGAGAATAGCACAGTGATCAGTCCATATAAAAGGGATAACTAATGAAGTAAGCAGTTCCGGTGACATGCTTATTGAGATCAGTATGTGATCGATACAGGAAAATGTTTTATGAGGATGGGAATAGAATGTATACTGGTGTTTTGTAGGGTTAATTTCACGTCAGGAATCTAGTAACGCATATTACTGAAGAAGTCTTTGAAACTTTTGAGATTGAGGATTGGATGCGGTAGGAGTTGGGGATTTATCGGAAAAAGGATATAGAACTTGATTTGAGTCTCCACAGATTAAAAGTGTGCCCATTTTATGTGTATCTATTACCTAAAATAAGTGGGAGAGGAATGAGGATGGATTTCTATTAGGAGCATAGTAGGATACCACTGTGATTGGGGAATCGCATAGATGTCCCATAAGTATAAGATAGCGACCTTCCGAATCTTTGATCTCTGTCAGAAGGGAAAAGGGTGTAGATAGATGAAATGCTATTACCACTCCTCGTTGTTTAGATTTAGCAGAGGCTGTGATAACTTGGGGATAAACTGAGCCAAAATATTTAGGTTCATAAGTCTGTGAAATGAGTTTCTTGGAGGAATACTATGTGTGCTTTTGAAGAAGCCAAGGAGCCAAAAACGTTAGTTCGCTTTTACGGGATATTTAGACCTTGTACGTTTAATGTAAGGACATTTAAGTGGGCCATCTAGATAGAGACCATAAGGAGGATATTGTAGTATATTGTATTCATAGATTGTAAATTTATAGTTACCCCGCGGACGGGCAAGAAAAAAGAGGGAAGCAAAGACATATTGCTAAGGAAGAAAGAGAGAGTAAGGACCATATGTACAAATATTTTACAATTAACTGTGTAAATAGCAAGAAGTAAAATAGTGGCTTTCTGAGTGCGTATACAATGCTAACACAAAGGCCTAGAATCTGTCCGAGGAGATCCCCCACCAAAAAAAAAGAATGGAGGGGTGTCCTAGGAGGAAAAAATGGGGGAAGCAGTGACCATTTCTCAGGTCTCCAACGCTGAAGAGGTATATTTGAGAAAAAAAAATATAATATCTCGGACATCCAAGTTCGGCAGTATATAAAAAAAATGGGTGAAACTAAAAGAAAAGTTAGTTAACCATAAACATCTGTAACATAAGGTGAGTGTGAACCTCATCTGTATTTTCTGTGGTTATATAACTAAAAAATAAAAAGTATAAACTATATTATTTCTCTTAAGGTTATATAGCTAATAAAATAAAAATGAAAATCTATATGATTTGCTTAACATTACTGATTGTTTCAGAAATGCCAGTAATGGTAGGTAATGCTATTGATGATCCGGAACATTAAAGATGGATCTATTTTAGTATTAAAAATTTAAAGGATAACTAAATTTGTTGCTTTAAATTAAAATAAGGTAGATAAGGCCATGACCAGAACAATATGTAATACTTTTTGGTTGAGATAAGGGAAGGGAATGAGAAGGGGAGGAGTTAGGGAAGGAGGAGGAGGAGGCGGAATAAGGGGAGGGGATTGTGGAAGAGGGGGGAGGGAGGGGTGGAGTAGGGGAGGAGTAGGGAGTAAGTAGATAATATAATAAATATAATTATCTGGATCTGAGGAAGATTTAGAGGAGAATTCATAACTTATTAAAACAGTACTAATTTAAGTAGGTATTTTCAAACTATAATAAAGGCAGTAAGTACTCAGTGACCGCTGAAAGGGAGAGCCTTAAAATAAGGTAAACTTCAGGCTGATATACAAAAGCCATTCAGTCCATAGTGTCCAGAGGGTCTGGGTCTGGAGAGTTAAATCTTAGAGGAGTTTTGTCTGCTTCTATCATGTCCGAATTTGGAGGATTCTTGTGGAGAACTGGATGTTGTGCGTTGACGAGGGCTAGCTGAGGGTCTTTCATAAAGATGAAGTTCCTGTAAGGTGTTCAGTAGTTCATCTGAGGATTTGCATGAATGCTTAGTGCTTTGATGTGTGAAGCGAATAGAGAATGGGAATCTCCTTTGGTAAGGGATCTGGTGATGCTGTAAATTTTGAAGCAAGGGTTTCATCTCATGTCGCTTAGCTACAGTTATTTGGGAAAGGTCAGCAAAGAGCTGATAGGGGTGACCTTGGAATATGAGGGACTCTTTGCTTCTGGGAGTAGCCATGAGTTGTAGACATGTGCAATTCGTTTCGTTCTGAATTTGTTTTTTAACGAATTTCAAGAAATTTGTTAATTTGGAAATATCCGAATTGACGAAAACCCATTTAACGAATTTTTCAGAATATTTGTAAATTCAAAAATTTGCAAATTCGTACATTTGTACGTACGTAAATTCGTACATTCGTAACTTTGTGCATTCGTAAATTCGTACATTCGTAAATTAGTAAATTAGTGAATTTGGAAATTTGGAAATTCGGAAATCTGAAAAAATAATTAACTAATAATAACTTAACTATTACTAACTATTAAATTATAGGTATTGTAATTTCCTTTCAAATTTGGCTGTTAGTGAACGTAACACATACAAATTTATCCGAAGTTACGAATTATCCGAAATAATGAATGCCGTATTCAAACGAATGGAACGTAATGAATTAATAATAATAAATAACAACAATAATAATAAAATGTATTATTATTATTTATTATTAATTATTAATTTGTTCCGTTCCATTTGTTTAGATACAGCATTCGTTATTTCGGATAATTCGTAACTTCGGATAAATTCGTATTTGTTACGTTCACTAACAGCCAAATTTGAAAGGAAATTACAATACCTATAATTTAATAGTTAGTTACTATTTCAGATTTTCGAATTTTTGGGTTTTTGGATTTTCAAATTTTAAATTTACAAATTTCCGAATTTTCTAATTTACAAATTTACGAATTTACAAATGTATGAATTTCCGAATGTGCGAATGTACGAATTTCCGAATGTACGAATTTATGAATTTACGAATGTACAAATGTACGCATTTACGAATGTACGAATTGCATTCATAACGAATGACCTGAAAAACTAAAAAAATAAATAAACGAATTAAACAAAAACGAAAATGAACAAATTTTTTGGCAGTGCACATGTCTAATTAGTTGCTCCTTGGTGCGAAAGAAATGAAATTTTGCAATTATGTCACGGGGGGGGGGGAAACCTTCTGGTTTGCGAGGTGTTAAAGCTCTGTGGTTTCTATCTATTCCTAATCTTTCATTTGGTATTGATGGTGACAATTCTTGGAAAAGAGTAGTCATGGTAGATTGAAGGTCAGTAATAGCCTCGGGTATACCACGTATATGGAGATTTGAGTGACGTGCTCTATTTTCAAAATCTTCTAATCGGGTTTGCAGTAAAAGATTTTAATCTTTAAGTGCCTCTATTTCATTATCATGAGACAGTAAATTAGTTTCAATGTCATGCATTTTATTTTCTAAGTCAGCAGTACGCTGACCTAAGTCACGGATTTCTTTAGTGAGGCTTTCAGTAATATGGTCGGAGGTCTGCCCTAAGGCTTTCTGAAGCATTTTTTCTATTTGGCTAATTATATTTGGCTGTAAGGTATGTGCCTGCTTTCCCTGGGAGGTGGCGCTGCTTAATTTTGCCTCAGGTGGCTCCCAAAACCATTTTGAAATGTTCCCAGGTCGCTGCGGAGGCTTATGCCGCGTACACACGACCGGTTTTGCCGTCGGAATAAACTCCAAAGGTTTCTCCGACGGAACTCCGACGGAATTCCATTCAAGCGGTCTTGCCTACACACGGTCAAACCAAAGTCCGACCAAAGTCCGACCGTCCAGAACGCGGTGACGTACAACACGTACGACGGGACTAGAAAAAGGAAGTTCAAAAGCCAGTAGTCAATAGCTTCCATCTCGTACTTGCTTCAGAGCATGCGTCGTTTTTGGTCCGTCCGTGCAGCATACAGATGAGCGGTTTTCCTGATAGGAATTGGTTCCGTCTGAAATATTTAGAACATGTTCTATTTCTAGGTCCATCAGAATTTACAAAAAAAAAAGTCTGATGAGGCCCACACACGATCGGGATAGACGATGAAAAGCTCCCATCTGACTTTTTCTGTCGGACAGCTTTAGATTAATGATATTGTAGTATTTACCCTGCCGTTCGGGTGTCTGTTAGAGCCGCGGAGTTCAGAGAAAAGCAGAGCTTCAGCCAGACATGTCCGTCGCCGTCAGCTCCGCGCATGCGCCCCCCGCATTCCTTGTTTCTTATGATATTACAAAATTACTGTTATTAGCTTCTGCTTGAATTATAACAGAGATAATCCCTTCCTTTATTAAATATTTTATTTATTTATTAAATGTATTAACTTGAGACTTCGTTATATTATCATTGTTATTGTTTAGAATTTTTCTCTCTTGAATAGTGTAGGAAATTGTCTCTCTGAGTTATTAATCTTTTGAATTAAAGTGTGAGACAAATTTTCATCTTTAGTTATATTAAAGAATTATAATCTAACATGCTAACATATTATATTCCTGTATCACTTTTGAACTTGTTTCCTGATTTATTAAATGTAATAAAAGCGGCATGTTTAAACCCTGTACATTTAAAGGGTAAAAAAGATATATAGTCAAGATTTGTCTTTACGAATTGTACACTTACACTTACAACACTTACCTTGGAGAGGAGCAAGAACCAGTAGAGGAGTAGGAAAAAGTTTGTAAGATAAAGAAGGGGGGTAAGATTTATGTAAACAATCAACATTAAGGTTAATTATGTAAATAAATAAGAAAGCGGCGCGCTGTGTATGCGAAAATCACGGACCCAGAGGCCAAACAACTATCCAGGGAAGTCCTCCGAAATAATAGGAAGGAGAAATGCCCAAAGATAGAAAGATGGGGGGAGCAGTGACAGTCTCCCGAGACCACGACAGCCAAAACATATAAGTATAAAGTAAATTGCATTGACACCCAAAATCGGCAATGATAAGTAATGAGTAAGGAAAAGGGGATGGGAAAAAGAGATGGGTAAGGGAGGTTAGGAAGTGAAGATATGGAAGGAGTGGGAAATGAACGAGTAGGAACACATTATGTATAAAAAAAAGGGGGGGGGGGGACATGAATTATTAATAAGTCTGTTTTCAAAAGTATATTCAGAATATTCTTAAAAAAAGTGTTTAAGGTTAACTAAAATAACTGATGCTGCTAAATCTACCTTCAAGGGAGTATTTTGCTTTCTAATAACAGTATTGTGAGATGGATATGAAACTCCTGAAAGTAGCTACATATAGAAATGGTATGGGTATAGTGAAATAAGGTCAAATGGGACTACATATATATACATACACATAAAAAAAAATAAAAAAAGGGGGAGGGGGAAATGGGTAAAAAGGGGATGGGGGGGTAGAAGTAAAGGAAGCTATATGTTTAAAAACACAAAAAATGAGGCTAGGGATATTAAGAAGCTCTATTTATTTATGTTTTAGTTCAGTAAAGGGTGAACTGGGGTTTTTTAACAATTACCAATATATCGAAAAAGAAAGAAAAAGCAAACATGTTTGAGAAACAGAATCCAGAAAAAGTAATGTGAGTTAATCAGTCCATAGTGACTGTAGGATTGTTGTCGGGAATTGAAGCGACTGCGTTTAGATGAGTTTTGGTGGCTTCTGTCATTTTTGGCGTTGGAGGTTTCTCGTGGAGAGGCAGGTGTAGCGTGGCGGTGAGGACCATTAGAAATAGAAGATCTATCCATGAGATGTAGATCTTGCAAGGTATTTTGCAACTCATCATAAGATCTGCAGGTGTGTTTGGTACCTTGATAGGTAAAACAAACTTCACCTGTATGTTTCATATTGTACTGTCATCTCAGCTACGGGGAAGATCTGAGTGGATCCCGGAGATGATTTGTACAAGGAGAGTAGATTTCTTATCTTGTTATCCAAAAGAACGATCCGCAACTCTTGCTCTTAAAAATCTTGCATTTTATTAATACTCTGCAAAAAACACACACTATATTACCAAAAGTATTGGGGCACCTACCTTTACACACACATGAACTTTACCACTTACCCACTGGGCACTTAAACCCCCCTCCTTCACATTTTGAATGACAATTACTCAGTCATGCAACACTGTACTCATATGACATTTTTGTCTTTTTTTTTCACACAAATAGAGCTTTCTTTTGGTGGTATTTGATAACCTCTGGGTTTTAAATTTTTTGCGCTATGAATGAAAAAAGACCAAAAATTCTGTAAAAAAAAATGCATTTTTCTTTGTTTCTGTTATAACATTTTGCAAACTAGTAATTTTTCTTCATAAATTTTGGCCAAAATTTATACTGCTACATATCTTTGGGAAAAATAACCGAAGTGTATATTATTTGGTCTTTATTAAAGTTATAGAGTCTACAATCTATTGTGCCAATCATTGAAAATTGATCACACCTGATGCACTGACGGCCTACCTCATTTCTTGAGACCCTAAGAGTCGGTTCACACTGGGACGACTTGTCAGGCGACAAGTCGTGTTCCGCTCTGTACAATGGAACCGTTCTAATCAGAGCGACGCAAGTCGCTCACACTTAGAAAGAGATTCCTGTACGACTTTGGGGGCAACTTGAGGCGACTTGCATAGACTTCTATATAGAAGTCGTTTTGCAAGTCGCCGCTGCAGATGTGTTCAAGTCATCTGAGGCAGTCATGCTGCCTCAGTGTGAACCGACTCTAACAAGCCAGGAAAGTACAACAAAGATACAGGTGAAAAGTCTGTTTCCTTGACTCTATGAAGAAAGGAATAATCAGCACTCAGATGTTCAGATTTACACGAATTAAAAAAAAATGGATATGGTAACAGAAGCTCGAAGTTGTTATTTATCACTCTGATGTTAACCCCTACACATTGTGTATGGGTAGATAGATAGATAGATAGATAGATAGATAGATAGATAGATAGATAGATAGATAGATAGATAGATAGATAGATAGATAGATAGATAGATAGATAGACACAGTATCTCACAAAAGTGAGTACACCCCTCACATTTTTGCAAAATATTTTATTATATCTTTTCATGTGACAACACTGAGGAAATGACACTTTGCTATAATGTAAAGTAGTGAGTGTACAGCTTGTATAAAAGTGTAAATTTGCTGTCCCCTCAAAATAACTCAACACACCTACACCCCTAAGTGAAAATGTCCAAATTGGGCCCAAAGTGTCAATATTTTGTGTGGCCACCATTATTTTCCAGCACTGCCTTAACCTTCTTAGGTATGGAGTTCACCAGAGCTTCACAGGTTGTCACTGGAGTCCTCTTCCACTCCTCCATGACGACATCACGGAACTGGTGGATGTTAGGGATCTTGTGCTCCTCCACCTTCCATTTGAGGATTCCCCACAGATACTCAATAGGGTTTAGGTCTGGAGACATGCTTGACCAGTCCATCATCTTTACCCTCAGCTTCTTTAGCAAGGCAGTGGTCATCTTGGAGGTGTGCTAGGGGTCGTTATCATGTTGGAATACTGCCCTGCGGCCCAGACTCCAAAGGGAAGGGATCATGCTCTGCTTCAGTATGTCACAGTACATGTTGGCATTCCTGGTTCCCTCAATGAACTGTAGCTCCCCAGTACCGGCAGCACTCATACAGCCCCAGACCATGACACTCCCACCACCATGCTTGACTGTAGACAAGACACACTTGTCTTTGTACTCCTCACCTGGTTGCCGCCACACACGCTTGACACCATCTGTACCAAATAAGTTTATCTTGGTCTTATCAGACCACAGGACATGGTTCCAGTAATCCATGCCCTTAGTCTGCTTGTCTTTAGCAAACTATTTGCGGGCTTTCTTATGCATCATTTTTAGAAGAGCCTTCTTTCTGGGATGGGAGCCATGCAGACCAATTTGATACAGTGAGCGGCGTATGGTCTGAGCACTGACAGGCTGACCCCCCACCCCTTCAACCTCTGCAGCGATGCTGGTAGCACTCAAACGTCTATTTACCAAAGACAACCTCTGAATATGACGCTGAGCACGTGTACTCAACTTCTTTGGTCGACCATGGCGAGACCTGTTCTGAGTGGAACCTGTCCTGTTAAACCGCTGTATGTTCTTGGCCACCATGCTGCAGCTCAGTTTCAGGGTCTTGGCAATCTTCTTATAGCTTAGGGCATCTTTACGTAGAGCAACAATTTTTTTTTTCAGAGCCTCAGAGAGTTCTTTGCCATGAGGTGCCATGTTGAACTTCTAGTGACCAGTATGAGAGAGTGAGAGCGATAACACCAAATTTAACACACCTGCTCTCCATTCACACCTGAAACCTTGTAACATTAACGTCACATGACACGGAGGGGGGGTGGCTAATTGGGTCCAATTTGGACAAGTGTACTCACTTTTGTTGCACGTGGTTTAGACATTAATGGCTGTGTGTTGAGTTATTTTGAGGGGACAGCAAATTTACACTGTTATACAAGCTTTACACTCACTACTTTACATTGTAGCAAAGTGTCATTTCTTCAGTGTTGCCCCTTAAAAATATAGAATAAAATATTTACAAAAATGTGAGGGGTGTACTCACTTTTGTGAGATACTGTAGATACTGTTTGTATGGATATAAGACACTCAGCCAATGTATATTGAAGGATAATCCACATAAATCTTCCAAGAATGGGATTAGGTATCGGAGTATGACTCCAGAGATGCTGTTTTGAATTCTTGATCAGGTTTATAAAGGACAGGGTGGGAAGATTCTCCTCTGCTCAGTTATTCCTTCCACTTCTTTCTCACTAGTACAGTATGTCATGAGTCATTTTCAGGAAACATGCTTTTATCTTCACGAGAAGCTTTATAAACTGATTATATGTTGCAGCCCTTGAGATCTCAATATGAAGCAAAGTCTCTTTTTGCAAGTCAAATGAAAGCTCCTTAGATCTTGTCACAACAGACGCTCCTCTGTGTAAAAGGATAAAAACGTACAACACACGATAGGTAGAGTAACTGAACATGACATTATCGCATCCATGGAAGTTTACGGGAGATACTTGTGGAGTGTAGATTAGGCTGGCTGTGACAGGTAAATGACAATATCTGGCAAACTAGGGTTGCCCAGTCAGCCGTTTAAATATGAGTAGGTATGGAATATGCATGGTGTGCAGGAGGTTGTTTAGATACAATTGTGCTTCAGTTGTTACTATAAAAGCATCCAACCTTATTTTGCAACATGGGTATATGATTTACCCCCTTAAAGGGGTTGCAAAGTCAGAAGGCCTTATACCTTAATGCATCCTATGCATTAAGATAAAAAGCCTTCTGTGTACAGCAGTCCCCCTCAGACCCCCTAATACTTACCTGAGGTCCCTCTCTGTCCACCGATGTCCACGAGTGTCTCAGGACTCAAAGATTCTCCCTTCTGACTGGCTGAGACACAGCAGCTGCACCATTGGCTCCCTCTGCTGTCAATCAAAGTCAGATGGGAGCTGTGACTCGGCTCGGGTGCCCCCCATAGCAAGCTGCTGGCTGTGAGAGCACAGAACAGGAGGGTGGGGCCAGGATCACAGAAGAGGAACCCAAGAAGAGAAGGATCTGGGCTGCTCTGTGCAAATCCACTGCAACAGAGCAGGTAAGTATAACATGTTTGTTATTTTTACAGGAAAAAACAAGATTTTACAATCACTTTAACGTCATTCTTTTTAACCATGGTACTCTGGAACCTTGGGATTCCTCCAGAGAGTACTAGGGGTTCCTTAAGCTGTGGCTGATTGTCCTTCAATTTGATGATGCCTACATAGTTCCAGCTTCCAGGACCAATCGGGGCGGCCCGTCCATTAAGGGCGCACGGGCCCGGCCTCCCCTTTCCATCGCCGCCGCCACCCCCTATTCATGCGTCCAAACCGTTTCAGTACGCCGGGTGCATGAATTACAGTGGTGGGTTTTTTTTTTTTTAAGCATCTGATTAGAGCCAGAGGCTCTAATAGGCTTCAAAATAGGGTGGGCTCGGGACACAGAGCATTGCGCTCGGAGCCCACCCAGGTGTGTTAGAATAGAGAATGAATATTTGCTATTCTAACACTGAATCAATCAGGAAGTGCAGGTCTGATTCCCGTTTGGCTGAAAGGATAGGCGATCCTATTGGACGCCTAGGAGGAGGATGGAGATGCATGGCGGAAGCCACCGTGATCCACAGGAGCAGGAAGGAAGGAAGCTGCCGCCCGCCCGCTTCATAGATGGGGTGAGTTCAAGGCTCTGGTGTCCTGACCATCCTCCCGGGGGGGGGGGGCAGGTTGCCGCCGACCGACCGGGGGTAAGGTGGGGTGTGTGTTTGCTGCCCCCCCCAAAGAAAAAAACACCACTGGGACCAATGCTACTTGGTGGAACCAGTGAAATGGCACTAATGATCTTTTCAGCTATCTGTAAGAGTGGCATTATGTTTATAACTATAAGGGTGGTGTTCTGTCCTCGCTACATGTTTCCCTGTATATAACTGAACATGCAGCTAATCCCTCCTATTCTGCAGTAAGCCAGACTGAGTGTAATCTTCAAGCTTTATTAACAAAAGGGGGTGGGTGAAACTATTAAAGCAGAACTCCGAGCAAAACCTTTTTTTCATGTGGTTGTTGATGATCTGCTACCTTCATGGACTATGCCATCCATCTTCTTCTGAGCTCAGTAGTTCCTCTGTAATAGCCTGCTGGTTTTGAAGAAGAACCATTACTACCCTGTGATTCCCTGTTTGTAAGACCAGTGGCTGCTATTCCTCCTGTACTCCCAGCCACCAGGCTTGGCACTTCCCAATTGTAGTTCTCTACAGCAAGCAGGGACTTGTACTTCTGCCCTGCTTGCTGCAGTGGGCGGAGGGGTCTCACAGACCCCGGTCTGTACCGCCCATGGAGGTGGTGTCTTCCTCCCTCTTCCTCTGCTCCCTGCCAGCACTGCTACCCTTTCCTGTCTGTGCAGCAGGGATCATTAGGAGACATCAGCCGGATGACATAGCGGGGATCTCCGGCTGTGACAGATCTTGTGTGTGAAACATTGGTCACTGTACAGTCTCATCTCCTGGACCGACATTGGAACAGTGTGCTGTCTATCACAAAGTCGCTCCAGGGGGCAAGACTTTACGGCGATCAGTGTTTCACATACAAGATCTGTCACAGACGGAATTCCCCTCTCTGTCATCCGGCTGATGTCTCGTAAAGTCCTTGCTATGGGCACTAATGGGCACAGATAGGTGGCACTGATGGAAACAGATAGGGTGCACTGATAAGCTGCAATGGTGGGCACAGATGAGACTGCACTGATAGGCACAGATGAGACTGCTCTGATGGGCACAAATAGGCCGCACTGATGGGAACAGATAGCCTGCACTGATGGGCACAGATAAGCTGCACTGATGGGCACTGATAAGATTACACTGATTGGCACTGATGAGGCTGCACTAAGGCGGCACTGATGAAGCTGCACTGATAGGCACTAATGAGGCTGCACTGATAAGGCATCACTGATGGGCACAGATAAGCTGCACTGATGGGGCTGCACTTATGGGCACTGATAAGCTGTACCGATGGGCACTGATAAGCTGTACCGATGGGAACTGATAATCTGCACTGATGGGCACTTATGAGGCGCCACTAAGGCGGCACTGATGAGGCTGCACTGATAATCTGCACTGATGAGGCTGCACTGATAAACTGCACTGATGGGCACTGAGGTGGTGCTGATGAGGCTGCACTTATGGGCACTGATAAGCTGCACTGATAATCTGCACTAATGGGGCTGTACTGATAAACTGCACTGATGGGCACTGATAAGCTGCACTAAGGTGGCACCGATAAGCTGGACTGATAAGGGATAAGGCAGCCCTGATATGCTGCACTGATGGGCACTGATAAACTACACTGATGGGCACTGATAAGCTGCACTGATGAGGCAGCACTCATATGCTGTACTGATGGGAACTGATAAACTGCACTGAGGTGGCACTGGTAAGCTGCACTGATGGGCATTGATGAGGCTGCACTGACGGGCACTGATAAGGCGGCACTGATGAGACTTCACTTATGGGCACTGATAAATTGCACTGATGGGCACTGATGAGGCGGTACTGATGAGACTGCACCGAAATTAGCAGAAGGAGCCCAAAGTGTGGCGCTAAACAGCTGAAAAAAAAGTAGTACGTCTAGTACGTTACTACGTTCGTAATTGTTGACAAACATTTGTGTGACCATGTGTATGCAAGACAAGTCGGAGCCAACAACCTTCGGAAAAAATTCCACAGTTTTGTTGGAAAGTCCGATTGTGTGTATGGGACATTAGACTGAAGGATAATGGGAACTTTTATTAAAGCTGAACAGTTTCTAAATTCTGCAAAAAACAGTAAATTTACCGTTGGCTCCATCTTGTGGTCAAATCTGATATTGTAGGCAGAACAACTTGATGAATATCCTGCTGATCTCATTAGCACACACCCTGCATCATCTACCCTCAGCTGGTCAACTCCTTCCTGTGTCATGGCCTAAAGTCTGACCAGGAAGTAAGGCAGAAGTAATGGAGCAGTGTGTTTAAACAGCTATGAAGAGCGTGAGGTAAGCCAGTGTAGAATTGATGGAAAGCTGTTTTACTTTGGCAAAATAAGTACATTAATGCTATATTAGTACATAGGGGAGCTGGAATTTAGAGGAGAAAAAAAAGGTGAACTTATCCTTTAAAAGTGGAGGCAATATGCAATGTGCGGTGAAAGGAGATCTCTCTTTGATTGATTGATGCCATTGTTTTGTTGCAGACAAGCTGAAGAACATTATGATGTATTTTATGAACTATAAACATTTGATTTATTTATCAGCTGTGATTATTGAGTGTATTCAGTACACCCTTTTAAGCGCTGCTATTTTTTTTTACCTTCTTTGGGTTATGGACACCATAACGATCATAAGTCATCATACCCCATTCCATCCAGGCGATGGATCATTGCTTTTTCTACAAAATGTTTTGTTTAGAACTGATTTATATCCTTTAGTGGAGGAAGTGCTATGTAGCACATTAGCTCACATTATACTATTACAGTATGCTTACTGGTTATTTTTATTCTAACATGGTTTTCTTTTAAAGGCGGACCTTTACGGTCAGAAAAGAGCAGTGAATGAAGAATAGCTGTATCTCCAGTGACATCTAGTGACTATACTCATATAAGGCTTGATTGTATTTTTATTCCCAGTGCAACACATATTCCATGAAAGGTTTATATCATTGCATACTAAAGTGTTATGTGCACTATTTTGTGGATTTAGGAATGTTGCCATATTCTGAATTATGCTTGGCTTCTTTTTTAATCTTTTACTGGGGATGTGCATCTTTAAATGACAAAAAAAAAGAAAAGAGCCCAGAAAGTATCTGTACAGCAAATGTATAAAAGTGGAACTTTATGGCAAAAATTAAAAGTGGGCAAACAGGCAGGATTTATAAGAGGCATGCTATCGGGTTTATTTACTAAAACTGGACAGTGCAAAATCAGGCTCACTTCTGCATAGAAACCAATCAGCTTCTAACTTCAGTTTGTTCAATTAAGCTTTGGCAATAAAACCTGGAAGCTGATTGGTTTCTATGCAGAAGAGAGCCTGATTTTGCACTCTCCAGTTTTAGTAAATAAACCCCTATGTCTCTTCTGCATTAAAGTTACTTACCTGTCTGTCTGCCCCTGTACAGTGAGCTCATTGTACACCTTCTGCAATGCCGAGCCGACTGAACTCCTGCAGGGGAATGGTGTCACCTCCGCCCAGGCTGATAAAAGCGGCTGGCGATCGATATCTGGAACCTGGACACCCAAGGACTGAAAGAATTTCCCCCTTAGTGACCAGGACATTTTTTTGCGATACGGCACTGCGTCACTTTAACTGACCATTGCGCGGCCGTGCGACGTTGTACCCAAACAAAATTGATGTCCTTTTTTTTCCCACAAATAGAGCTTTCTTTTGGTGGTATTTGATCACCTCTGCGGTTTTTATTTTTTGCTCTATAAACAAAAAAATAGCAAAGATTTTGAAAAAAAAGCAATATTTTTTACTTTTTGTTATAATAAATATCCCCCCAAAAAATATAAAAAAAAAATTACTTCCTCAGTTTAGGCCGATTCTTATTCTTCTACATATTTTTGGCAAAAAAAATCTCAATAAGCGTATATTAATTGGTTTGTGCAAAAGTTATAGCGTCTACAAAATAGGGAATAGATTTATGGCATTTTTATGGAAATTAAATTTTTTTTTTTACTAGTAATGGCGGAGATCTGCGATTTTTAGCGGGACTGAGACATTGCGGCTGACCGAACGGACACTTTTGACACATTTTTGGGACCACTGACATTTATACAGCGATCAGTGCTATAAAAAGGCACTGATTACTGTGTAAATGTCACTGGTAGGGAAGGGGTTAACACCAGGGGGCGATCAAGGGGTTAACTGTGTCCCCTGCTAGATGTTTCTAACTGTATGGGGATGTGACTTACTAGAGGAGGAGCCAGATCGCTGTTTCTACTTAGTAGGAACACATGATCTGTCTCTCCTCTCCTGACAGAATGGGGATTTGTGTTTTTTTACACACCCTTCCCCATTCTGGCTCTTGTGCCTGTGATCGCACATGGCCGGCGGACATCGTGACCGCTGGCCACGCGCATAGTGTCCCCCGTCGTTCAGTGGGCGCGCCTGCTATGGCTCTTAAAGCAGCCCACATACAGCTATGGCGATTCGCAGTATAATTACGGTGGCAGGTCAGCAAGTGGTTAAAGCATTTGTTAACCCCCCAAAAAAATTATCCTGTTCCCTTAAAGCATGTTATACAGCACAGTGCTTGCGCTGTGTCATTTGGCCCCCTGTATCACCTGTAATACCTGGCTGATCCTGCCTGGCTATACCCTCCCCCCTGTAAACTGACCACGATAATTACCATGAGACCATGGTCAAAGTACGTGCCTCCGTCAGCCGCAGCCCCCCTGTCCTCCTATGTGCCCCTCTGTCCTCCACCCCCCTCCCCTCTCTGCCTGTCAGTTCCCCGATCCTCCCCGCACTAAAAATAACAGCGTTTTCCTTCTATAGTTACCTCTGATATATAGAAGTAAGCTCCCCAGTGCATGTCATTTCTAAAAATGTGTGGTATAATAGCTTACTTCAGAGCGCTGTTAGGCGCTCACATGACTGCCCGCCTGTCTCCTCCTCTCCTCGGCTCGGTTGACGTCAGCGGGGGTTTCCCAGCACCTCCCCTGCAGCAGCTATCGCATTGGAGGAGGAGACCAGCGGGCAGTCAGTTGTGAAGTAAGCTATTATACAGCAAATTTTTAGAAATGACATGCACTGGGGAGCTTACTTCTATATATCAGAGGGAACTATAGAAAAAAAAATATTGGCTTCACAAACACTTTAAATATACCGAGAAAACAGACAAATCGTATTTCCTTGTAAAAAGTGACATGACAATGGATGAAGGAAAAAATACTCAAACCCATACACACTTGTGCTTTAGCGGTTTTAACCACCAATGCTTTTTTTGTAGTTTCAAGTTAAATGTAAAACTCAAATAACAGAAATAAGAACGCATTGACCACATATACTGTACATTAAAGTGACACTAAACTCTGGTTAAAAAATTAAAATTATATTCATATATATACACAAAGTATGAATTCTTAAAAGAAAAGTATAGGATTTTTTTTTTTTACCGCTAATGGACCGCCCCATGTACATATACTACAGCAGGGTAACCCTTAAGCGCAAAATTCCATACCTGTACGTGATTTTTGTCTTCAGGTCTGGGGCACGCGTGCTGCTGCCGACCTGTTTCCGCTGTCATTGGACACAGCAGGAGCCAGTCAGCGGGTCCAGTGGACCCGATGTCCGCCGGGAACCCGGCAATCATTCCGAGAGAGGCAGAACAGCGGTCTGTCTATGTAAACAAGGCAGATCGCCGTTCTGCTAGTAAGGAAGACAGAGATATTGTGTTTCTTCTAAGCAGGAACATGGATCTCATTCTTCCTACAGTTAAACCATCCCCCACACAGTAAGAAAGCACTCCCAGGGAACACATTTAACCCTTTGATCGCCCCTGATGTTAACCCCTTCCCTGCCAGTGTCATTGCATTTTTTTTAGCACTGATCACATTATTGATGTCACTGGTTCCCAAAAAGTGTCACTTAGTGTCCGATTTGTCTGCCGCACTGTTGCAGTCCCGCTAAAAATCATTGATCGCCGCCATTACAAGTAAAAAATAAAAATTCCATAAACATATCCCATAGTTTGTAGACTATAACTTTTGCGCAAACCAATCAATATTCGCTTACTGGGATTTTTTCTACCAAAGATAAGTAGCAGAATACATATTGACCTAAATTGATGAAGAAATTAGATTTTTAAATTTTTTTTTATTGGATATGTTTTATAGCAGAAAGTAAAAAATATATTTTGTGGGCAAAAAAGTTCATCAATTTTATTTGGGTATAGTGTTGCACAATCGCACAATTGTCAGTTAAAGCAACTGACAAGTGCCAAATCGCAAAAAATGGCCTGGTCAGGAAGGGGGGGGGGTGAACCTTTCCGGAGCTGAAGATTACCTTACATAGGTGGATGCAGCATCAGTCCCCCACCTATTCTAAGGCTAAGAACCAAGCAATCAAACACCGCTGATCACTCGGTGCTCCATGAGCAGAGAGCGGTGACTGTTAGTCACTGGCTCTCTGCTCTGCCCCCCCACTCCGCACTCACTGGAGTGCTGGGCTGTGGAGGGGATGGGAGCCGCTGGCTCAGGCTTCCACAGGCTTGCTGAGAGACTGAGCCAGGTGTTGGTCCAGGCATGGTCGCGATCTTTCCCAAGCCTGGACCAGTTCGTTGACGTCAGCCGACAGCAGGCTTCAGTCTGCTGTTGCTGAAAACATGTTACAGGAGTGCAAAGAAATCTGCACTCCTGTGAACCACAGGAGAAGTACAGTCAAACAAGATTTTAGCTGTACTTCACTTTTTACTCAAAAAGTCCCTTCTATTGCTCTCAGCCTCCTCAAAATCTCCAGTTTGCAGATGACTTATCAGACCTCCTGGCCTTTCCTCCATAACTTTTCCTGGCTGCTCTGTGTTCCAATCCTGCAGCCTCCTTGGAGATGTGATGTAAGTATCCCAGGAAGCCGCAGGACCCGGTACACCACATTCTGGCCTAGGCAGGTGGGGGGTTGCTAAAAAGAAAAAAAAATTATATAATAGATAAAAAACACAAAAAAAGAGGTAGATGTCAGTAGAACAGTGAATGGTGTCAGTCAGTAGAGCAGTGTACCATGTCAGTAGGGCAGAGGATGGGCAGAAAGTAGAATCGGTGCCACACGCAGTGATTACACACCCATCACATCCCGTGCACATGCCTATGAATGCACACCAGTATAGAAATAACATAACTGTTATGTAAGAGGAGATCAATAACAGTATGGTTATCCAATGCACAAATACGTATTGTCAGCAAAGAGCCTGATGGGAGTCCTGATGGAACTGTGCACATATATAGTACCCAGGCATAGATATTTATTAATAAATATACCTCCAGATGAATGTTGCAAGCAAAGTCCAGTTTCAGGGGCCCCTGAGGATGGTGTGGTGGCTGCTTTCTTGTCGGAGACCTGAAACCAGGTGAGAAGTCGCTGGGGATCCACCAGCTCTTGTCCAACCAGCCTGGAACGGAACTTCCCACTGGCAGGAACTGTGATGGGCAACTGGAACTCAGAGTCAGCCTACTCTGTGCATTAGTCCCTCCCTAGTAGTGCATAATAGTGTCTTCTAGTCCAGGTAGTAGCTTGGACAGGACATTAGCTGAAACTTTCTCTCTTTTCCCATTTCCTCCTTCTAGGGTTTTAAAGCCAACAACCCAGGGGCAGGAAATGTATACCTAACATATTTACAGGCAAATTCAGACAGCAGAGGGCAGTAGATCCCTACAGGTATTTTGCAATTCAGACCGTTATTGCTTTTTTTTTTCACAGGAAGAGTTGCTCTTACCTAAAAGATACCAACCTGATTTGAGGTGGCTATTCCTATAGCAAGAGTGAACAGGTCAGCTCACTACTGTTTTGCTATCCACCTATTGAATTTTTGCTTTTTGTGTCAGCTACTCTGAAGAGTGTATCTCCAATGGTAATCAGCCTTGCATATGTCACATTCAAGACGTGTCCATAAAATCTAAATCCAAGAACAGAAATGTCATTTATTGCATTTTATTGGCCCTTAGATATAGTGGCCGCATTAGTTTTCAGCAAGTGCAAAAATATTTGTAGATCTTGCCAGAAATGCACTGGTATTGTCACTTTCTTTAAACTGAAGTGAAAGCATGACGCATATGCATGAGGACTGCTTGTGATCCATAACACTTGTTTGGTGGCTTTATATAAGCTCATTTTTGGTAGGTGTGCAATTTTACTAAAGATGGCAGTGCTTTTTTTGTTTACAAACTTTTTTAATGCAGAATAATATAAAGACTGGGTGTACATGCACAGTGAGAACAATAAGTACAGTGACCAGGTAGCCTAAAACAGCTTAACAATATATCTCACACGTTGCAATTAAAAATGCTCCGTACAATACACAATGAACCCAATAATTGGGAAAGAGAAAAAAAAAAGGATCGCGCTAAAGAGAGTGTGGACTAATTTCTGTAGTGGGGGGGGGGGATAGCTGGAAGTTCTGCAAACAGCAAACACATTTGATAGGTCAAGGTAACCGATACTCCAGAGAGAAGTGTTATGAGAGAGGTTGTTTTCTGCCAAATGGAATCTAAGGCCTTACAACTCCAGAACGTGTGCAACAGCGTACCCCTGTCCTGGCATCCTCTAAAACATATGCCAGGAACCAGTGGGTATATTCTGTGGAGACGATCCGGAGTGTAGTACCATCGGGTATGCAGTTTGAGTACCGTTTCCTTTATGGATATAGAGCGTGTACATTTGTTCATGTTATCAATCATGTCCTGCCAGTCCTCCATTGGGAACTCTTGAGCCAACTCAGCCTCCCATGCCTCCTCTGCTATAGATTTTGGAGGGGAATTGTAGTCGTTTAAGTATCGATAAAGAGTGGAGATAGTCCCCTTATCCCTAGAAGCCTCTCCGCACAGGAATTCAAATGGAGCTTTTGACTGTTCTACTCCGCCAGCCATGATTGCCGAGTAGAAGTGTCTAATTTGCAAGTATTGGTGAAACTCAAATCGTCCCAGGGCATATGTTTGCTGCAAGTGAGTATACGAACAAAAGGAAGCGCCCTGCAACAGAGACTCAAGGCTCACCAAACCCCTTGCAGACCAACTAAGGAATGACGTGTCAGAGGAGAAGGCCGGAGGGAATGAAGGTTCTCCCAAAAAGGAGGATAGGAGTAGGGTGTCAGATTTTAGCTTAAACTTCTTTGAGTAGAGGGACCATAGATATAGTGATTGGCCTACTATATTGTTAAGTGGAGTGATGTATTTTGGAGATATTGAGCGTGATCAGAGAAGACCCGGGAAATAATAAGGAGCCACCGAGATCCGCTCAAATTGCAGCCATGGTATAGAGGCAGGGGAGGTATGCCATTGTGCCAATTGGATAAGGCGGAATGCCAGGAAGTACTTCCATAGATTCGGGCATCCCAAGCCTCCCCTCACCCGGGTTCTATACATCAACAGACGACCCAACCAGGGTTTTTTGTTTTGCCATATCAATCTGAGCAGATCTGACTGGATCGCCAGCAGTGTAGAGCGAGAGACATACAGAGGCAAGGACCTAAAGAGGAACAAAAGTTTAGGGAGGATATTCATTTTAACTGCTTGAATTCTCCCTAAAAATGATATATGGTATGAGGACCATTGATTTAAAAGGCGTTTGACATTAGAGAAAGCTTGAGGGTAGTTTAGGGAATAAATCTGTTTGAGAGAGGGGGCTAGTTTATCCTTAAGAGTAGTCAAGATGGCGGTGCTTTTACACCTGGAGGAACGGTATTGGACGGTGGAAGATTTCCTGCTTTTCTGAATGCACATGGACTGCTATATTCATATTTTAGAGATTGTTTTACTGGTGCTGGTCTATTGTACTATTGTCTTATGTTTGAAATCCAGCCAGTGTGACAACCATGACACCCTCAATAGATACCGTGACAAAGGTAAGGCTTAGCGGATGAAAGTAAAGATTAAAGAACCTGAAAAAAAGAAAACAAATGTAATTTGCAATATTTACATTTTTGGAGTTTTTGATATACACTATATTACCAAAAGTATTGTGACGCCTGCCTTTCTATGCACATTAACTTTAATGGTATCCCAGTCTTAGTCCGTAGGGTTCAATATTGAGTTGGCCCACCCTTTGCAGCTATAACAGCTTCAACTCTTCTGGGAAGGCTGTCCACAAGGTTTAGAAGTGTGTCTATGGGAATGTTTGATCATTCTTCCAGAAGCACATTTGTGAGGTCAGGCACTAATGTGGATGAGAAGGCCTGGCTCGCAGTCTCAGCTCTAATTCATCCCATAGGTGTTCCAATGGGTTCAAGTTCCCCCATCCCAAACTTGCTCATCCATGTCTTATTTTGTGCACTGGTCCAAATAATTTGGTGGAGGGGGATTATGGTGTGGGGTTGTTTTTCAGGGGTTCGGCTTGGCCCCTTAGTTCCAGTGAAGGGAACTCTTAAGGCATCAGCATACCAAGACATTTTGGACAATTTCGTGCTCCCAACTTTGTGGAAACAGTTTGGGGATGGTCCCTTCTTATTCCAACATGGCTGCGCACCAGTGCACAAAGCAAGGTCCATAAATAAATTGATGAGCAAGTTTGGGGTGGGGGAACTTGACTGGCCTGCACAGAGTCCTGACCTCAACCCAATGGAACACCTATGGGATGAAATAGAGCAGAGACTGCGAGCCAGGCCTTCACATCCACATCAGTGCCTGACCTCACAAATGCGCTTCTGGAAGAAAGGTCAAACATTCCCATAGACACACTCCTAAACCTTGTGGACAGCCTTCCCAGAAGAATTGAAGCTGTTATAGCTGCAAAGGGTGGGCCAACTCAATATTGAACCCTACGGGCCGGAGCCAATCACGCGGGAGCCGCCGGTAACGGCACAGTATAACTGAAGCAACGGCACGTATGTGCCATTGCTTTAGTTTGCTTAAGTGCGCATGTGCCTATGACGTCTACACATGCAAATACAGGAATATCTCCTAAACCGTGCCTGTAGTATAAGGTCCCTTTCACACTGGGGCGATTTGCAGGCGCTATTGCGCTAATAATAGCGCCTGCAAACCGACCCGAAAGTGCCGCTGCTGTCTCTCCAGTGTGAAAGCCCCGAGGGCTTTCACACTAGAGCGGTGCGCTGGCAGGACGGGAAAAAAATTCCTGCTAGCAGCATCTTTGGAGCGGTGAAGGAGCGTATATACCGCTCCTTCACCGCTCCTGCCCATTGAAAACAATGGGACAGCGCGACTATACCGCTGGCAAAGCGCCTCTGCAGAGGCGCTTTGCGGTGGTTTTTAACCCTTTCTCCTTCTTTTACCCCCACTAGCGGCCGAATACCGACGGTAAAGCGCCGCTTACAATAGCGGCACTTTACCGCCGACGCCGCCCCTGCCCCAGTGTGAAAGGGCACTAAAAGTGGTTGTAAAGGGTTTACAACCACTTTAACTGCATCAGCACTCTTTGTACTATTCCAGGGCTTTGGATATTACCGTAACTTGGGTTGATTTATGCAAAGATAATTGCTTTTTTTCAGTTTGTGCAAATTTTGCTCTTTATGTCACAATACAGACTATTTTTTTCCTTCAGGCATGTGACATGCTACAAGGCCGCCTGCGCTTGCATCTATTGTATTTCCATTTGTTTAGATGGGTCATAATAGCTCAGAGCAGTAGCTCTTTTGTACTGTTTTTCAATAAATCCAAAGCTTTCTCTCGATATAATTGTGGAGTTATTATTAAGAAGCCAGTGGTGTTGTCAGAGACACGTCATGGGAAATATATTGCGATCAGTGATTATCATGTCTTTTAAAGTGTACCTAAATTATAGAAATAATGGATTATTATGTTTGTATAATTTAATAATTAAATTGCATTATACTCTCTTTGTTCTGTGCTAAGCACACAATCCATATTGTAGTAGCTTTGTTGTCACACTGTCATTAGGATACTGTATCTTTTACGTCTTTCACAAACTACAGGAGTTCTCCTTTTTCCATGATATACTTGATGTTGACTCCTGTGGTCCTACATTTTCCCGGAATATTCTGTTCCTTATCAGCTGTGGTAATGTTATCTTTTATTACGCTGATGCCTTTTGTGTATCTAAATATGTTTATTGGGGGAAGCACTTCACAGGCTGATTTGATTAAAAATGGAAGATCAAATTGAATTATCCATATGGAATATTAAAAGGACACAGTTGTGATTTACTGTTCATCTAGATTGATCTTTCCAGTAGCCATCATTGTCATCCAAGATGGTAAAATATGAATTTTCTCTCCATATGGCTTATATATCCTTAGGTGCGGGTATAACGATATGCTGCTGTTTAATTGCTTTGTTCGCTCTCTGGGATCCGGGAAGACTCTGAGATTTCTATTCTTCTTTTTAATGATCAAAAGACTGTTTACAATGCGATGTGAAAAGCTGCAGGACTTACACTTCTGTCTCTTTAACCACTTAAAGTGGATGTAAACCCGAAAAATTTTCTTTTTTTTTTTTTGATATCATAATGTAGAGTATAAGATTTCCTATCATTTGAGCCCAGTCTTGCCACAAAGAGTTAATCCAGCTCTGAGCAATCCTATTTTATTGTTCAGTGAGATAAAACTTGACAAACAGAGAAAAACTTTGTCAAATCCTCCCCCTTGCTGTGAGTGACAGGTGATTTACATATCTCGTGCACTAGCCTAAGACAGGCATTATTTTTTAGTTCCCTCCCCCACTCCTTTCTTCAGCAGCTCTGCAAGGATTGGCTGTTCCACAACTCACCATGATTTGGCATGCTGAAGTCATGTGGTTACTTTCCTGTCTTTTCATTGGATGTTAGAGAAGTTCAGTGTAAGAAATACACAGGAGAAATTGCATATTGACAAGGGGAGTGTAGAGGTGGGCGGGGAGTCTACTGACATCACGACTCCACCCACCGAGCTCCAGACAACAGACCCACCCACAGAATCTGCAGCTTTTTGGGTCTAATAACAGACAGAGGGGAGACATTTGACAGGTAAAGATACATGCAGGAGGCATATATATCCTTATAGATAACCCCTATGGCAGTAGTTTAGAAAGGATGACATTGGGTTTTCATCCACTTTAAGGACCGAGCCTCTTTGTTGTTTACAAGTTAAAAACAGTTTTTTTTTGCTAGAAAACTACTTAGAACCCCAAACATTATACATTTTTTTCTAACACCCTAATAAATGGCGGTCGTTGCAATACTTTCTGTCACACCGTATTTGCGCAGCGGTCTTACAAGCACACTTTTTTTGGAAAAAATACATTTTTGAATGAAAAAGTAAGACAACAGTAAAACTAGCCCAATTTTTTCTTATATTGTGAAAGATAATGTTACACCGAGTAAATTGATACCCAACATGTCACTCTTCAAAATTGCGCCCGCTCGTGGAATGGCGACAAACATTTACCCTTAAAAATCTCCATAGGCGAAATTTAAAAATTCTACTGGTTGCATGTTTTGAGTTACAGTGGAGGTCTAGGGCTAGAAATATTGCTCTCGCCCTACCGATCACGGCGATACCTCACATGTGTGATTTGAACACTGTTTTCATATGCGGGCGCTACTCACGCAAGCTCGTCGGGACGGGGCGCGTTAAAAAAAAATTTTTCTTATTTATTTTACCTTTTATTTTTTTATTTTTACACTGTTTTTTTAAAAAAAATAAAAATTTGTCACTTTTATTCCTATTACAAGGAATGTAAACATCCCTTGTAATAGAAAAAAAGCAGGACAGGGCCTCTTTAATGTGAGATCTGGGATCAAAAAGACCTCAGATCTCATATTTACACTAAAATGCAAAAAAAAAAATTGTCATTTAAAAAAATAATTAAAAAAAAAAAATGAACCTGTAAGAGCTGTGGGTGAAAGTGATGTTTTTACGTCGCTTCCGCCCTGCATTGTTATGGAGACGGGTGGGGGGCCATCTTCCCCTCACTCGTCTCCATGCCCAGCAAGAGTGAAGATCCGATTGGCTCCGCCGCCGCCACCGGCTCCGGTAAGCGGCGGAGGGCGGCGGGAGGGGGGGGGGCCTGTCCCACCACCAATAAAAGTGATCTTGCGGCAAATCCGCCACAGGGACCACTTTTATCTTAAACCGGACTGCTCACTGAAGAAGAGGATACCGGGGTTATGGCAGCTAGCTGCTGTCATAACAACAATATGCCTCTTCAAACAGCCGACGTATAACGACGATGGGCGGTCCGGAAATGGTTAACCACTTCAGCTCCCGAAGATTTTACCCCCTTCCCGACCAGGCCATTTTTTGCAATATGGCACTGCGTTGCTTTAACTGGTCGTGCGACATTGTACCCAAATTCAATTGATGGTCTTTTTTCCCACAAATAGAGCTTTTGTTTGGTGGTATTTGATCACCTCTGCGGTTTTTATTTTTGAAAAAATTTTATATTTTTGAAAAAAAAAACAATATTTTTTACCTTCTGCTATAAAACATATCCAATAAAAAATGTAAAAAGTGTCTACAAACTATGGGATAGATTTAAGGACTTTTTACATTTTTTTTCTACTAGTAATGGCGGCGATCAGCGGTTTTTAGTGGGACTGCGACATTGCGGTGGACAAATTGGACATTTTGGACACTTTTTGGGGACCAGTGACACTAATACAGTGATTAGTGCTAAAAAAAATCCTTTGTGATAGCATGGACCATGTCAGGTCCACTTTATGGAGAAATCTGGGGATTAATTGTAGATTAATTTAGTGCGCTACAGTTGAATTATTTGTCTCTCTCTTTTTTACATTGACATTTTTTTCACCTCATTTGCATGTTTATTGTATATAAAGTGGCAGCACAGATAGGTGTTTTTCGTTTTTCATTTCGCAGTGCGCACACGTAGAAATCACGCACTTGTTCGTAATCGCTTCTTCCGGGTTTGCCACCGCCAACCAGCTCCTGCTGTGAATGGACACACTGGGAGCCAATCAGCAGGTCCGTGCGGACTCAATGTTTGCCGGGACCCGCTGGTCGTTCACAAGAGAGGCAGCACGGCGGTCTGCCTATGTAAAAAAAGGTAGATCGCCATTCTGCTAGTAGGGGAAACAGAGGTCCTGTGTTTCTGCTAAGCGGGAACACGGATCTCTGTCTTCTCACAGCCAAAGCACCTCCCCCAACACACTTAGAAAGCACTCCCTAGGAGCACATTTAACCCTTCAATTGCCCCTGATGTTAACCCCTTCCCTGCAAGTGTCCTTAGTACAGTGACAGTGGATTATTTTAGCACTCATCATTGTATTGGTGTCACTGGTCCCCAAAAAGTGTCACTAATTGTCAGATTTGTCCGCCCCAATATTGCAGTCCCGCTAAAAATCGCTGATCGCCACCATTACTAGTAAAATAAATAAATAAATAAATAAATTCATAAATCTATCCTATAGCTTGTAGACGATATAACCAGTGTTGCCAACCGCCAGTATTTTTACTGGCAGCCAAAAGGTTGCCAGTAAAAAATATGGCTGACACTATAAGAAATATGTTTTTTGCCTTAAGATCTATCTTAAAGGGGTTGTAAACCCTCAGCGTTTTTCACCTTAATGCATTTTTGAGATTGATAGCAGCGCAGCCATTGGCGCCTGTTGCTGTCAATCAAATCCAAGGACGTGGGCACCGGGGGGCGGGGCCGAGTCCTTCTGTCTGTGTCAACAGACGCAGCAGCAGAACACGGGGGCGCGCCCGCATGGGTGTCCCATAGGAGAGCGCTTCCCTGACGGGACACTCGAGAAGAGGAGGAGCTAGGAGCATTGTGGAGGGACCCCAGAAAAGGAGGATCAGGGCCACTCTGTGCATAACCAACTGCACAGAGGAGGTAAGTATGACATGTTTGTTTGTTTTTTGTTTTTTTAAATTGAACATTTACAACCCCTTTAAAACACATTGCTAATTTCGTATTGTACTTATTTGTAGCCTAAATACAGAAATTTGCACTTAAAACTGTAGCTTTGGAAATGCCAGTAAAAACGTGGCTGTGCCAGTAAATTTTGGGTGTTGTGTCAGTAAATTTCAGTCTGGTAGGTTGGCAACACTGGCTATAACTTTTGCGTAAACCAATCAATATACGCTTATTGGGATTTCTTTTTACCAAAAACATATTGGCCTAAATTGATGAAGAAATTTGATTTGAAGTCTGAAGTGTCAACTAGAACTTGTGCTTCAAGTGTTCTGCAAGTGTACAACTTGGCAGTAAAAATGTGCAGCAAGTTAATAAGACTTACAATTCAACACTGCCACAAATTTGTGGCAAGTTATCCTTGCTATCCGGGCTGATGCCTGGGCAGGAAGTCGAGTGAGGGCAAGATAGCCCCCACTCAGCTCTATGCCCTTAGAGGACTGGAGCGACATCTGATGTCACTTCCGCCTCTCGGGCTTAAAGGGCTGATTTTTTTTTTTAAGTCAAAGTATCATTTATTTATTTATTTTTTTGCTTTTAAGGGTAAATGAGAGATCTGGGGTCTTTTTGACCCCAGATCTCTCAAAAAAGTGGATTGATTTAAAAAGAAATAAAGGGACAGTGTAAAAATAAAAAAGTAAAATAAATAAGACATTTTTTTTTTTTTTAAAGCGCCCCATCCCTCTGTGCTCGCTCGCAGAAGCGAACGCATACGTAAGGGGCGCCCGCATATGTAAATGGTGTTTAAACCACACATGTGAGGTATCGCCGCGATCATTAGGCCTCATGCACACTGGACTTTTTTGATGTTTTTACAGCAGCTGTTTTTGGCTGTAGACGTTTTTTTCTACAGTCATTAAACTCTCCATCATGTTATCCTAGGTGTCCATGCACACATTTGGGCAGTTGCTTTTTTTGAGCAGTAATAAAAACCCAAAACTAGTGGGTTCTGAGAGATGTTTACCAGCTGTAAAAACGTTCTAACGCTGATAAACATCGTTAAACGCTCAAAAACGTCGCTCACCAGCGTTTTTTAACATTTTTGATCCATTGGAAAAAAAAAAATTTCTTCAAAAAAAAAAAAAAAACACTAAAAAACGCTAATGTGAAAAAACGCTAATAAACGCTAAAAACCGCTATTGCAAAAACGTTGAAAAAAGTTGAAAAACTCACTGCAAAGCTACTGACGTTTTTATAGCGTTATTTTAACGTCCAGTGTGCATGAGGCCTTAGAGCAAGAGCAATAATTCTAGTAATAAACAAACAAATGGCCCCTGCCCCCATCTATAACTGGCCTTCACAGCAAGGAGCACATGGAAGGGCAACGCATGCAAGGCAAGACCAGAGAAAGTTCCTAGGTCAACTCACCAACCAGTCAGGTGCCAACCAAATTATCCTGTTTAACAGTATGTGTTAAAAACAGCGCCCGCCCCCCTCCTTCTCCCCACACAGCCCGTGCTGTCTTATGGGTAATGAAGTCTTCTACACCCATTCTCACGTGTCTGTTTGCTGTTCTCCCGTGCCCCCCGCTCCACTGGATGTCGGCAGACACGTGATCGGCATGTAAGCATACTTAAACCTCTCTCACTACATCACATTTAGACTTTGGTGTATCCTCCTGCACAAGGTATTTCCCACAACGTTTCCTCTGTTGCCATTCCTTTCAACATAAATCTGCTGCCTATTGTTTTTGACCTTCCCTCTGAATTAATTTGCTTTATCTGTATAACTATGCTGGTTCATGTGAACCACTCATTAAACACAAGCACCTGTTACCGTCTTTTAGAGGAACTTTTCCTCCCACCTTTCCTTTGGTAGGTGATTTTAGACGATCTGTATACAGGGTTTTGGCTTTGTCCTATATGGATGACCAATATAAATGACAGTATTTACAAACTTTCTTCTTTTCTGAATTAAACGGGCGAAACATGTAGGGATTATAAGTGCTGAGTGACCCCTTATTTTCTATGTTGTTATATTATGCACAGCCAGCGTAATTTTTTAAACCTTGTCTGTGTTCAATAAAATGTCATTTATATTTTTTATTGCTGTGATGTCTGTTTAAAATTACTTACCTGGCGCCTACAAAATCCCACCAAATTTTCTCTCTGTTTGCACGTGTTAAAAACAGGGTTTTCGTTAGCACACATTTGAAACAGTAAAAGCCAGTTATAGATGGGGACAGGGGCCATTTGTTTGCTTGTTTCTGATGTAATATTGGTGGGGGGGACACTGGATGCATTTGCTGCCATTGTGCTATGTGTTGGGTGTCCAGTGTGTCCCTGTGCCTCCAGGCCCACGTGCCCTCTATCTATCCATTTGAATGCATGTACTCCCACTGTTGAAGACGCTCCTAAATTTACGAGGGTTAGGACTGCAGGTAATACAAGGTGCCGTGAAGGGGCCCTGCAGCTTACGCATGTGTTTGCAAATGTGTGCTAAATAAACCCCTGTTTTTAACGCATACTGTTAGGCAGGTTAATTCAGTTGGTAAGCAGACTGGTTGGTGAGTTGAGCTAGGAATTTTCTCCGATTTTTCAGTACCATTTGGCGCCATTCCATGAGCGTGCACAATTTTAAACATGACATGTTAGGTATCTATTTACTCATCTTTCACATTCTACGAAAAATTGGGCTAACTTTAGTGTTTTGTTTTTGTTTTTAATTAATTACAGTGTATTTTTTCCCAAAAACGTTGCGTTTGAAAAACCACTGCGCAAATACAGTGTGCCCCAATTGAAGTCCTTTTGGGACGAAATGTGTCGGTCCTGGCTTATCTCTCCCCCCAATTTTCCTGAATTTTATCCTGTGATCACAATTTTTTACTCTTATTGCTGTATGCTGGTTTTTAGAAATAAAAAACCCAATTTTTTGACCTACACCATATGGAAGCTTTTTTTCTTTACATAACCATCTGGATGAGAGTTGCTTTGTGGTCCATAAGAAAAGTGTAGAAAATGCGCCAGCTCCTAAAGCAAACAAAGTGAAGCAGCCGACACAACAATCTGATCGTTGTAAATATAAAAGTGATAATAAAGTGTGGCGCTAACAAATAGTGGGACACATGTTAATAGTCAGGTAACAGTGATCACTACAGAGGAGTGTTAAAACTTAAAGTGTATACTTATTAAATGAGTGGTAATTGTTTTGTAAAACATCCCAAAAAAAAACTTAAAGTATAAAAAATATATGTAACAGCAGTGAATGCTTATGTGTGTGAAAAATAAGGATAGTGAATACTCAATAACAACCTATATATCAATTGAGAGACAATTGTGCATAAGGTACCATATTCAAAAGGGCAATACAACAAAATAGTTATACAAAGTATCACAGTATACTGAGTGTATAGCTCAGCAAAAATAGTGTTCGTCTGGGCAAAAGCCAAAGAAAGGACGTCAGAGTCCCTAAAGAAGGGTAAGCATATATGGATACTGAAGGTCTGTTGTTAGATAGATGGGGTACTCATAGCTAACCCCACAACCGTCTGGACATAGGCAGTCTTCATGTGAAGTGACTAAAGACTGTTTTGAAGGGATCCTTAAATACAGGTGGATTCTTCACTCATGTAGATGGTCTCGACATAGAGAAAGACAAGCAAAAGGATGCCCTTACCAGAAAGGGTGGACTCACAGGCCCTTGGCGGTGAGTCGAGCGAGCTTGTACCGTCAAGCGGTATGGGGTGACGATCTGTAAGGAGATCTTGTGTAGAGTCTCATCAGAAGTCATCATATGGTATACCAAGTCAGGATCAGGAGCCTCCAGGATTCGGCTTCGGTCACCGAGTGATTGTTTCCTCAGTGGCCCATGCTTTGTGGTCCAGCCGGTTTCTCCACACATAAGGTCCAGCCCTGGTGCTCCTTCCATCAGAGGTTCATTTGGTGGTTACCTACAACACCCCTGGATTCGTGCTTTGAGGTCTTGGATCCCTTGGAGAACCGTTTATCCACCGATTTTGGCACCCTTGCCTTTATGACTCATTGTCGCTGACACTCGAGTCCACCTGTTCCGGTAAGAGTATATATACTTCTCTTTTTGGTTGAACATGTCCTATCTTTGATGTTTCCCATGCCGGACAGTGCCAACTTATTCCATCCTTGATTTATCATCATTTGGTGGATGATGTGTAAGGCCTCTTTTAAAGATTTCCACATTCATTGGACTTTTTTCACATCTCCATATGTTACTTTTGTATATTTGATTTTCGCACTGTTTCACTTATATATATATATATATTTGTGTTCACTTGTAAGCGCTACAATATCTACCATCCACGTTTCATGTTTGTCACATTGTTTATGTAGCAGCTTTTCTCTTTTTATTTAAAGTTAGCTCAGTAACTTCCATATTGAGATATGTAGCGCTTACCCCCGCAGGAGCCGCTTGAGGATGTTTGGTTCCGTGCTCTGCATCTCAACCCCAATAACAGTCTCAGCCCCTCTGGCACACCTGACTATAGTGTAAGTGCGAGGACCAATAAAATACACACACACATTGTGATAAAACACAGAAATTGTCTTTACTGTAAGGTTTCTGTGGAATAGTAACAGACAGTAACAATATATATCAATTAAATTAACTGAAGAGTAATAACTGAGATCATGAGCAATATAACCCAATATTATAGTCAGGCTGCTTTCAGGGGATTCCACAACTGTGACTAACCCCAGGAGCAGAGGCAAACACTTCAATAGCAATAAATCACAATATGACAACTTTATACCGGATTGGTTATCTCTACTTAAATTGACTCTATGAGTCCAGGCAGGAGGAGAGCAGAGGGATGACTCTTTCTTATGTCAGATTTCTCTCTTCTATCCCCTGACACCACAGGCTCAACTATAAACAGTGCACCCAATCCAGTGGTCAGTGGCATGACTCCCAAGTCAGATTACACCACACTTACACTACATATACAGAGCCCTGCATATGTGTGGCACTAGTAACTTCAGTCCCTTAGAAGGATGAGCCTCGTATCTTCAGATAGCCACTCTAGTTTAGTAAAGTGTAACTACAGTATACTGACAGTATCCAGATAGCAATGCAGACACTGTGACTGCTTAACAGAGCATCAATGAGACCCAGGTTCTGGCAAGTGTGGGCAAATGTGAAGTAACGCTGTCTGCATGCAGTGTCCTTGTTTCCTGCAAATGGGCAAGTGCCCTCTCACCAATCCTGTGGTCAAGGCCCAAATGAACATCCTGGAACAGGCAGGCTCTTCAGGTAACCCGACTGGTCACCTCACACTGGAACGCTTCATGCCGTCGGTACAGGTGCGCCTAGATTTGCACCTGGTATCCCCTCTCAGGCTGGATTCCCTTGAGCGGCCATGGATGCCTGGAACAAACGCGGTGGACTGACCTGGGAGGCAACACCTCTCCCCTGGGTCCAGTCTCTTCCCTTGCCTCGTGGCATCTGCCTCAGTCCTCAGGCAGACAAAATGATGTCCTAAGCTCTCTTTCCCCCAGAGCATGCCGGACCTTGTAGTTCCGCCTCCATAGGATTGCTATGGGGCCGTTCACGCTAGGGACCACATGTCCCACAATCCTCTGCTGCTGTTGAAGTCCCTCTGATTGGCTCTCTCCCTGCCAATGAGGATGCAAGGGAGGGAGCAGAGTGGGCAGCCATGACTGTGCAAGCAGCACTCGCATTAACAGAGAGTAAGTGAGGAGAGGGAGGGGGGAGAAATCCCCTGCAGGAGCTGACAGGGACGCTCTCCCTCTCTGGAGAGCCTATGCACATTCTGGCAGTGGCCGGAGCAAGACGCGGGGCACCCTTTACACATAAAATATTGCAACGATCACCATTTTATTCTCAAGGGTCTATCAGTAGATAGATCCCCTGCTGAGCAAACCAGAGTTATGCAGAATCCAGCCCGTGTGAAGATTTGGGCAACAATTGGATGTAGAGCCGAATGGTCAGGGCCCTGGAAGAAAACTTCCCTGAAATGCCCCCTGAATGTTACATGTTCAGTGAATAAACCTGTTGGCATCCCAACAACGCTTTGCTTTGGATCAGTTTACAAATGAATTATATGCTGCAAAACAAACAATTGCTTTAACTAATCCATAGCTAAACTTTATAGTGTCAGTATGACAACCAAGACAAATACCAGCAATTACATGATTGGTTGCTGTGGTTTACGGTTCATTTGCAGAATAGATTCCATGACATTAGCTCAGGCTGCAAAATTCCGAGTCAGCAACCTCCAGAAAAGATGATGATGTGTGTTTTATTTAAATGAGATCAAATGACTAATCCAATAACTTTAAAGAGAGATATCCTGGAAAAATGCTACAATATTATGTTCATTAAGGTAATAGATGATTAGATTTAATAGATCTTTCCGGTCACGTCCCTGAATAGCTATACAATTTGTTTCAATCCGTTTAGCTTGGTGCATGCATTAACAAGAGCATTTTACATCTTTGGTCCTCCATCTTCGCCATAAAGGCACTTAATTAAAAAGAAAAAGTTCAGGCGTATATTTATCGTCTGGAAAAAGGTATTATACCACTCTTCATGTGCAGCAACCACAGGTGGCCAGTATTAAAGTGTTACTAAACCCACAACAGTAAAATCAGTCTGTATATGCAGCATAGCATGCTTGTTATACTCACTGTGGAACTTAAGGGGTTAATCCTCTGCATTGTGTAAAAAGGCTGTTTGATCCTGTATGCTCAGATCCTCCCCCCTCCTGCACTGTCTATCTGGGGAAAGCCAGCTAACATAGGCAATATACCCGACCTGCACATGCTCAGTTGTGTCTTTTATGCTGGAGAGAACATTTACTTGTTCTCAGAGCTAGCCAGGTCACATGATATTGACATCACACATGTGTATACAGGCTGCAGTGGAAATCTCCTCCTTCTTGATCTCTCAGCACTGGAGAAACTGTGCAGTTTTTTTATGTGACCGTCGTTTACAGATCATCCAAAAAAAGGTATATAGTGGCAGTATTTTAATGTAAAAAGAAGATTTATAAGCTGTGGGCACTGTGGGGGGGGGGGTGGATGAACTATTTTCATATTACAGTGGAACCTCGGTTTACGAGTAACGCGGTTAACGAGCGTTTCGCAAACCGAGCACTGTAATTCTAAAAATCCTAACTCGGTTTGCGAGTGTTGTCTCGCAAAACGAACAGGATTCAGGCCAAAAGCAGTGTGCAGTACCGCTTTTGGCCTGAGGTGGGGGGCGCCGGATCCAAACAGCGCCTATCGTCGGTGTTCGGAAATGCGCGGACAGGCCCGAGGACAGTTCGGCTGACCTTGGCAAACCTCGGAAAGGCTCGTGAACGGAGTCTTTCCAAGGTTTGCCAAGGTCAGCCGAAGTGTGCTCGAGCCTTTTCGGCCGTTTCCGAGGCTCTCCGGCGCCCCCCCCCCCGCCTCTGGCCACATGCAGTATTGCATCCCATTGAAGTCAATGCGGAACAAATTATTTTCAATTCCATTGACTTCAATGGGAAAACTCGCTTTGATATGCAAGTACTTTGGATTACGAGCATACTCCTGGAACGGAGTATGCTCGTAATCCGAGGTTCCACTGTACTGGGTTTAGTAACACTTTAAGCAGCTTTAACACCTTCCTGTTTCTCATTGTTAAAATAAATTGATATTAAAACCTCAATTTATTTTTTAGCACTTATTTAATCATTTACTCAGCATGCAGCTTCTTTATCTTTTAATGCTTGCCTATGTTCCATTTTATGCTGACCACTACCCCAGGTTTCCTATTTTAGGGTGGCTTTTTTGTCTCGCGGCATTCTGTGGAGCCATCTGTGCATGCAGAGACTAGAGTTGTGTCTCTCTACACTGTTTGCATCAATCGAAATACACAGCCCCATAGCCTAGCATGGTAAGGGACTCCCCTGCTTCTTCCTCCTCCTTCCTTCTTCAAGCTAACAGGCTGACCCCAGACTGCACTGTCCACTGTTAAAATATACGTGAATCTTCATCTTGTAAAATAACCCATTCAGTTTAAAATAGTAATGAAAGGCAAAACTGTTGTGTATTACATATAAAAAACATTATAAATATATTTATTTTTCCTTTTTCTAAGTGATCACATGCCCTCTGTTCCCCAAACAACGTCATATGTGACGAAACGCGAACAGGATTGAGCGCCGCGCTGACGTTATTGCATGTTCCAGGAAGTGCGGGATGCTTCTAAGTTTTAGTCGGCCGGCAAATAATTTATGTTGATTGCGGCTACATTTGGATACTATCGGCATAAGAACTTCAGTGCATATCCATATTCCTTGAGGGGATCCTGTGGGAGAGTTCTAGGAATACCCTGGAGATAGTGTTTTGGCCAAACACCTTCCTTTAATTAGAAGGACCTCTAAATCTGGTAAGCCCACATCTTGATTAAGGTGGTGGTGTCACGGTCTGGAGACCCTATTGGTGATTTGATGCACCCTATTCCCATCATATGATCTATGAGGAGGATTTGTCTTCAGTTTTATATGAACTCTCTGTTCTTTTAAGAACCTCTTAAAAATATATCAGTGTATGGGCACTTGGACTTAGATGGACACAAGTGTTTATTAACCATTTCCCATATGGGCCAATTCTGGCACTTTGCTCCTACATGTAAAAATCATCATTTTTTTTCTAGATCAGAACCCCCAAACATTATATATGTTTTTTTAGCAGAGACCATAAGGAATAAAATGGTGGTCATTGTAACCTTTTACTGTATGTCACACGGTATTTGTGCAGCTAAAGTTTCATGAATTAAAAAAAAAAAAAAACAGTAAAGTTAGCCCAATTTTTTTGTAATATTTGAATGATGATGTTATGCCGAGTAAATAAATACCTAACATTTCATGCTTTAAAATTGCACACACTAGTGGAATGGTGCCAAACTTTGGTACATTAAAAACTCCATAGGCGACTCTTTAAAATTGTTTACAGGTTACCTGTTTAGAGTTACAGAGGAGGTCTAGTTGCTCTCGCTCTAACGCACGCGAGGATACCTCACATGTGTGATTTAAACGCTGTTTGCATATGTGGGCGTGACTTACGTATGCGTTCGCTTCTATGCGCGAGCACGCGGGCATGGGGGTGCTTTAAAAAATATATTTTTTAAATTCTTTATTTTACTTTTATTTTTTTATTTTTACACTTTCTCTTTAAAAAAAAGTTTTGATCACTTTCATTCCTATTACAAGGAAGGTAAACATCCCTTGTAATAGGAATAGTGCATGACAGGTCCTCCTTCAGGCTGGAAAGACCAAGATCAAAAAAATAAAGTGTCTCGGCCTTAACAGCCGAGTCCCCGGGATTGTTTACATCCGCCAGGCCCAGACGTGACGTCATAACGTCACACCCGGGGCTCCGAGGGTTATAGAGATGACTGGGGACCATCTGGTCTCTATGGTAAACTTCTGGCAGCGACCGATTCATTCTCCGGCTCGACGATCGCACAGGTAAGATCGGAGAAGCACTGGAGGGTGGCAGGAGGGGGGGGCATCCCCTCCAGCCACCTGTAAGAATAATCAAGCGGCTGAACTGCCGCTGTGATTGTTCTTAGGGTGCACAGAATCGCCTGCAGAAAAAAATGATATCTGGAGCTGCAGGCATCATTCAGATATCACTACTGAAAGTCCATGACGTCATATGATGTACTGCCGGCGCAAAGTGGTTAACCACTTAAAGACCGCCCAACGCAGATATACTGCGGCAGGGCAGCTCTATTGCGCAAAATCACGTACCTGTGCGTAGCTTTGTGCAATAGATACTGCGGGCGTGCACACCCATTGGACAGAGGGGGAGCCAATCAGCGGGTTCGGTGGATCCGGTGTTCGCCGGCCACCTGCAATCGTTCCCCAGAGAGGCAGAATGGTGATCTGTCTATGTAAACAAGGCAGATCACCGTTCTGACAGGGGAGGACACAGAGATCTTCTGTTCCTGCCAATCAGGATCACGGATCTCTGTGTTCACCCAACCAGCTCATACCCCACACAGTTAGCAAGTACCTCCTAGGAACACACTATACCCTTTCATTGCCCCTGATGTTAACCCCTTCCCTGCCAGTGTCACTAGTACAGTAACAGTGCACAATTTTAGCACTGATCACTGTATTAGTGTCACTGGTCTCCAAAAAAGTGTTAAAAGTGTCAGTTAGGTGTCCAATTTGTCCGCCGCAAAGTCGCAGTCCCGCTAAAAATCACTGATCGCCGCCATTACTAGTAAAATAAACAAATAAAAATTCCATAGAAATATCCCATAGTTTGTAGACGCTATAACTTTTGCTCAAACTCAAATCAATATACACTTATTGTTTTGTTTTTTTACCAAAAATATGTAGCAGAATACATATTGGCCTAAATTGATTAAGAAATTTGATTTTTAATTTTTTTTTTATTGGATATGTTTTATAGCAGAAAATAGAAAATATATTTTTTTTGTTTTTTTTGTTTATAGTGAAAAAATTACTGCAGAGGTGATCAAATACCACCAAAAAAAAAGGTCTATTTGTGGGAAAAAAAGAACATACATTTTATTTGGGTACAGCATCGCACGACCGTGCAATTGTCAGTTAAATTAGCGCAATGCCGTATTGCAAAAAATGGCCTGGTCATTAAGGGGATAAAACCTTTTGGGGGTGAAGTGGTTAATTTATCTATGTTGACACTGAGATTTACAATGTTTTGTTTTATTTGATTCACATGTATAATCACTTATGGCATTGCTTATTTTATTTTTTTACATACCATGTGATCTCAGCTGCATAAGGAGCTTAGAGAGTTAGGGGAGGAGAAACAGCAGGACACTGGTCTTCCCAGTCAATGGCTGTGTGTGTGTGTGTGTTGGGGGGCATGTCAGCACCAGTCTGATCATTATAGGAGAGCAGACACAGCCAGAAAACTGACCATGCTATGCTTTATTGTGGTCAGTTATTAATTGGAAAGCAGAGTGACTGGCAGGAATACCAGATATTTCACTCTAAGGATGCAATGCAAAGAGAACAGGATACATTTTCATGCAAGTACATATCAGGAGTATGAATTGTTTTGTTAACATATTCTTTGACTATTTCCTGTGAAGACCAGATGTTCAGGGAAGCAGCGCCGAGACAGCAAGAGCCAGCAGCATTAAAAGCTGTAAACTGTAAGTGCTGGGGTAAGAATTTTAACAAATAATTTAATGAGGAATGATTATTTTATTGTTCTCATTGTGTTAAACTAAAAAATTCAGAGGGTTTAATATTACTTTAAGAAAACATCCAAAGCCACCAGCTATCATCTTAAAGCAGAACTTCCTCCAAAAGGGGAAGTTCTGCTTTTCTGCTTTTTTTCCGCGTTAGCGTTTTTTAGCGTTTTTTTTTTTTTTTCAAAATTTTTTTTTTCAATGGACCAAAAACATCAAAAAACGTTGGTGAATGACGGTTTTTAGCGTTTTTGAGCGTTTTTGAGCGTTTATCAGCATTAGAGCTGGGGTTTTTTTACAGCTTAAAAACGCCTATTCCATTTGCAGCTCAAAAACGCCTAGGTGGGCATGAAGCCATAGACTAACATAGACAGGCCTTTTTAAGCTGAAAAAAAGCTTAAAAAAAGCAGCTGTAAAAACGTCCGTGTGCATGAGGCCTTATACTCAGTTGTGACATGACGTTACTTGTATATCAACACATCGCTTGTATATCAAGTCAAAATGTATTTAAAATTTAAGCTTGTCTTGCAAAAGCTCTCAAATCAAGGATTTACTGTACCATAAATCTATCCCATAGTTTGTAGACGCTATAACCTTTGTGCAAACCAATCAATATACGCTTATTGCGATTTTCTTTACCAAAAATATGTAGAAGGGTACGTAATGGCCTAAACTGAGGAAGAAATATTTTTTTTTAATTTTTTTTTGGGGGGGGGGGGATATTTATTATAACAAAAAATAAAAAATATTGTTGTTTTTTTTCAAAATTGTCGCTATTTTTTTGTTTATAGCGCAAAAAATGAAAACCGCAGAGGTGATCAAATACGACCAAAAGAAAGCTTTATTTGTGGGAAAAAAAGGATGTCAATTTTGATCGGGTACAGCGTTGCACGACCGCGCAATTGTCAGTTAAAGCGACAAAGTGCCGAATCGCAAAAAATGGCCCAGTCATTAAGGGGGCAAATCCTTTGGGTCCTTAAGTGGTTAAAGGAGAATTATATAAAAAAAATTCTTAGTTAAACCCACAAGTGTTTTTTTTTTTTGTTTTTTTTTAACAATTTGGCTTTTAACATTTGCAAATGCAGCAATTTAGAAATTTTATGAAAGGTTTAGCACTGGGAAGTGGGAAACTAAATAGATCAAGACCAAAATGAGGGACAAATGAGGAGGAAAGAGGGAAAGAGGGACACTGCTCCAAATCAGGGACATTGCTCCAAATCAGGGACAGTCCCTCGAAATCAGGGACAGTTGGGAGCTTTGGACACGTACTGAGATCTCAGGATGTACTTGTCTTATATTGAGATGAATCCAATACATTAAGAAATCACTCATTTGCAGGTTCACACATAATCATCAAATTATGTTTTTGTAATTAATTAGCAATTAATTACAAAAGCATAGATGAGCAAAAAACAACACAACATCCACTCAAGTAATAGTAAGAAATATGAGTTAATAAAGGAATTATCCTTGGCTTCAATAAAAAAGCATCTATAGAGGGCAGTAAAGGATAATCTATCAATGTTCTTTAGGGTTGGATATAGGATTGGAGAAGCTAAAGCAGTTTTTAACCCAAAAGCAAACATTTGTTATATTGCAGTTTTCCAATTCTTAGATTTGACGGCTGCATTCATTTTTTTTAGGCTTTCTTTCCCTGATTTTCACCTAGTGATCTAGCCGGTAACTCTGTTTTTCAAAAGAACAAGCTCTCTTGGAGACGTAGCAGTTACAGGAATGGGGCAAACCATTTGCCACTGCCAGGGGTGCATAAAATGATCAGTTTAATTTATTCATGTAAAAACTTTTATTCCAAAAAAAAAAAAAAAAAAAAAAACTGTATCTCCACATAAAGCATTAGCTGGAGTTTGGCTTCAATTTGTTAGTGTATCTAAATCAGCTAGAACATCTAACACTCCACCTACCCCCCCCCCCCCCCTGATTAACAATGCTGCTGTCCAAAGGTGCCCCCTGTGCTCCTTCATCCAGAGTGGGGGGCACTCTAATACAGGAGGTGGGTTACTGGCCAGATCACCAGGTGAAAACAGAGGGGGAAAAGCCTAAAAAAAAAACAAATGCAGCCACCACATCTAATGATTGGTAAGCTGCAATATATTACATTTTAGGTTTTTGGTTTAATACCGCTTTAATCCCATAGAATAAAATGTTCAAGTACTCAATCATATGTGCAGGCGCCACAAAAAGTACATCTTGGAGTGAGCCATAATCTATAGGGATGGTGAGCTTATAAGAAACACATAATTAAAGGGGTAGTAAAGCCTTAAAGTGGATGTAAACCCTCACATATAACCAGTGAAGTGAACAGCCTCAGATAACACACAGGGATGAAACAAATCTCCCTACATAAGTCTTACATGTATATCTGCTGTCTTCAGATTTATATACTGTTTAGAAAGTGCACATCCTGTTAGATTTTTCTCTTCCTGATCCAGCAGGGGGAGGGGAGTCTTGCCATACACTGTGAGACAGCTGATTGGAGGAAAGGCACACACCCCCTCTCCCCATAGGCAGAGACTTGCAGAGCTGTGCTGTGAATTGATCAGCTCTCTGCTAATCTATTTATAGCCCCCGCCCTGACACAAAATTCAGCCTGGTTTTATCTCAGTTGACAGAGAACTTATCAGAAGTTATCAGGCTGATAACAGAAAAATGAAGCAGGAGAAATCCACTGGACTTAGTGTTTTGAAGAGAGATAAGAAAACACTGCAGATATATGTGCCCAGCTCAAATTTAATGAATCGGGTTTACATCCACTTTAAGGCTTTTCACCTTAATGCATTCTTCTGTGCTGCAACTCCCCCCAGATCCCCCCCCCTTTTTCTTTTTTCTTACCTGAACCCATTCCGATCCAGCAATGTGCACGAGCGCAGCGGCTCCAGCCACTGTCTCTCTCCACATTGGACAGATTAATAGCAGGGGGAGCATTTGCATTTTGCAAAGCAGGGTAGGGACTGGCCTGTAGACATGTGCAGAACAAAGAAATCTTTTTGTTTTGGATAGATTCATTAAGTTACTAATTTATTTTCGTGGGTTTCGTAATAAAATTCATTTAGTTTAGTTTTGTTTATGCGTTTTCAACTGGATTCAGATTTTTCCAATAGATTCGAAGTATTCAAATCGCATTTGAATCGAAAAAATCAAATTGATCTGAATTCATTGTGAAGAATAGCTGGTTCTGGTTTATTCAAAATTTGAATTTCGAAAGACGGTTATGTTCATTCTATTTTATTCTACAGTATTCTATTCTTTTCTATTCTATTCTATTCCTTTAATTTCTATTTTTATTTATTTTCTGTTCTATTTTACTCTATTCCTTGCTATTCCAGTCTAGTCTGTTGTATTCTATTCTATTCAAAATTTGAATTTTCGAAAGACAGCTATATTCTTTCTATTTTATTGCACTTGGATCTATTCTGTTCCTTATTTTCTATTCTATTCTTTTACTTTTTATTCTATTCTGTTTTACTCTATTCTTTTTTATCCTATTCTTTTATTTTCTATTCTATTCTGTGTTACTCTATTCTTTTCTATTCTATTCTTTTATTTTCTATTCTATTCCTTTTTTATTCTAATTTATTCTATTCTTTTATTTTCTATTCTATTCGATTATGTTCTGTTTTACTCTATTCTTTTTTATCCTATTCTTTTATTTTCTATTCTATTTTATTCTTTTTTTTTATTAATTTTTATTTTCTATTCTATTCTATTTTTGTTCTGTTTTACTCTATTTATTTTATTCTATTCTGTTTTATTCTATTCTATTTGAAATTCTAATTTTGGAAGACGGCTTCTTTCCATTCTATTCTAATCTATTCAATTTTTTTCTATTCTATTTGTTTCTATTCTATGCTATTCCTTTATTTTCTATTCTTTTATATTCTATTCTTTTATTTTCTCTTCTATTCTGTGTTACTCTATTCTTTTCTATTCTATTCTTTTATTTTCTATTCTATTCCTTTTTTATTCTAATTTATTCTATTCTTTTATTTTCTATTCTATTATGTTCTGTTTTACTCTATTTTTTTTTATTCTATTCTATTTTATTCTATTTTATACTTTTCGAAAATTTGAATTTCAGAAGACAGCTTCTTTCTATTTTATTCTATTCAAATCTATTCTATATTTTTTTCTATTCTATTTTTTTTTTATTCTATTATATTCTTTTATTTTCTATTCTATTCTTTTCAAAATTCGAATTTCAGAAGATGGCTATATTCTACCACTAATACACATTGGGGTTGATTTACTAAAGGCAAATAGTCTGTGCACTTGCACTCTGCAAGTGCAGTTGCTCCCGAGCTTAGTAAATGTAGTAAAACTCTGCTTATTTCCATCATCCAATCATGTGCAAGCAAAAACTCTGTTTCTTTTTTTTATTTTCCTTGCACCTGATTGGGTATCCTTGGTAAGTTGAAGCTTTACCTCATTTACTAAGCTCTGATGCAAGTGCACAGTCTATTTGCCTTTAGTAAATCAATCCCACTGTCTTTGAAGGAAATCAGCAATAGTCAGTAATATTTTTAAATTTTGAATTTGTTTTCGAATTCTATATTCAATTTGATTCGAATTACGGATGACATTTCAATTCATTATTTCAGATTTGTTTAAAGTTGTGACTATTGTAATTCAGTCATTCAGTCATCAGCGCAGCCTCATCAGTGCCCATGAGCGAAGGAGAAAAATTACTTATTTGCATAATTTTTTAACAGAAACTAAGAAAAAAAATGTTTCAACATTTTTGGTCTTTTCTCGTTTATTTAGCAAAAAATAAAAAAACCCAGTGGTGATTAAATACCACCAAAAGAAAGCATGATCTGTCTCAAAAAAATGATAAAAATGTAGTTTGGGTACAGCATTGCATGACTGCGCAATTGTCATTCCAAGTGTGACAGCGCTGACAGCTGAAAAGTGCCCAGGTGGTCAATATGTCCTTAAAGCACTCCCACTTTTCTGTTCTTTGTTGCGAGAATATCATCCCAAATAGTATCATGTAAAATGGAGCACAGCTTAGTGACGTTAGCTCTTCTGAAATGAAAGCGTTATTAACCTCCCTAATATGATTATTTCGGATTTTAGGTGCTGAAAGCGGTACAATTATTTTGCATGGAAATTTGGCGTTTTATATTGTAGGTCTGTAATTCTTAACAATAACACACTTATATCTGTCCAAACAAGAGTCTAGTAGATATCCCGGGTATGATGAAGTTTGAAACACAAAAACATAAATTATAATATAATAAATAAAAATAAATAATTAAAAAAATAAAAATAAAATAATAATAAAATAAATTTCCCCACGATTCACTATCGCTCAATTCTGCAAGTGTTCTAATTTACTATCGCTGTTTTCTAGCTGGTCTAAAACCATTTTTGACGTAAAGGGACACTTTTTGGTTGCTATGGACAATCTCCAGTTTCCAGCCAGAAAGAACAGTATATATAATATAGAACTGCATGCAGGACATAGGACAAAGCACTGGGGACAAAAGGGATGTGAAATCATTTCATACAGTACTGTAATCTGTATGTGTTATGATTTTTACAGTTTTTTGAATTTGCCGCCAGGCTCCGCCCCCGTGCGTCGCGACGCTCACAGGGAACGGAGCCTGGCACGGAGAGGCTTCGGGCAGAGGACGGAGCCCGCAGACACAGCGGGGGACATCGCAGGATCCTGGGGACAAGGTAAGTAACGCCGCACCAGGATCCTGCAATGCGATCCCGAGTGTGGCTCGGGGTTACCGCTAATGGGACTGAATTTTAACCCCGAGCCACACTCGGGAAAACCGCCAGGGGGGTTAATCACCTGACCTCCGGAAGCTTTACCCCCCTTCATGACCGGGCCATTTTTTGCACTATGCCACTGTGTTACTCAAACTGACAATTGCGCGGTCATGCAACACTTTACAAAAATAAAATGTATGTAATTTTATTTCCCCACAAATCAAACTTTCTTTTGGTGGTATTTGATCACCTCTGGGGTTTTTTTTTTTTTTTGCGCTATAAACAAAAAAAGAGCGACAAGTTTGAAAAAAAAACAAAACACTATTTTTTGCTATAAAACATATCCAATAAAAAAACTGAAAAAATCAAATGTCTTCATCAGTTTAGGCCAATGTATTCTGCAACATGTTTTTGGTAAGAAAAATCTCAATAAGCCTATACTGATTGGTTTGTGCAATAGTTATATGTGTGCCTAGCCAGTGTTTGTGTACTGCGTGAGGTGCTTTTACAGAGAGCAGTGATGGATTTTATTCTGTGCTTTGTAGGGACACAAAATCCATCACTGCCCCCCTGTCAGAAAGGAGCTCTGCCTTGTTTACATAGGCAGAGCTCTGTTCTGTGTCTCTGCCCGACGATCGGCGGGTGTCCACTCGCGGATCAGCTTTTGCTGTAAACAGAAGCGGTACGTCTGCGCGGATAAAGTGCAAAATCACGTATATATATATATATATATATGTATGTAGCGGTACCCCCGTAGGGGCTGCTGAGTGTAGCATACCTCATGCTTCTGAGAGGGGATTTGTGCTGGAAGGGGGTAAATGGGGCTGAGGATTTTTACTGAGAGGGGGATTATGAGGGGGGGGTAAGAGGATTTGTTCTAGAAGGAGATTTTTGAGGGGAGGAGGATTTATACTGGAAGGGGAGATTGGGGGGAGGGGTATCAAAGAAATTGTGCTAGAAGTAGAGATTTGGGGGGGGGTATTTGTGCTGTGGGGATGATTTGGGGGGGGGGGAGAAAGGAATTTATACCAGAAGTTGTATTTGTGGGGGGATTGTACTAGGAGAGTAAGAGAATTTATGCTGGGGGGGGGCTTGGGATGGAGAACATCCCATGCTAGAAGGTGGGAGAGGATTTGTGCTGGGATGGGGATTTGTGAGGATGAGGAAGGATGAGTGAGTAGATTAGTGCTGGATTTCTTGGGGGGAGGGGGGGGGTTGCATATTTTTGCTGAAAGGATAAACTAGGGGAGAGTATTGCTCGTGCTACCACAAGTCCTCTCCCTTCCCAAACCCTCCTTTGCCCAATAATATATATCTGTCCCCAACTCTACCCCACATTCTAGCACAAGTCCTCTACCGCCAAAACTGTCCCCCCCCCCCAGCACATACCGAAGCCTGGGTTTTGTTTAGCCATGCCCTTTAAGCCCCTCACACTGAAAAGTTTGGCCACAACCATTTTTGCTGTGGCGTGCTGAGTGCGCCACCAGCTTCTCCCTTCTTCAAGTGTCCCTCATTCACAAGTTTGAAAGTTGGGAGGTTTGGTGTAGTAGTCCGTCTGTCACCCTGCCCAGCCAGGCACACACTTTTTAAGCATCCAGAGACATGAAAGCAGTCCTTGCACTTGTTTTTTTTGTATTTTTATTGAGGGGAATTTAACTTTGATGGGGATAGGAAACTTATGAGATGCCCAGGTAATTGAGCATCAAATTTGGGACCAACTATATACACCGCAGTATATACAATCTCCTCTTCTCCTCCTTGCTTGCAGACTATCACTCCTCCAGCACATCATTTGCTCGCACTTCCCGGATCAGCTAGCACTGATTTGGTAGGCCTGACACTGGCTCAGCCAGGCCTAAAGCAGATGCCCTTTGCAGGCAGGGACCGCGGGCCCCTATGGTGTAGCAAAAATATAGAAAGTTGCAGTCCCTGTGGCTACTGCTCCCAGCACCACCTCCTCTGGCACTGCCAGCCCTCCTGGCTCCAACTGCCCCTTTCCACTGCCCGTGCCACCACAATACTCCAGACTGGCTCTACACCCATCTCAGACTGCTGCATCTTAGTCCTTTCAGGCGTGCCTCCCAGTTCTCCCAACTGTGTGAATACTCACCAGCCCTCTTGGTTGCCTCTGTGGAACTCCTGGAGACTTGCCCGGCAGTGCTCTCCCGCTATCCTCTCTTGCTCCCCCTGTGTCTCTTGGTCAGGACACCTCTGTGGGCTGTAAGAGGGTAACCCCCCAAGCCCAGACCCAAGGTCACCCCCCCCCCCTCCCCAGACCGGGGAGCTCCCTCAAAGGCCCTGACAGCCTAACACTCCATCTCCATCTTCCACCCAATCAACTCCTCCCCAGCTGGGCTGACCCTGGATATTTAAAGAGGCCTGCCTCCTGCCAATCCAGATTTGGGATTGGTCAGGGCTCCTCAGAACACTCCAGGCAGCTCCACCTCCCCTCTCCACCACTCTTTCCATAAAACAACAGAACATTCTGGAAAGAAGTGGGAGGTCCTAGTGATGCTACCTGTGAGTCAGCTAGCACTACTCTGAGCCACTCCCAGCCCAAATCAAAACACATCCAGGCTGGAAATATTACCTACTCTCAAAAAATGTGTACTATTCTTCTAGCACACTAGAGGGTGCTACACTCACACCACCCACCCAAAACTTTCAAAAGAAAAATTTACATTTTATGTAAATAAATATGTCCTTTTAAACTGATCAATGAATTCAAACAAATCAATTTATAATTTTATCTAAAAATCATGAATCTTAATTTTTGTTTTTACACATACTAAAATCACAAATGTTCTAAAAACATTTGTATCTCTTTTTCTTAATAAGGAGTGCATTTCCATGTGCCTCTACCCATGCTTAGTAGAACTTTTGTAAAAATACAGTACATCAATCGTATTCATAAACAGATTTCCCTTAAAGTTACTAAACCCAGGACCCTGCAGTCACTATATCTGGTCTCCCCAGGACTCTGCAGTTACGATATATCTGGTCTCCCCAGGACCCTACACTCACTATATCTGGTCTCCCCAGGACCCTACACTCACTATATCTGGTCTCCCCAGGACCCTACACTCACTATATCTGGTCTCCCCAGGACCCTGCAGTCACTATATCTGGTCTCCCCAGGACCCTACACTCACTATGTCTGGTCTCCCCAGGACCCTGCAGTCACTATATCTGGTCTCCCCAGGACCCTGCAGTCACTATATCTGGTCTCCCCAGGACCCTGCAGTCACTATAACTGGTCTCCCCAGGACCCTGCATTCTCTATATCTAGTCTCCCACAGTACACAGAACATGGAAATGCAGTTATTTTAGTAAATATAAACTGCTAAATACCTTTTCTCATCAGCAGTATACAAGTACTCCTCACTTAACGACCAGGTCATTAAACAAATTTGTTGTTAATTGAGGTGCCACACTTAATCAATATTGTAAGCATTCTTAACTACTGTACTGTATTATGAAAAAAAGGTCTGAGCACAAAAGCTCAGCTTAATAATGTTGTTTTAATTTGCATAACTACAGAACACAAACAAAAATTCTGTACTGTACAATACAATGATGTATAGCACACCATTTGGGTGGGGAGAGCTGGTCGTAAGTCCGAGTGGTTGTTAAACAGGTAAATCGTTAAACGAGGAGTATCTGTATAGCAGTCTTGTGACTACTATCAGTTCATAGTAAAGCTTGTAGGAGGAGTTTTTATTCTCCCCTGATCCTCTGTCTGGACATGTCTGGACAGTGCTGATTGGCCCTGTGCTGATCACATGCACCCTCCCAAGAAAAAAAAAACTCTCTAGCAATACACACCAAACTGAGCATGTGCAGCTCCTCCCCTGGCTCTGTAAATATCAGGTTATTTTTTTTGGGACGGTGGAAGAAGAGGAGGATAAGAAAAGACAGGATCAAACAGCCTTTATACACAATGCAGAGGATTAACCCCTTAGGTTACACAGTGAGTATAACAAGCATGCTTTACTGCATATACAGACTGATTTTACTGTTGTGGGTTTAGTAACACTTTAACCACTTGCCGACCAGCCCCTGCAGTTTTACTGCGGCAGAATGGCGCAGCTGGGCGAAACGGGGTTATGTTACGTCGCTTCGCCCTGTGGCCACTAGGGGCGCGCGTGCGCTGCTCGCATCCGGAGCCAATGCGAGAACCAGGATCTGTGTGTGTAAAGGTCCCGGTTCTCTGAGGGGAGAAGAGACTGATCGTGTGTTCATACAAAGTATGAACACCGATCTCTCTCTTTCCCTAGCAAGTCCCATCCCCCCTTCAGTTAGAACACAGAGAGGGAACACAGTTAACCCCTTGATCGCCCCCTAGTGTTAACCCCTTCCCTGCCAGTGACATTTTTACAGTAATCAGTTTTTTTTTTTTTTCCACTGATTGCTGTATAATTGTCAATGGTCCCAAAAATATGTCAAAAGCGCCGCCGCAATATCGCAGTCCCGATAAAAATCGCAGATCGCCGCCATTACTAGTAGAAAAATAAAAAATTAATAAAAATGCCATAAATCTATCCCCTATTTTGTAGACGCTATAACTTGCGCAAACCAATCAATATACACGATATTATTGCAAATTTTTTTTACCAAAAATATGTCGAAACATATATATTGGCCTAAACTGAGAATTTTTTTATTTTTTTTTTTAAATGTGGGATATTTATTATAGCAAAAAGTAAAAGATACTGGGGGTTATTTACAAAAGGCAAATCCACTTTGCACTGAAAGTGCACTTGGAAGTGCAGTTGCTCTAAATCTAAGGGGTAGATCTGAAATGAGGGGAAGCTCTTCTGATTTTATCATCCAATCATGTGCAAGCTAAAATGCTGTTTTTTATTTTCCTTGCATGTCCCCCTCAGATCTACAACGACTTCACTTCCAAGTGTACTTGCAGTGCAAAGTCGATTTGCCTTTAGTAAATAACCCCCACTAAGTTTTTTGCAAAATTGTCACTGTTCTTTTGTTTATAGCACAAAAAATGAAAACCGCAGAGGTGATCAAATACCACCAAAAGAAAGCTCTATTTGTGAGGGAAAAAGGACGCAAATTTTGTTTGGGTACATCGTCGCACGACCGCGCAATTGTCAGATGAAGCGACGCAGTGCCAAATTGTAAAAAGTGTTCTGGTCACTAAGGGGGTAAAATCTTCTGGGGCTGAAGCGGTTAATCATATGCTGTCACCATACAGGGTAGTTAGCAAAATGAGCCTGAACTTTTTTCAGAGTTATGCCGCGTACACACGAGCGGACTTTATGGCAGACTGCCCGGCGGACTTTTCAACGTACTTTACGACGGACTTTCTGAATGAACGGACTTGCCTACACACAATCCACCAAAGTCCGTCAAATTCGTACGTGATGACGTACGACTGGACTAAAACAAGGAAGTTGATAGCCAGTAGCCAATAGCTGCCCTAGCGTGGCTTTATGTCCGTCGAACTAGCATACAGACGGTGGACTTTTCGACCGGACTCGATTTCAGCGGATAGATTTAAAACATGTTTCAAATCTAAGTCCGTCCAACTTTTGAGCAAACAAAGTCCGCTGGAGCCCACACACGATCTAATTGTCTGACCAAATCCCGTTCGCCGGGCAAAGTCTGCCGTAAAGTCCGCTTGTGTGTACGCGGCATAAGGCTCTACTTCTTCAAGCAGGAATGGGAATGTCCATCTAAAACATGGGTATTCAACCTGCGGCCCTCTACATATTGCAGAACTACAAGTCCCATCATGCCTCTGCCTTTGAGGGTGGTGCTTGTAAACTGTCAGCTTTGCAATGTCTCATGGGACTTGTAGTTTTGCAACAGCTGGAGGGCCACAGGTTGAGCACCCATGATCTAAAATATACAGTAACAATTAGTACATACTGGGGTTTATTTACGAAAGGCAAATCCACTTTGCACTACAAATGAAAACTACAAGTGCAAAGTACACTTGAAATTGCACTGAAAGTGCACTTGGAATTGCAGTTGCTGTAAATGAGGGGTAGATCTGAAATGAGGGGAAGCTCTGCTGATTTTATTATGCAATCATTTGCAAGCTAAAATGCTGTTTTTTTTATTTTCCTTGCATGTCCCCCTCGGATCTACAGTGACTGCACTTCAAGTGCACTTTCAGGTGCACTTTGCACTTGTAGTGCAAAGTGGAGTTGCCTTTAGTAAATAACCCCCCACTGTATAGATAACATAACATCAATTCTCAATTATCCATTACCATTAAATCTCCATCATAATGACTTATTATGTATTTTGTGACTCTATGTGAAGGGTAAAGACACCCCCATACAGGACTGCAGGGGTGTAGAATAAAAAAAAAAAACGATCTCTCCTTTTTTATTTATTTCGTTATTTTAATAAGACTACCTTTGTCAGCTATCCAGCAATGGAAAAAACAATGTATTTGGCTGCTTTTATATGTGGAAATCTATAACATAAAGTCGCAAGGACTTGGAGCCGATGCCTCTGTTGTGTGCCTAGATGCTGGAAATAATTATTTACCCCCGGACTGAATTCTGTATTATTTTGCAGCACTAATCTGGACACTGTCAGAATCGACAAACATGTTACTTTATCTAATTAGTGAATCGCTGCGTGGCCAAGCATTATTTTCTTGGTGACAGATTCCCCATAACAAAAACAAAGTCTGTGCCTTCATTTGGGCAGAAGTACAGTAAAAATGCCCTCCTGCAACACAGAATCCTGGTTGATCCTAAATTCAAGCATTCTTATATCTCACCACAAGGGGGCATGAAATAATAAAACTTTTCTAAGCAAGAAGGATTTTTTTTTTCTCCATGCTTATTAGTTCAATTCACTTTAACAGCACACTTAAATGACAAAATAAAATGGATCTAAAAAAAAAAAAAAAAAAACACTGAATTGCTCTGCAGCCAAGGTGACAGCTGGCATCTCTTGGCATCCACTTACTGATCTCATTCCAAGACCACTTGTGAGTTTTAATATGTTGCTGTATTTTGACATTAAAGCCTACTGTCCTGCAGTAAACAGGGCCCAGCACTGCTTTCCATTTTCTCCCGAATTTATGGGGTCAATATTATAAATGCCTAATTACTTTTGCTTATGTGAAATACTAGAATAAAAATATTTTTTTTTTTTGTTGTTGTTTAAAATTCAGGAAGAGAAGACTTTCAGCAAGGATATCGCTTGGTAGGAGTGCGATGGCAGGAAGGCATGACGTTATTCTTCTGACACACACAACCCTCCCATTGTGCAACCTTATGCTGCTCAGGGAATAAACCCCCTTCCATATGCTTCACAACCAGCTCAGCTTTCTGTACTTCTCCGATCTTTTAATAACCTTGACTTACGGCAAACTGCCAGCATCCAGGTGGGACAAGTCACAAGTTTTAGAGGGCCGTCATAATGCCCTAACAAGTATAAGCACAGGCTGCGTTTTATAAATTCTTGATTTTATTTTAAACCCTATATCCAATCTGTTTGGACCCAACAAGCTACCGTATATACTCGAGTATAAGTCGTTCCGAGTATAAGTCGAGGCCCTAATTTACCACAAAAAAATGGGAAAAACTTATTGACCCGAGTATAAGACGAGGGTGAGAAATGCACAGCTACTGTAAGTGGAAAAGAGGGTCAACAATGCCCATTTGCAGCATCACTGTGCCCATTTACATGCCTCACTGTGCCTATTTGCAGCCATAGGTCCCCTGAACTTCAAACTTGGTAGTTAAGGGTTCCTAGATGCCCCCTAGCTGCAGCCAAAATTTGGGGTCTCTGAACCCAAAGGGTCCCGAAATGACATTGCTGCAGATGGACACAGTTGACCGAATTTGGGGCCCTGTATCTTGGGGCCACTTAGTGCTAAGAACCCCAAATTTGGTGTGCAAACCCAGTGGAACTAGCACCATAAGATTTCCAAAGCTGGGGTTACAAGCACCAAGTGGCACTGAGATACAGGGCCCCAAATATCAGTTCAGAAAATGTCAAGCACTTTTCTGCAGCAGAAAATGACATTTTCTGAACCGGTTTTGGGGCCCCGTATCTCAGGGCCACTTAGTGCTAGGAACCCCAGCTTTGGATATGTTATGGTACCCGTTCGACTGGGTTTGTACCCCAAATTTGAGGTTCCTAGCACCAAGTGGCCCTGAGATATGGGGCCCCAAAATCGCTTCAGAAAATGTCAAGCACTTTTCTGCAGCAGAGAATGACATTTTCTGAACCGATTTTGGGGCCCCGTATCTCGGGGCCACTTAGGGCTAGAAACTTCAGCTTTGGATATATTGTGGTACCAGTTCTACTGGGTTTGCACACCATTTGGGGTTCCTAGCACCAAGTGGCCCTGAGATACGGGGCCCCAAAGTTGGTTCGGAAAATGAAATTTTTTGCTGCAGAAAAGTGCTTGACTCGAGTATAAGTCGAGGGGGGCACTTTCAGCACAAAAAAATGTGCTGAAAAATTCGACTTATACTCGAGTATATACGGTATTACTTTCTAGAATACATACATAATGCATACATACTGTAAACTGTATACTCCCAACTGTCCCTGATTTTAAGTAACTGTCCCTAATTTGGACCAATGTCCCTCTGTTCCTCTTTCCTCCTCATGCGTCCCTCATTTTGGTATGATCTATATAGTTGTACAGTGGAACCTTGGTTTACGAGTAACGCGGTTAACGAGCGTTTTGAAAGACGAGCAACTTTTATTTTTTTTAAAATTCTGACTCGGTTTGCGAGTGTTGTCTCGCAAAATTAGCAGAATTCAAGCTAATGGGCGGCTAAGAGGTGCGGGGGGCGCCGGGGACACTCGGAGCAGTTCAGAGCTGTTCGGAAATACTTGGAATGACTCGGAAATACTCTGAAACACTCGGAAATCTCCGTTCCGTTCCCGAGTGTTTCTGAGGCTTTCCGAGCTGTCCCCGAGTATTTACGAGGCTCTCCGGCGCCCCCCCCCCACACCTCTGGCCACATGCGGTATTGCATGTAATAGAAGTCAATGCGGAACAAATTATCTTTGTTTCCATTGACTTCTATGGGGAAACTCGCTTTGATATACGAGTGCTTTGGATTACAAGCATTCTCCTGGAACGCATTATGCTCGTAATGCAAGGTTCCACTGTACATAAAATGCAATTTTTATCTTTCAAAAAGTGTTTCCCAAGTGCTAAACCTTTCACCCAATTTCTACATTGCTGCATTTGTACATTTCAAAAGCCAATATAAGGGAATAGTTACATAGTTAGTCAGGTTGAAAAAAAGACACAAGTCCATCTAGTTTAACCATAAAAATAAATAAATAAATATCATACAATCCCATATACACAATCCTGTACCCACAGTTTATCCAGAGGAATAGTAGTAGTAGAATAGTAGTGGTAAAAAAGAAAAAAAAAAGCACTGGGTTTAAAGCGGTAGTAAGGCGCATTTTTTCTTTAACCCTGTAAGAAAATGGCATAATGCGTTAGTATGCGTCGTATACAGTGCCTTGAAAAAGTATTCATACCCCTTGACAATTTCCATATTTTGTCATGTTACAACCAAAAATGTAAATGCAGGGGCGGCCTGTCCTTTAAGGGCGCACGGGCGCCGCCCCTCCCTATCATTGCGTCCGGCCCCTTTCAGGACACTGGCGCATGGATTCCAATGCGGAGGGGCTGTTTTTGTGAAGCAACGGAGGGGCTTCAATATAGGGTGGACTTGGGTCGCAGAGAGTGCACTCCGAGCCCACCCAGGTGTGTTACAACAGCGAATCAATATTCGCTGTTGTAGCACTGATCCTCCTCCCGGCCAATCAGGAAGCAGGTTTTGACACGGGTCACTCGATTGGCTGAAAGGACAGGCGATGCTATTGGACGCCTAGGAGGAGGAGGGGAGGAGCTGGAAGCTGCCATAGAGGAGAGGACTCAGAGCCAAGCCGCTGAACCACGCTGCCTGCCAGCCGCCATGGTGGGGTAAGTGCCGGACCGACCGGCAAACAGCGCCGGGTGGGGGGTTGGTGCAACTCGGGGGGGTGAGTGGTTGTTTGCCGCCGCCCCCCACCCCCCCAAAAAAAAAAAACACCAGCCGCCACTGCATAAATGTATTTTATTGGGATTTTATGTGATAGACCAACACAAAGTGGCGCATAATTGTGAACTGGAAGGAAAATGATAAATGGTTTTAAAAAATTTTTACAAATATGTGAAAAGTGTGGGGTACATTTGTATTCAGCCCCCCTGAGTCAATACTTTGTAGAACCACCTTTCACTCCAGTTACAGCTGCAAGTCTTTTTGGGGATGTCTCTACCAGCTTTGCACATCTAGAGAGGGACATTTTTGCCCATTCTTCTTTGCAAAATATCTCAAGCTCTGTCAGATTGGATGGAGAGCGTCTGTGAACAGCAATTTTCAAGTCTTGCCACAGATTCTCAATTGGATTTACAGTGCCTTGAAAAAGTATTCACACCCCTTGACATTTTCCACGTTTTGTCATGTTACAACCCCAAAAACATAAATTTATTTTATTGGGATTTTATGTAATAGCCCAACACAAAGTGGCACATAATTGTGAAGTGGAAAGAAAATGATAAATGCTTTTAAAATTTTTTTACAAATAAATTTGTGAAAAGTGTGGCGTAAATTTGTATTCAGTCCCCTTTACTCTGGTACCCCTATCTGAAATCTAGTGGAACCAATTGCCTTCAGAAGTCACCTAATTAGTAAATGGAGTCCACCTGTGAGTAATTTAATCTCAGTATAAATACAGCTGTGAATTCTCCTTTAAGGGGGTGTGGCAGAGGGCGTGTCCTATGCCTACATACTTTTACTAATAGGTGTCCCTCATTCCCATCTCAGAAAGTTGTGAGGTATGTGTAGGAGAAGCTCAGTTCATGTTGGAACAAGAAGGCTATTGCATGCTCATAATTATGAGCAAAGGCTCATTGCACAATGGGCATTGGCACACTCGCACAAACGTATCAGCATGTGCAGAAACCACATGCATACGCACATCCTGTACGAGCACTGGCGCCAAACGGCCTATTAAAACTGGGCTATGGCATGAATGGATTGCTGAGTGGTCTTCAGCTAGTTCTTGCTTAACCTGAGCCTCGGCTTGCTCCTGACCTGTTTTTGGATTTCTGCCTGCCTACTTTGACCTTGGCCTATGTTCTGACGCTGCTCCTGTACCTTGCTGCCTGACTGTGTACCCATTTTGTCTTGCATCCTGACTCTCCCTCTGCCTGATGTTCCTGTACCTTGCTGCCCGGCTGTTGATGACCTTCTGGCTTGTGTCCTGGCTACACCCTTGTCTGCTGATCAACTGTCACCCTGTCCCAGTTCCTGGTTCCTGCCTGGTGATCTACGGTCAGCTGCTTCCTGCAAACACCAGCTGGCGCTGCCTGCTACACCGGCCCTCGTGCCACTCTGTGTCCTCACACCTGCTGTCACAAGAAATTCCTGTCCAACTCCCGGAACAAAATCAAGTCAGGCTTGTAGGCAGGTGCAGTCTATTTTCTCCACTGCAAGTGGCACTCGACCGCAGTGGCATTGCAGTTGGAGGGGAAGTCAAGAGGAACATGGTTCCTCTATGGCAGTGGTTCTCAACCTCTCTAGTGCCGTGACCCCTTGATAAAATTTCCCAAGTTGTGGAGACCCCCAACGGTAAAATTATTTTCATAGCGTGGGTTGTCAGCACCCAAGGCAAGACAAGTAATTTGCGCCCCTAAGCGGACATTTAGTCCCTAACACTCGTACAGTATTAAAACCCTGATGGTACATTTTAGGATGTACCACTCTTTCTCTTTGTTCTCCTTTCTTTCCCTTTTATCTCTCTCTATCCTAATTTGTTTGTTTTTTTCCCCCATTCCTCTTTCTAGCCATCTTTCTTGTTCTCTTATTCTTTCTCTCCCTTTTTCTTTGTTCCTCCCCCTCTTTTCCTCTCCCTTCCATGTATTCTCTATTTTTATTCCTTCTCTTCTTGGTGGTGGGGTGGGGGTGGGGGGGTGGGGGGAATGGGATAAGTGGCAGTGTTGGTGGGAGTTCTGATCAGCCAACTAAGGTGCTCTTCATCAAGGTCATCTGCTGATCTAAGAACTTTAGTGGGGACCTTTAATGGCAACTATAATCCCAGGTAGTGTTGCTCAATGTGTCTCCAACTTTGTGGTTTCTCGTAGCAGTGACACCTATGCCGAAATCAGGAGATAGGGTCTCCTACAGCCCCTCCCACTTCACATGCCTCACCAGTCAGCTGACTTCTAGTTTCTTTCCCCCTAGTCATGCCGTGAACTGAATGGGCGGCTGCAAAGAGACTGAGAGGGCAGTGCAGGCTTCAGGAACAGCCAAGGATTTGGTGACCCCTGGCAAATCATCATTTGACCCCCGAGGGGGTCCCGACCCCCAGGTTGAGAACCACTGCTCTATGGTTTCTTGAATCATAAAGCTGATAAAGGTTCTGGAGGATCTTAGTTATGAGGAAAGGTTGCGAGCACTGAACTTATTCTCTCTGGAGAAGAGACGCTTGAGAGGGGATATGATTTCAATTTATAAATACCGTACTGGTGACCCCACAATAGGGATAAAACTTTTTCGCAGAAGGGAGTTTAACAAGAAACGTGGTCACTCATTAAAATGAAAAGAAAAGAGGTTTAACCTTAAACTACGTAGAGGGTTCTTTACTGTAAGAGCGGCAAGGATGTGGAATTCCCTTCCACAGGCGGTGGTCTCAGCGGGGAGCATCGATAGTTTCAGAAAACTATTAGATAAGCACCTGAACAACCACAACATTCAGGGATATACAATGTAATACTGACATATAATCACACAGTGGGTAGTGCAGGGACAGGTCACCTGTCTGACAAGGACAGTAATTATTACTATTATTTTACAGGATTTATATAGCGCCAACAGTTTACAACATAAGGGCAAACAGTAAAGTTACAATACAATTCAATACAGGAGGAATCAGAGGGCCACCCTGCTCACTAGAGCTTATATTCTAAAAGGGAGGGTCAAGTGATACAAAAAGTAATAACTGTGGGGGATGAGCTGACGAAGAAAATAAAAGTACAGTTACAGTAGGTGGTGGCAGGATAGGCTTCTCTGAAGATAAAAGTTTTCAGGGATCGCCTAAAAGTGGATAGAGTTGAAGATAGTCGGACAGATTGGGGCAGGGAGTTCCATAGGATGGGAGATGCTCACGAGAAGTCCTGGAGGTGAGCATGGGAGGAGGTGACAAGGGAGCTAGAGAGCAGGAGGTCTTGGGAGGCACGAAGGGAACGTTGACAGCGGGCACAAGAATTAGCTTGGAGCTTGGTCCAAATAAACAATATAAAGTTAAAGTGATTGTAAAGTCTCTTTTTTTATATTATACTTACCTGCCCTGTGCAGTGGATTTGCACAGAGCAGCCCCGATCCTCCTCTTCTCGAGTCCCTCTTCGGTGCTCCTGGCCCCTCCCTCCTGTTGAGTGCCCCCACAGCAAGCAGCTTGCTATGGGGGACCCGAGTCGAGCCACAGCTCCCTGTGTCCATTTAGACATGGAGCCGTGGCCCAGCCCCACCCCCTTTCTCTCCTCATTGGCTGACTGACTTTGATTGACGGCAGCAGGAGCCAATGCCGCAGCGCTTCTGTCTCAGCCAATGAGGGGTGGAGTCCTGGACAGACAAGACACTCCTGCAACGTTGCTTGATAGAGAGGGGGCGCAGGTAAGTATTAGGGGGTTGCTGCACACAGAAGGCTTTTTATCTTAATGCATTCTAAAAACCTTCTGGCTTTACAACTCCTTTAACCATATAGCGACCGGCGTACACCGATGTACGTCGGCAAAATGGCATGGACAGGCAAATGGGCGTACCTGTACGTCCCTTTGAATTTGCCGCCGTGCCATCAGGTGCGCACCGCTGGCGGCGCCCGCGCCCGTCGCGAGCTCCGCGAGTCCGACCGCAGGTCCCGCGGACTCGATGTCCGTGGGGATACCCACGATCGTCTCACGGAGAAGAAGAACGGGGAGATGCTGATGTAAGCAAGCATCTCCCCGTTCTGCCTAGTGACAGGACACTGATCTCTGCTCCCTGTGAGTGGGAGCTATAATCAGTGATTTGTCACGTAGTTAGAAACACTCCCTAGGACACATTTAACCCTTCCCTAGCCCCCTAGTGGTTAACCCCTTCACTGCCAGTGTCATTTTTACAGTAATCAGTGCAATTTAATTTCAGAAGACCCAGCAAAAGAGCAGAGAGAGGAGAATAACCGGAGCTGCTCTAATAAAATACTTTAAAAACCTTTGCAATGTGTTTATTTTTGACACTTTTTTATTTAGGTGAATGGGTAGGGGTACCATGTACCCCATATTTATTCACCTAGGGTGGGGGGCCGGGATCTGGGGGGCCCCCTTGTTAAAGGAGGCTTCCAGATCACAATAAGTCCCCGCCCGCAGACCCCGACAACCCTTGCGTCGGGAAGAGGCCCTTGTCCTCATCAACATGGGGAAAAGGTGCTTTGGGGTGGGGGGCGCAGGGGCCTCCTCTGCCCCAAAGCACAAACCCCCCATGTTGAGGGCAGGTGGCCTGGTATGGTCCAGGAGAGGGGGGGTGCGCTTGCTCATCCCCACCCCCATTCCTGACCGGCCGGGCTGCGAGCTCGGATAAGGGTCTGGTATGGATCTTGGGGGGAACCTCACGCAAAATTTTGTCGGGGTTCCCCTTCAAGATTCTCAGCACACAAGTCGCACCGCAAGTCGGATCATCTTGACCTGATTTCTGGTGCGACTTCTATTCAAATCAATGGGCTCCCAAAGGGAATCGTTGATTTTGAATAGATGCAGAGAAACGCTGGTCGAGGCTTAACGTTGTGTATACAGCGTTAAGCCTCATTAAATCACGTTTAACACCTTTTACCGGCGTCTGGCGTTTTTACAGCTCTAGCGCTGGAGCCTCAGAACGCACTGGTCCTGGGTTTTTTTGGGGGGCTTAAAAACGCCTATGCCGCTTACAGCTCAAAAACGCCATGGTGGGCATGAGGCCATAGGCTAACATGGAGAGGCGTTTTTAAGCTGCAAAAAACACTCAAAAAAGCAGCTGTAAAAACGTCTGTGGGCATGAGGCCTTAAAGTGGAGGTCCACCCTGAAAAAAAAAATTGCACAAAAAAATACTGGAAAAAAAAAATTACGTGAAATGGCTGTTGCTAGGCAGTCTTCCTAATCTGCCTCTTCCTACACCGCGGTGATCTTCAGTCTTCTGCTCCCCGCGTTGTCTTCTGGGGAATGGGGCGCGGTGTGTTATGGGAACTGTGTGTGTTCCACAACACATCGCGTCCCATTCACAAAGTGCCACGCCGCAGGAAACTGGCAGTGAAGCCGCAAGGCTCCACTGCCTGTTTCCCTTACTTAGGATGGCGGTGCCGGGACCCGAGAGCCGAGGGACGGGTCGGCCTCGGGCGACCGACATTGCGGACACCCAGGACAAGTAAGTCTACTTATTTAAAGTCAGCAGCTACAGTGTTTGTAGCTGCTGACGTAAAAAAAAAAAAATTTGCTGGCCGGAATCCCGCTTTAATGTCACTGGTGATGTCAGTGGCAGTTAGGTTGTCCCCCCCCCCCAGCGTCAGTCAGTGTCAGATTGCACGACGCACTATCACAGTCCCATTATAAGTCTCCGATCGCCGCCATTAGTAGTATAAAAAATTCCAGTACATATCCCACAGTTTGAAGACGCTATAACTTTCACACAAACCAATCAATATACACTTATTGGGATTTTTCCATCAAAGACATGTAGCAGAATACATTTTGGCTACATTTCTGCAGATTGATTTTTTTATAATATTTGTTGGATATGTTTTATTATGGAAGAGCCCTGGGGCCATCATAAAAAAAAAATACAGAATTATGAGTTTGAAAAAAAAAAATTTTTTTTTTTTTTACAGAATTCTGAGTTTGAAAGTCAGAATTCTGAGATTCAAAGTCAGAATCGTGAGTTTAAAAATTTTTTTTTTACAGAATTCTGAGATTCAAAGTCAGAATTCTGAGATTCAAAGTCAGTATTCTGAGATTCAAGTCAAAATTCTGAGATTCAAAGTCAGAGACTTTGAATCTCAGAATTCTGACTTTTAATCTCAGAATTATGTAGAATTTTTTTTTTTTTTAAACTCACGATTCTGACTTTGAATCTCAGAATTCAAAAAAAAAATTTACAGAATTCTGAGATTCAAAGTCAGTATTCTGAGATTCAAAGTCAGAATTCTGAGATTGAAAGTCAGAGACTTTCAATCTCAGAATTCTGACTTTGAATCTCAGAATTCTGTAGATTTTTTTTTTTTAAAACTCACGATTCTGACTTTGAATCTCAGAACTCAAAAAAAAAATTTTTTTTACAGAATTCTGAGATTAAAAGTCAGAATTCTGAGATTCAAAGTCAGAATTCTGAGATTCAAAGTCAGAGAGACTTTTAATCTCAGAATTCTGTAGAATTTTTTTTTTTAAACTTACATTTCTGAATTTCAATCTCAGAATTCTGAGTTTCAAAGTCAGAATTCTGTTTTTTTTTTATGATGGCCCCAGGGCTCTTCCATATTTTATAGCAGAAAGTAAAAAATATATTTATTTTTTTCAACATTTTTTTTTTTTTTTTTTTTTTTTGCAAAAAATAAAAAACCACAGAGGTGATCAACTACCACCAAACAAAAGCTCTATTTGTGTAAAAAAAAAAAATGATACAAATTTAATTTGCGTAGTGGTGCACGCAATTATCAATTAAAGTAGCGCTGTGCTGAATAGCAAAAAATGGCCTGGTCATGCAGGGGGGTAAAATCAACTCAACTAATCTTCAGGCCTAAAAGGTTATTTATAACCTGTGTGCAAAAACCTGAAAACCTGTCTGTGGCAGGAAACTGGTTAATGATCTGTGACTTCCCCCTCTATCTCTATTCTAATATGATGGAGATCTCCCCTATAGATATCATGTATCTCTATCATTGTAACAATGTTTCTCTGTCATACAAAGTGACCAATCAGAGCGCTCCTCACCTCCGGAGAGAACAAACTTCCAGCTGAGTTGGGATGACACATTTCCCAGAATCCTCCGCTCCTCCCCCCTCCCCTGTGTTGTGTCCTGAGACCGAGCAGAGCCCCGCCACCTCCCATGGTGAGCCTCTGCCTCTCCCACTCCGACCCGCCCACCGACTCTCATTGGATGTCCCGGCGGGCGCCCCGCCCCTCTCCCCTTCTTGCTGCTCGGTCATTGGCTGCCCGGCGGTGCCAGTCTTCTGAGCCCGCTGTGGGAACTAGTTTGTTTTGTGGTCCGCTCTCATTGTGGGTGATGAGCCCGGAGGAGGAGGACGGGGAGCCCGCTGAGGGGAGGAGGAGGAGGACCGGAGCTGTGGGTGAGGTGAGCGGGGAATATGGGGGTGACAATACCAGGGGGTGTCCCCATACCTGTGTGTGCGGAGAGGAGGAGGAGGGGCTCTTCTATGGACAGTGATAGGATTATAGGGGGAGATCCCAGTGACTTCCCTATAATAACCAATCATCATAGTGTTACTTTTATCTCATTCTTTATTATATCTCAGTGCTGCTGATCTCCTGCAGACTATTTGCAGCAACTTCCTGTCTGTAGACACCCCAGTGATGACTGCAATGGTCTGTCTCCTGATAGTGACATCAGAGCCCCCCCCCTTTACATTAGAGGTCCCCATCAGAGCCCCCCCCTTTACATTAGAGGTCCCCATCAGAGCCCCCCCTTTACATTAGAGGTCCCCATCAGAACCCCCCCCTCTACATTAGAGGTCCCCATCAGAGCCCCCCCCCTTTACATTAGAGGTCCCCATCAGAGCCCCCCCCTTTACATTAGAGGTCCCCATCAGAGCCCCCCCTTTACATTAGAGGTCCCCATCAGAGCCCCCCCTTTACATTAGAGGTCCCCATCAGAGCCCCCCCCTTTACATTAGAGGTCCCCATCAGAGCCCCCCCTTTACATTAGAGGTCCCCATCAGAGCCCCCCCCCCTCTACATTAGAGGTCCCCATCAGAGCCCCCCCCCTCTACATTAGAGGTCCCCATCAGAATCCCCCCTTTACATTAGAGGTCCCCATCAGAGCCCCCCCCTTTACATTAGAGGTCCCCATCAGAATCCCCCCCCTTTATATTAGAGGTCCCCATCAGAGCCCCCCCCTTTCCATTAGAGGTCCCCATCAGAGCCCCCCCCCTTTCCATTAGAGGTCCCCATCAGAGCCCCCCCTTTCCATTAGAGGTCCCCATCAGAGCCCCCCCCTTTACATTAGAGGTCCCCATCAGAATCCCCCCTTTACATTAGAGGTCCCCATCAGAGCCCCCCCCTTTACATTAGAGGTCCCCATCAGAATCCCCCCTTTACATTAGAGGTCCCCATCAGAATCCCCCCCCTTTATATTAGAGGTCCCCATCAGAGCCCCCCCCTTTCCATTAGAGGTCCCCATCAGAGCCCCCCCCTTTCCATTAGAGGTCCCCATCAGAGCCCCCCCCCTTTCCATTAGAGGTCCCCATCAGAGCCCCCCCCTTTCCATTAGAGGTCCCCATCAGAGCCCCCCCCCTTTCCATTAGAGGTCCCCATCAGAGCCCCCCCCCTTTCCATTAGAGGTCCCCATCAGAACCCCCCCATTACATTAGGGGTCCCCATCGGAACCCCCTCCCCTTCACAAGTCAGAGGTCCCCCCATTACATTAGAGGTCCCCATCAGAGCCCCCCTCTCTACATTAGAGGTCCCCATCAGAGCCCCCCCCCCCCTCTACATTAGAGGTCCCCATCAGAGCCCCCCCCCCCTCTACATTAGAGGTCCCCATCAGAGCCCCCCCCCTCTACATTAGAGGTCCCCATCAGAGCCCCCCCCCCCTCTACATTAGAGGTCCCCATCAGAGCCCCCCCCCCCTCTACATTAGAGGTCCCCATCAGAGCCCCCCCCCCCCTCTACATTAGAGGTCCCCATCAGAGCCCCCCCCTTTCCATTAGAGGTCCCCATCAGAGCCCCCCCCCTCTACATTAGAGGTCCCCATCAGAATCCCCCCTTTCCATTAGAGGTCCCCATCAGAGCCCCCCCTTTCCATTAGAGGTCCCCATCAGAGCCCCCCCCTTTACATTAGAGGTCCCCATCAGAGCCCCCCCCTCTACATTAGAGGTCCCCATCAGAATCCCCCCTTTACATTAGAGGTCCCCATCAGAGCCCCCCCCTTTACATTAGAGGTCCCCATCAGAATCCCCCCTTTACATTAGAGGTCCCCATCAGAATCCCCCCCCTTTATATTAGAGGTCCCCATCAGAGCCCCCCCCCTTTATATTAGAGGTCCCCATCAGAGCCCCCCCCTTTCCATTAGAGGTCCCCATCAGAGCCCCCCCCTTTCCATTAGAGGTCCCCATCAGAGCCCCCCCCCCTCTACATTAGAGGTCCCCATCAGAGCCCCCCCCCCCTCTACATTAGAGGTCCCCATCAGAGCCCCCCCCCCCCTCTACATTAGAGGTCCCCATCAGAGCCCCCCCCCCCTCTACATTAGAGGTCCCCATCAGAGCCCCCCCCCCCCTCTACATTAGAGGTCCCCATCAGAGCCCCCCCTTTACATTATAGGTCCCCATCAGAACCCCCCCATTACATTAGGGGTCCCCATCGGAACCCCCTCCCCTTCACAAGTCAGAGGTCCCCCCTCTACATTAGAGGTCCCCATCAGAGCCTCCCCTCTACATTAGAGGTCCCCATCAGAGCCCCCCCCTCTACATTAGGGGTCCCCATCAGAACCCCCCCCATATTACATTAGGTGTCCCCATCAGAACCCCCCCATTACATTAGGTGTCCCCATCAGAACCCCCCCCCCATTACATTAGGGGTCCCCATCAGAACCCCCTCCCCTTCACAAGTCAGAGGTCCCCCCTTTACATTAGGGGTCCCCATCAGAGCCCCCCCCTCTACATTAGAGGTCCCCATCAGAGCCCCCCCCTCTACATTAGAGGTCCCCATCAGAGCCCCCCCCTCTACATTAGAGGTCCCCATCAGAGCCCCCCCCCTCTACATTAGAGGTCCCCATCAGAGCCCCCCCCTCTACATTAGAGGTCCCCATCAGAGCCCCCCCCTATTACATTAGGGGTCCCCATCAGAACCCCCCCCATTACATTAGGTGTCACCATCAGAACCCCCCCCATTACATTAGGGGTCCCCATCGGAACCCCCTCCCCTTCACAAGTCAGAGCCCCCCCTTTATATTGGGTTGAAGCAGAGACATTAGGCAGCCACTCCTGTCCTGACTCCTGTCCTGGGTCCCTATAATCCAGTATTGGGCCGTAGTGTGGGGCCCTCTCTTCTTCTGATGGGGGGATTTGTTGATCTGTTGCTGAGATTCTTCAGTGTTTCGGCAGCAAAGTCATTTGTGATGCTTTTCTGTGAAGTGTGGAGCGATCGTCTTCTCTAAAAATCACTGATTGCTGCTGATAATGATTTGTAGCTGCCGGTAATCTCTGATAAATAAATAAATCTGCCGGGGTGCCATCATCTGCCTACCGGCGGCCATACACACTGCGATTTCATTATTCCACCCATGTGTGAGCCAATCAAAAGATCGATTTGGAAAACAATCATAGAGCAATAACTTCCCTTCCTATCGGTCCAGATCAGATCCAATCAAACGGAGTCCATCGGCCAGAGTGGAAATGTATTGATCGGTTTGCATCGATCGGCAGGTACTTTGGTGATGCGTCTGATCAGTAAATCAGATTATAAGATTACAATGTAGAGAAGAGATGTAGAGAAGTGATTGATCACTTACAATCGTATCTTCCAACTATCAATTAAAATCCACTTCCCTGGGTGTGTCTCATATATAAAGGTTAAAAGGGCTCAACTAAAGATTGATTGTTCCTGTCGGGGGAGGGGGGAATCGATCAGAAAATAATTTATTGAAGTGTGTATGGCCACCGTTACAGCCTGCAGGAGCAGACGATCAGGTAAGTCCTCCAGACATAGGTGATCGTTTAACCCTCGCAGGACCCAGACATCCCCACTACAAGGGAGGAGTTCTACTTTCCAGCTTTAATTGTTCCCTATCTGAATGGGCCCTACAGTGGAGTATACACGTGGGATCGGGACCTTAGATTGTAAGCTTCTTGGGAGACTGATGTGATGTACAATATGTCAGTGTGGCAGTATACACTCACCGGACACTTTATTAGGTACACCTTGCCAGTACCGGGTTGGACCCCCTTTTGCCTTCAGAACTGCCTTCATTCTTCATGGCATAGAAACAACAAGGTGTTGGAAACATTCCTCAGAGATTTTGGTCCATAGTGACATCACACAGTTGCTGCAGATTAGTCGGCTGCACATCCAGGATGCCAATCTTCCACCACATCCCAAATGGGGCTCTATTGGATGAGATCTGGTGACTGTGGAGGCCATTGGAGTACAGGGACCTCATTGTCCAGTGGTGAGATGATTGGAGCTTTGTGACATGGTGCAATATCCTGCTGGAAGGAGCCATCAGAAGATGTGTACACTGTAGTCATAAAGGGATGGACATGGTCAGCAACAATACTCAGGTAGGCCGTGGTGTTTAAACGATGCTCAATTGTTACTAAGGGGCCCAAAGTGTGCCGATAAAAGATCCCCCCCCCCCCCACACACACACCATTACACCCCCATCACCAGCCTGAACCGGTGATACAAGGCAGGATAGATCCATGCTTTCATGTTTACACCAAATTCTGACCCGACCATCTGAATGTTGCAGCTGAAATCAAAATCAGACCAGGCAACATCTTTCCGATCTTCTATTGTCCAATTTTGGTGATCATGTGCGAATTGTAGCCTCAGTTTCCTGTTCTTGTCTGAGAGGAGTGGCACCCGGTGTGGTTTTCTCCTGCTGTAGCCCATCTGCTTCAAGGTTCGATGTGTTGTGCATTCAGAGATGGTATTCTGCATACCTTGCATGTAATGAGTGGATATTTGCGTTACTTTTGCCTTTCTATCCTCTGGAACCAGTCTACCCATTCTCCTCTGACATCAACCAGGCATTTTCCTCCACTCACTGGATATTTTCTCTTTTTTTTTTTTTTTGGATCATTCTCTGTAAACCTTAGAGATGGTTGTGTGTGAAAATCCCAGTAAATCAGCACTTAAATGCTCAGTTTGAACTTCAGAAGGTTGTCTTCACCATGTCTAGATGACTAAATACATTGAGTTGCTGCCATGTGATTGGTAACACGAATTGCTAAAGTAGCCAATCAATTAGTCAGGTGAACCTAATAAAGTGGCTGGTGAATGTACACTTTAGGCCGGGTTCACACTAGTGCCACAAACGCTCCGACATTGGGAGCTCATGTTTCCCTATGAGAGACGTCTTAACTGGTCCCAACACAAGTCGGTCCGACTTTGAAAATGCTCCCTGTACTACTTTGGTCCGACTTTGATCCTACTTCAGCCCATTGACTATCATTGAAGTCGGATAACCGTCTTGCATGATCTGACTTTGGCATGCAACTTGTACTGAGATGATCTTGAGTAGGAACTCAGCACCAAATTTTAAATTAATTAAGAGAATACCAGGCCCTTGGGTCTGGAAAGGATTTTAAGGGGAACCCCCTACGCTGAAAAAACGGCGGGGGGGGCCCCCCCCCCCAGATCCATACCAGACCCTTATCCGAGCACGCAGTCCGGCTGGTCAGGAAAAGGGGTGGGGACATCGTACCCCTACCCATTCACCTGGGGGGGAAAAAGTGTCAATAAAAAAACACACTAGACAGGTTTTTAAAGCGGAGCGCCGCCGAAAGAAAATTTTTTAAAAGTCAGCAGCTACAAATAGTGCAGCTGCTGACTTTTAAAACATGGACACTTACCTGTCCAGGGCGCCCGCGATGTCGGCACCCGAGGCCGAAGCGTCTCTCCGTCCTCGGGTGCTGCCGCCTCCATCTTCGGTAAGGGAATCAGGAAATGAAGCCGTGCGGCTTCACTTCCCGGTTCCCTACTGCGCATGCGCGAGTCGCGCCACGCAATACGAATGCTCCCTGCTGCCTCTGGGACCCGTGTGTGTTTCCCAGCAGGCAGCGGGAGGGAGCAGGAAGTGGCGTAAATAACCGCAGATTCTGCGGCTATTTATGCCGGAAGTGGGTACAGATACCTGTAATATACAGGTATCTGTACCCCCCTCCCCCCTGAAAGGTGCCAACTGTGTCACCGGAGGGGGGGAGGAATCTGATTAGTGGAAGTTCCACTTTTGGGTGGAACTCCACTTTAAAGTAATTTTTTTTATTAGGCAGCTTCGGGGGTCTCTTCCCTCTTCTCTGTGCTCTCCGGCCTCTTCTCCTGGTCTCTGGTTCTTCTGCCGGGCTCCTCCGCTATCTTTTGCTAGCGGTGGCCCAGTCTTCTCCATCGTCTTCTTCCCTTCGCTCTTCTTCCGATGTTGACACGACGCTCTCTCCTGCTGTAATGCCATGTGCGCATTGCTCAACGACTTATGTAGGCATGAGGCGTGGTCACCAGGTGATGTCATCTGTGACTCCGCCCATTATGGCGTCACCACCCGGGGCATGATAGGACGGTGATGTCATAATGGGCGGAGACACCGAATGACATCACCCGGTGACCATGCCCCATGCCTAATATAAGTCGTTGCACTCCTCGCACACGGAATTACAGTGGGAGAGAGCGTCGGGCCACCAGTAACAAAAGAGTGGCAAAAGAGCAGGAGGAGCCCGGGAGAAGAGGCCGGAGAGCGCAGAGAAGAAGGAAGAGACCCTCGAAGTTGGAAGAAGACCCCCGGAGCTGCCTAATAATAAATTACTTTATAAACCTGCCTAGTGTGTCCCCCCCCCCCCGGTGAATGGGTAGGGGTACGATGTACCTGATACTCATTCACATAGGTCAGGGGGTCGGGATCTGGGGGCCCCCTAATTAAAGGGGGCTCCCGGGTTCCGATAAGCCCCCCCCCGCCCGCAGACCCCGACAACCAACGGCCAGGGTTGTCGGGAAGAGGTCATTGTCCTCATCCACATGGGGACAAGGTGCTTTGGGGTGGGGGGGCTGCAAGGCGCCCCCCTGCCCCAAAGCACCCACCCCCCCCCCATGTTGAGGGCATGCGGCCTGGTACGGTTCAGGAGGGGAGGGCGCTCGCTCGTCCCCACCCCTTTTTTCTGACCGGCCGGGCTGCATGCTCAGATAAGGGTCTGGTATGGATTTGGGGGGGCCCCCATGCCGTTTTTTTTTCGGCGTAGGGGGTTCCCCTTAAAATCCATATTGGACCCTAGGGCCTGGTGTGCTCATGGAGGGGGAACCCATGCCGTTTTTTTATTTAAAATTTGGCACGGAGTTCCCTATTTAAGATTCATGCCAAACACAGTGCCAGGTATTGGCGGGGATCCAAATCTGATCCCCGTTCACTGAAAGTCGGACGCATGTTGGCTTCAAGTCGCAGGGCAAAGTCGGATCCAAAGTAGGACGGCTGTCGTGTCGCACCAGTGTGAACCCGGCCTTAAAGCAGCGGTGCCCAACCTCCCCAGCACCAGGGACTGGCCTTACAGAAGATGACCCTTCCACAAACCGAGGGGGGGTGGGGGGGGGGGGCTTGGATGTCAGCTTAACTACCACTCACATCTTTATTTGTGTCTGTATTTACTTATTATGATTATGAGAAATTATTACTATTATTGAAACCAAAAATTTATTTTGTTAAATCTTTATTTTGATTTGTTTTGATTACATGAGTCCTATTTAATATTAATAATATATTGAATTGAGCTCACGTAATTAGCCCAACAGATAGAAATGAAGATTATAAAAAAATTTTTTCCCTATAATATAGTGAGCTCATGTTGTCAGCCAATCCGATACAACAGTGATATTGCTGGTAGATGTGGAGTGGGCGCCCTCTGGTGGTGAAAGGGTGTCAGTGCACTAGACCCACCTGTATGTGCAGGCCCCCGCCGTCAACAAAGAGGCGGAGCCCAGGCAGCAATGCAAGTGGCCGCCAATGAAGATTGAGCTGCGTTCGCCAAATGCCCACCCACCCCCAGCCGCGCCACACAGGGGTTGGGGACCTTTGTTTTAAAGTACATCTTTATTTTACAATGGTCCTCCCCATTCTGAGCCACACTGACACTCTACTCCTCGTTTAATGACCACTTGGACTTACGACCAGCTCTCCCCACCCGAACGATGCCATATACATCCTTGTACAGTACAGAATTTGTATTTGTGTTCTGTACTTATGCAAATTAAAACAACGTCCATTGAGCTAGAGTTTTGTGTTTTTTAGACTTTTTTTTTTCACAATACATTACAGTAGTTAAGAATGCTTAAAATATCGATTACTTGTGGTTCCTCGTTTGACAACCAATTAGTTTAACGACCTGGTTATTGGAACGGAGCCTGGTCGTAAAGTGAGGAGTACTCGCTGCACATGTGTGTAGACCCAGGTTCACACTTGTGTGGGTTGGGAATGCTGACATAATCGCTGCTCTTTAGTAGACATGCAGGGGCGCCATTCATTCTTCATGATTGTAAACGATCACCTATTAAAACCCATTCAGTTTAGAATAGAAATGAAAGGCAAAGCATTTTTGTATAAACATATTTCCCTTATGTTCTGTGAGTAGGGCAGCTCATTGAAATGAATGGAGCCTTCACCAGTGTGAACCTGATCTAAATGGGCACAAGTCCGCTGCCCACAGACCTGATATTCTCCTGCTGCAGAGAACTGAACAGTCACAATAGTGATCTCCTCTCCATTCTGCTCCGATTCCTCGGGAGTCTCTTCACCGATCCCCTGCTGATAGGACCAGACGGCGCCTGGCCATTGGCATTTGATCAATAATTACCTTTGATTAATAACCGGTTCATTACTGATGCTCTTATTACCAAAAGTCAGATACAAGGATTGGAAGTTTTAATCTATTTTTCATACAAGCATCTGTGTCAGCGTGTGGATATGATATCAGCAAACATCCCGGAAAGCGTAGGTTGTAATTGTATCCTCCTATATTGAATTCTCAATGTTGTGTCTGGATTGTGTGTGCAGTGTGGATGAAGGACGGATAGATAGTTGGATATATTGGAAGAAAAAAAAAATTGCTTGATGGTGAAATTATTGATTAACCACTAATCAATACCGGACACTTTTACCCGCTTTCTGCCCAGGCCAATTTTCGACTTTCAGCGCTGTCGCACTTTGAATGACAACTGCGCGGTCATGCAACACTGTACCCATATGAATATTTTATTACAAATGGAGCTTTCTTTTGGAAAAATTTAATCACTGCTGGGTCTTTTCTTTTTTGCTGAATAAATTTAAAAAAAGACAGCGCTAAAAAAAAAAAAAGCGTTTTCGTAGTTTCTGTTATAGCTCTTTGCAAATACAGTGACTTAAAGTATTCATACCCCTTGAAATTGTCATGTTACAGCCAAAAATGTAAATGTATTTTATTGGGATTTTATGTGGTGGACCAACACAAAGTGCCACATAATTTGAAGTGGAAGGAAAATGATAAATGTCTTTTAAAATTTTCTACAAATAAATATGTGAAAAGTGCGGCATGCATTTGTATTCAACCCCCCTGAGCCAATACTTTGTCTGCAATTACAGCTGTCTTTTTGGGGATGTCTCTACCAGCTTTGCACATCTAGAGTGAAATCTGTGCCCATTCTTCTTTGCAAAATATCTCAAGCTCTGTCAGATTGGATGGAGAGTGTCTGTGAACAGCAATTTTCAAGTCTTGCCACAGATTCTCAATTTGATTTAGGTCTAGACTTGACTGGGCCATTCTAACACATAAATATGCTTTTCATCTAAACCAGGGATCTCCAAACTACGGCCCTCCAGCTGTTGCAGAACTACACGTCCCATGAGGCATTGTAAAACATCCTATAACTAGGCATGATGGGAATTGTAGTTCCTGAACAACTGGAGGGGGATTCCATTGTAGCTCTGGCTGTATGTTTTAGGGTCGTCCTGCTGGAAGGTGAACCTCTGATCCAATCTCATGTCTTTTGCAGAGTCTAACAGGTTTTCTTCTAAGATTGCCCTGTATTTGGCTCCATCCATCTTCCCATCAACTCTGGCCAGCTTCCCTGTCCCTGTGATAGATAAGCAGCCCCACAACATAATGCTGCCACCACCATGTTTCACGGCGGGGATGGTGTGTTCAGGGTGATGTGCAGTGTTAGTTTTCTGCCACACGTGGCGTTTTTCCTTTTAGGCCAAAAAGTTCAATTCTGGTCTCATTTGACCAGAGCACCTTCTTCCACATGTTTGCTGTGTCCCCAAATGGCTCCTTGCAAACTGCAAACAGACATCTTTTATGGCTTTCTTTCATCAATGTCTTTCTTCTTGCCACTCTCCCATAAAGGCCAGATTTGTGGAGAGCACCACTAATAGTTTGTCCTGTGGACAGATTCTTCCACCTGAGCTGTGGATCTCTGCAGCTCCTCCAGAGTTACCATGGGCATCTTGGCTGCTTCTCTGATGAATGCTCTCCTTGCCCGGCCGGTCAGTTTAGGTGGACGGCCATGTCTTGGTAGGTTTGCAGTCGTACCATACTCTTTCTATTTTCAGATGATTGACCAGTACACCGTGAGACATTCAAAGCTTGGGGTATTTTTATTTTATAACACTGCTTTAAACTTCATCACAACTTTATCCCTGACCTGTCTGGTGTGTTCCATGTCCTTCATGATGCTGTCTGTTCACTAAGGTTCTCTAATGCCTCGTTTCCACTGAGCGGTTCGGTTCGGTATGGTACGCTATTTTGGGTGTTTCCATTATGAAAGCGGTCCATACAACTGAACCGTACCATTCCATTCAGGGTCCTGCTTCAGATGTGGGGCCATAGAAAATGGAACGGTTCGGTTAGGGCGGAGCTACAATATATTCCACTGATTGGCTGACAGAAAACCCTCTGCTGTGCTATGCTGAGGCATTTTTTCTAAACCCTGTATGGCCCCTTATGGTCCCACTTGCAGTGGAAACGCTCACCAGAATAGACCGGACCATTCTAGGCCATTCAAACTGTACCGAACCGATCCGCTCAGTGGAAACGAGGCATAACAAACCTCTGAGCTGTATTTATACTGAGATTAAATTACACACAGATGGCCTCTATTTACTAATTAGGTGACTTCTGAAGGCAATTGGTTCCACTAGATTAGTTAGGGGTACCAGAGTAAAGGGTTCTGGATATGAATGCACGCCACACTTTTCATATATTTATCTGTAAATAATTTTGAAAACCATTTTATCATTTTCCTTCCACTTCGCAATTATGTGCCACCTTAAATCCCCATAAAATACACTTGCGTTTCCGGTTGCAACATGACAAAATGTGGAAAATTTCAAGGGGTGTGAATACTTTTTCAGGGCACTGTAAATATTCTTTCTGTATAAATTTAGGCCACAATGTAATCTACATTTCTTTGGTGACAATAACCCAAATCGGTGTATATTTAGTCTGTAGGAAAGTTATACAGTGCACAAACTATATGGTGTGTGGAGAGAATAAATATAATATTTTATAATTATATTTTTTTTTATTTTTTTTTCCTACCTCTGGCCTGAAAATGTCAGTACAGTACAAATACCCCCCAAATGCACCCCTTTTGTATAGTAGACATTCCAAGATATTTAGGAAGAGGCATGGGAAGTTGTGTGTTTTGATTTAACTGATGGTGGTATGTAAAAAAAAAAAAAATATATCTCTCTCTCTCTCTCTCTCCTTTGTGTACAATTGTCATGTGATCTGCTGTGATTGGTCACAGCGATCACATGGTACCGGCAGTGAGCTGGTACACTGATCTGACATATGACATCCACTCAGCATAATAGGACTCCCGCTGGGCCATCATTTTACAATAGGACGGGAAGGGGGTAAACCACTTGAGGTCCAGCCTATAATAACCCTTCTTTTCCAGACAACTTTTCAGTGTGTGATAGTTTGAATGACAACATTGTACCCAGATACATTTTTATATTTGAGACCATGAAGAAACATGCTGAAATTGAGGGGATTAAAACATTGAGGTTGGTAAAGGGTTAAAGAGCGATTTCACAATAACATTCACCTCACCTTATTGTGAATCTGCAGCTGTCTACCTGAATGAATTCATTCATGGAATTCTCCCTTCTCTATAATGAGAGGAAATGGAAGACTTTTGAAGGAAACAGTGGTACTGTTAAAGTGGATGTAAACCCCAATTTTTTTTTTTTTTTTTTAATATCATACTGTAGAGTATAAGATTTCCTATCATTTGAACCCAGTCTTGCCACACAGAGTTAATCCAGCTCTGAGCAATCCTCTTTTATTGTTCAGCGAGATAAATCTTGACAAACTGAGAAAAACTTTGTCAAATCCTCCCCCTTGCTGTGAGTGACAGGTGATTTACATATCTCGTGCACTAGCCTAAAACATGCATTATTTTTTAGTTCCCACCCCCACTCCTTTCTTCAGCAGCTCTGCAAGGATTGGCTGTTCCACACCTCAGCATGATTCGTCATGCTGAAGTCATGTGGTTACTTTCCTGTCTTTTCACTGGATGTTAGAGATCATAGCAGAAGTTCAGTGTTAGAAATACACAGGAGAAAATGCCTATTGACAAGGGGAGTGTAGAGGTGGGCGGGGAGTCTACTGACATCACGACTCCACCCACCGAGCTCCAGACAACAGACCCGCCCACAGAATCTGCAGTTTTTCAGCTCTCATAACAGACCCCACCCCTCCGGTGTCACATTTGGCACCTTTTCAGGGGGGAGCAGATACCTGCCTAATCCAGGTATTTGCTCCCACTTCCGGGCATAGATCACCGCGGCCCCCATGTCCGGACCCACCGCTGTCTGAGAGACACAGGTCCCAGAAGACAGCAGGGACCATTGAGGATGCGCAGTAGGGAACCAGGCTGTGAAGCCGCAAGGCCTCACTTCCTGAGACCCTTACCAAAGATGGCGGCGCCTCCACCCAAGAGCCGGGGGACAGACTGGCTTCGGGTGAGGACATCGCGGGCACCCTGGACTGGT